>JACEVL010000127.1:1627320-1754820 GCA_020284085.1 Aporrectodea caliginosa | reverse complement strand
CGTAGGATCATGCTGGCACGATATGTATCCCAAATGAAGCGATTTCAAGGAACCCAAATTGCTATAGGTGTCATATTTTATTGAAATCTGCGGTGATCGCTGTAATTCCATGGTAAATGCGGACTTACTGAGGTGTTACCGCAGTTGTCGTAACCGTGTCACTTTCAAATCTGAAGGGATTTCGTGTTTTTAAACAGAAAACTGTACAGTAGACTTGGCGTCATACGGATACGACGATTCAACGAAACACGGTTACGTGAGACAGGCGGAGGCAGTTCGGAGCAGATCTTTACACCGTATAAGATCGACAGAAACCGCGGAGTTACACTCTTCGAACTGGATCCTTCAACGTGCACCACGACGAACAGACAACGTTTCGATACCTACGCGTCCGCCGATGATAGGGTCCAGTTGTTGGAGACCTTGGAATCGGCGACAGCGGGTACAATCATTGTCGGAGTAGCGGCAGATTCGGCAGAGCACGACACAGTATTCCAAAATTCCGCTGCTTCATATTTCACCAAGTATGACATGAGTTTAAGTGGACTTCAGCTGAGGGAAAAATTTGTCTTCATCATGCAGAAAGGGTAGCCTATCCGAAAAAGACAGTATTCCAGAGGAAACCTCGATATGGAGAAAGCCTCCGAATGAAGGTTGCACTTCGTGGTAAATATAATGAAATCGTGCCTTTATTCGTAATAGCAATCCCAAACTCAATATAATATTATGTGAAGCATTACCGCAGGGCTTGGTGCCTTCACGAGCGCTGTGTCGTTTCAGAGGGCTGTCCAGAGATGCTAAGTGACACCAGTGGCGTAACGAAGGGTTTCAGCGCCCAGGGGCAAGGGTTGAGGACTGCGCCCCCTTTTGATTTGCTTGTTGACTTTTAATCGTTCTTCTCATAGTACTGTGTACCACTGAAAGCTAACTTTGCGCCCCTCTGGTGCTGCGCCCGGGTCGGCTGCCCCCTCTGACCCCTTCGTTACGCCACTGAGTGACGCTCTTAGTCAGGTTGCCATAGAAACAAGAGAGTGCAGGGGGGAGCCTATTTCTTTTAAGCGTTTGAAGATGCTCCAGACCTGCAATAGAAGGGCCTGACCAAAGAGAATGAACTTCATTCGTTGGCGAAGCTAACCAAGGAAAGAATTCCATCCAAGCGTTTTTTTCGTAGCAAAATCTATAACTAAAATAATAAGATATTTGTTCACAAAAACGGAAATAAAGTTAAAACTAATACTAGATACAACAGAAAAAGGTGATGTTGAAAGAAATGTAAACGAGAACGATAAAGAAAAATTGAACGAAATATTATTATCCCCCCGATGGACATCGATCTATGGATGGCACGACGTAGCGCTCGTGAATAAGGTGGTGCCCTCCGCTTAGCTTAGAGTCGCGATTTAGATATTAGGAGTTTACGATTAGGCCAACAGTTGAAAATAATTTTAAACTCTTGCAATTTGACAATAATTTTATTTACTTTTACTTTTATTTTTACAGATTCCACTGTTTCCGACGTGACCTTCAGTCGAGTGTAGGTTCAACAGGCGTGTCTCGGATAAAAGATTTATCAATGTCATTGCTGAAACGAAACGTTGCAAATTACAGAGACCTGTATGTAATACTGCCATTTAAAAGAACATTGTAGTGCTTTCGCCGATCAGGCTAGCTTTTATATAACAGACTTATTGCTGCGACGCTGTCGGAATATATAGAATTTTTGAATACATTGGAAGGTTTATAGTTGGAACAAACGAGATCGTGGCCAAGATACCATTCGGCTCAAGGGGCGACTAAACTTTAGAATAAAATAATAAATTACAATTGAACATTGAATTTATTTTAAAAAATTCAGCAAGACGAAAATAAATAATAATTATTGTGAACTAATGTTTTGCATATATAATGAGCACAGGTGTTCTTTAGGTTGATATATATATAATGTGTATTCGATTGTTAAGCGTTTTAGTCTTAGGCCTTAGTTGCGCTGTCGGCTCGTGGGCGCTTGGCCTAAAGTAGCCTAAACTTTGGCTGACGATAGATTCTCTACACGTGCAGTTAGCGCGCCAAACTTAGAAACTGCTGATGACAGTGAATTTGAACAATACAGTGTAGTACAGTTGTTGTAAGGCAAGAGTTGAGTTGTTGTTATTAAACTGTGTTTGAAGAAAGAAAGAAACATTCAAAGAACTGTGTCAATTTAATTCTTAAACAGTTAGAAGTCGTTGAGCAATTTATATGTAGAGATAAGGAAAGTTCTTGAGGTAGGTCACAACTAAGAAAGAAAAGAGTTGGTGACATATTGGTGGCAGCGGTGGGATTCGAAACAACGTCGGAAGGATTCGAAACAACGTCTGGGATTCGAAACAACGTCTGGGATTCGAAACAACGTCTGAGATTCGAAACAACAAGCACAAGTTGTATTCGGATGGCTTCTCCATCTCGAGGGCCTCTATGGAATACTGTTTTCTTCGGATATCCTTTCTGCGCGATGAAAGCAAATTTGTCCCTCCATCCCAGCCCAGCCAGATCCATGTTATACCTGATGAAGAATTCACCAGCGAACCTCTCGATATTCCCAACGGGATATCCCGTGATTCCGATGATGATTGTTCCCATTGACGCAGTTTCCAGGACCTCCAACATCTGCCGCCTATCTGCTGCGGCTCTGTAAGTATCAAAATTCTGTATGTTTCTCGGGATGCACGTTATTGGATCTAGTCTGGATAGTGTGACTCCCGGATTTTGGTGTGTTAGCCAAGGCACCAGTCTAGCTCTGGGTCCACTAAGTCCACTTCCTCCAACCCAACCATAGTTCCGGGAATCGTTTTGTCCGTATGACGCATATTCTACTGTACAGTTACCTGTTAAACGAAACCACGAAATCACTTCAGATTTGAAAGTGACACGGTAACAGTTATTTCGATAACAGCGTGGTAATCAGCAGTTAAGCAGAATTACTACAATAGAATTTGACGCCTAAAGCAATTTGAGCTCCTTGTAATCGCTTCATTTGGAGACCATACCCTGCACATGGAACATATATATGGGGCTCTTTTGATGACCACGGAAACGTGGGAACTATGAGTTTCACAAAAGGTTATACTTGAAGGATTAATTCATTATTAAATTGCTGTATTATGGAGCGTACTTTCGCTTAAGATAACCGAGGATTTATGTTTTAAGTGCCTCTTGGTTACGGCGTTCGTGAGTCATATAAGCCCGCTATGGTCTGCCCGCCATAGCAGAGACACCTATTGAAGGCGTCGGTGAAGCAGTAAAAGCGGCTGACGTCTATAAAAGGCTGCGCCGTCCAGTTTTCGAGCCAGTTACCTCATGTCTTTGGGAGAGGAGTTCGGCCAGTTTAAGTAGAAGTTGTGGACAAGAAATTACGTAGTGGGTCACCTCCGATCGTTGACAGAGTAACTGCTCCAGTTGCGTTGAAATTTTACTTTAAAATTTTTGTAGTATCTCTGGGCATCCCAATGACACGAAACAGAGCTCGTCAAAAAGCTGTTGCTCTAAGTAGCGCGTACATAAATTTTGGAATTGGTTTTGAAATTACGATCGACTCTGTTTCGCAATGGGCTGATGCTTTGGTCACTAGACACCGGGGCGATTGGAAATTACTAACTGCAATTGTTAATTAATTAATTAAATAAGTAAATAAGTAATAATAATAATAAAATGATATTAATAATAATAATCTTCGTTTAATATTTTTAAACTACCAAGAACGCAGTGTGATTACAATAATTATTCATAGTATGAGCGGATGATCACAAGTTATTACAGGAGTCGAATTTAACTGTATGGCAGCCATGCAAGACGCCCATCACGTCCTACTGCTCATTTTTCGTCGCTGCCTGCTTATCATTCTATGATATATAGTGAGGCAAGTGTCCTCTCGCTCAATGACTGGTCTTGCCTAACCCAGTTGTATCACAGAGCATTTACCTGAGATTACAGGGTCGCTCAATTGCGAAACGATGCTCATCATACGGTTTAGTTGATCCTCGATGTTGACCAGTCGCGACTCGAGACGCTGGGTATCGACAGAAGGAGAATGTGTAGTTGTAGACAGTCGAACCGTTTGACACTGCACATTTGAAAACACAACCATGAACATCATGCAAGCGACTGATCGCCTGATATTGCAGAAACCCATCACCATTTTTAAGTACTTCAACTGCGAGGTAGAGCCAAAGTATCTGCGACTGTGTCACAGAACGTGCGATGTTGCTGAAATCAGATTCCAGAGCAACGGTCTCTGTCTATAGCCTATCGCATCCTTTATATACACCAACTGAAGCTGAAACTGTACTCGTGGATCAATGTGCTTTCGAGTGCGCAACAGATTATTCGCGATAGAATACAGACACAAATTTAATCGATTTTAATCGATGTCACACAAAGCTTTCAAAAAGCATGGCGATCTCTAATTTGGCCAAGATGCTCATCTTTTGTTTCACGATACACATCTCTTAGGTCGCGGAAAACAGATATAAATTTAATCGCTTTCTACGGAGGTCACGCAAATCGAGTTGTACTTAGAACACCTTTCAAAGTGCATGCCGCTCTTTTTGTCCAAGATGCTCATCTTTGGTTTCACGTAAAGACAGGTTTAGATAGATTTGATCGCTTTCAACCGATGTCACGCAAATCAAGGTTTACTGAACAGAAATAATCTTTCAAAGTGCATGCCGATTTTTTGGTCCACGATACACATCTTTTGGATCACATAAAGACGGGTTTGAATTTAATCGCTTTCCACCGATATCGCAGAAATCGAGGTGTAGGCCTACTTAAAAAATAATCTTTCAAAGTCCATGCCGATCGTTTTGTCCAAGATACTCATCTGTTGTTTCACGATACACATCTCCTTATGCGCCATAGCCATAGGCCGCCTATCTGTCACAGCGGACTGATTTGTATATTAATAATGATAATATTCGGAATAATAATAATAATAATAATAATAATAATAATAATAATAATAATAATAATAATAATAATAATAATAATAATAATAATAATAATAATAATAATAATAATAATAATAAATAATAACGATAATTGATGACGATTTCACGATGACGATGACGATGACGATGATAATGACGATGACGATGATGATGATGACGACGACGACGACGATGATGATGATGATGACGACGACAACGATGATGATGATGATGATGATGAGATGATGATGCTAATAATATTTATAATTGCTCTCAATCATTGCAGCAGCCTCTTGAGGGCTGGTCTTGAGCAACGAGGCCTTTCGGGTGGCAATAGGCCTCCGCCTTGGGCTCGACCAGTGCCATTACGAGGAACCACCGACCAGGGAGGACACCACGGGCTGATCTGTCGGCGTTCGACGGGGAGAGCAGCCCGCCCCTTCGCGATGAACGACATTCTGTGGAGAGCCCTGATGAATGCCGATATCCCAGGATCAAAGGAGCCACCGGCTTGACGGCAAAAGACCGTACGCCGGTTCCGTGGACGAGGGGTAAGTACTAAGTACACGTAGGCCTTCATCGCCTGGGATGCAATAACTTCCAACGCGGTGGCTTTCCAGGGCACCATGTGACGTCGGGAGCGCCGGGAGCCGACGAGCGGCGAAATCTGATTACGACAGATCCAACAGAGGATATTGATAACAGAGCTACTTTTAGCCGAACACGCCGCAGACCCAAAAAGACCGGTAGCCATCGAATCGTTGGACCCCCATTAATCGCGCAGGCCGGGAGTTCTTGATTCATAAAGGGCCGTATGACCGCCGTCTCCGGCGACCCCCTGGAGACAGTGCACCTCTTGCAGCTTTCAACCATGTGTAGACAGCGATTCAATGCGACAGACAGACACAGACACAGACAGACGGAGAGGACAGAGACAGACAGATATGCAGACAGAGACAGACAGAGAGACAGAGAGAGAGACAGACATACAGACAGAGACAGAGAGACAGAGAGAGCTGTGTGGTTGATGGAAATAATGAAATAATAGCCCTGCAGTTTGGATTCTTTGTTCTGACGATAAGACTGCCCCAGTTTGCGAGGACAGGCTTGAGGAATGACGCTTCAAACATCACGCTCCCCTTACGACTGTACATCACAATCTTCTTCCCAACCCTCTCCAACCTTTTTCACACAACACAGTCAGATGTTTTCAATCGTGTGCGTACTTTTCCCGCGGGCTCCCTGGAGGTGGGGGCTGATGGTCTCCAATCCCAGCACCTCTTTGACTTAGTGTATTTATGTATGTATTTATGTATGTATGAATGAGGACTTGTTATAGCGTCCCTTCAAGATTTCTACTCAGAGGCGCTTCCGACTACAGCGTGGACACTGAATCGGAGTTTCACGCCGAAGCGCATGAGCAATTATTGTGAGTGAAGGACTTGCCCAGGGTCCCTACGCGGCGGCTTGAGGTGGATTCGAACCCGCAACCCTCCGGCTGCAAGGCGCCGAACATACCCCTACACCACCGCGTCCCACTGATTGTGCTGAATCTGGTTCTAAACCGGTTTCTGCTTTTTTTGTCTTAATCAGTCTCATTATGGCGACCAGGAACATTGGGAATTAGGACACTGAGTTCCTCTAAATAGATGGAGGCTTAACCAGTAAGACGGTTTCGCACATGAACCAAGCTTTTGAATATAATGCGCTTTCGAACTGGAAGCCAGTGGAGCTGCTCCAGCTTGGTTGTGGAGGTGTGGCCAAATTTGGGGGTGCAGCCAATCAAACGAGCGGCAGCTCTTAAGACCGACTGCAACTGGGAGATGCAGGAGGATCCAAGACCCACAAGGCTCATGTTGCAGAAGTCAACTCTTGGAGACAGCAGAGCCTCATGATTCAAAGCACATGAGGTTTGAGGCGAAAGTGAACTGCGGATGGTGCGCAGTTGGCGCAAGTGATAGAGTCAGGTTCGAGAGATCGTATTAACATGATGCCGAAAGGTGAGTAACCGGTCCAGAGTCATTCCTAGATTTCGTACCGAGGTGGAGAAACGAATGTGGGGAAGAGCCGATATAGGTCCGCCGCATCTATTTTTGAGAGTTGGATGGGGCTGGCAACCCAAATGAACTTCTTTGTAGGTTCAGGCTAAAGGGATATGATTTCTTAACCTACTGGGGTTCATTTTAACACAACCGAGGTCTGCTTTATATCCTGTTCTTCAATCTTCATCTCCGCTCATGGGTGTCCGAATATCAATCAGACGCATCATCAATTTTTTCGACTGCCGTGGCCGTTAGCGTCTACATAGACCCTAAACGTAGTCTACAGAACCAATCACTGGCGAATAAACGTAATAACTTCAATTTAACTTAATTTGTTTATTGATATACCATATAATAACAAAAGAAACATAGCATTAATAGAAACATCGCAAGTTTGAAATAGATATGCATCGTTGTAATCAAATGTCACCCGAAAGAAAAGGGTCAGGGAGACCCGCTAAAGAACAAGGCGTTTTAATCAACATTGCTAATACAATAATGTAATCTAGTTACATAACTAAATCATTAACAATAAAACCAATGACTTAAGTTGTTAACTTCATATATGTCGCCCTCCACCTTCCTCCAGGATTTGGCCTGGTCCCACCCGAGTATAGAGCAAAAAGGCATCAAAATATTTAAACAAAATAATATATCGTCATTAATTTCATATCATAACAGTTATAATTATTTATTTATTGCCGTCTAACTCCAATTTCCAATTAAATGTAACGTTCAATTGAAATCTATTATTAAGTTTAAAGTTCAGACGTCATATGGACCTCGTCGCTCCGAGACCACGACCTCGTTGGTTCCAATTATGAATCCGCCAAAGTATTAAACAATCATATATTCCGCCACCCACGAAGCAATAAGTCTTTAAAAACTAGCATGTTCAGCGAAAGTGATAGAGGCAGGTTCGTTTTCATTGTGACGTTGGATAAATCTTTCGTCGGAGTCGCGCTTTTCTAACGCTACACTTGTTTGAAGGCAACATCGGCAAGATTGTTACCTGCAAAAATACACACAAAACTTAACAAAATTGGAATAGTTTAAAATTATTTTCAAATGTTGGCCTAATCGTAAACTCTAAATTTCTAAAGCGCTACTCTAAGCTAAGCGGAAGTCACCAGCATAATCACTAACGCTATGCGTCGTTGTCCTGAGATCGATGTCCAGCGGAGGTCCGAGCCCGGTTACCACAGAGACCAATACTTAGAGAGGGCAAAGCAGCCTAAACAACCCAAAATGCCAGACGTCGTTGTAGCACTGTATCCCGAAATATTATAGCTTGAACTGAATTAAGCACGCTGAGTAAATCTCGCTTCTTTCAAATGTTACCTTCGCAGAACTCTGAAAATGTAAAGTAGATGAGAACTAGCGTTTTCTGCGCAGTATAACCATGGGTCGTAAGGAGCCAGCAGCATATTCTGGCTGTTGTATAAATAGTTGAACCACGCCCGTTATCTGTTTTTAACCCTGTTGGGCGTGTTGGTAGTCCACATCCGAAATGTCTTTTCTGGTGACTGGGCCACAGATTTGGAAAAAGTTCCTGGAAAGGAAGTGACCTCATTTCACTCATCGTCTCCATGTCTTCTCTAGGCAAGACCTGCTAGACGATCACATCAAGGATTGCCGCGGTATTAGCAAGAAACCACAGAAGATTGTGATGCGTGATGAAGGTAAGAATATTTTCAAATATCAGAATTACCGCAAACAGATGCGAGTTCCATATATTATTTATGCTGATTTTGAAGCGCTAAATGTCCCAGTCAAAAATGAAGACCTCGAAGAGACGAAATAAGCTTACGACATAAATTAAGCTGACTACGATCACGCCCTGTCATTGTTGAAGCTGTTAGAACCTATATTAAGTTAAAGCTTAACTTATATTGCGCCAAGCTGGTAGAAATTGTCTGGAAGCCATCTCTGGGACTGCTATGTATGTGTGTATGCATTTTCGTTTATTCAATCAAAGTTTGTTGTCAGAACGCAACAAGTTACAATAATTGTTCTAGAGATATTAGTTATGAAACAGATTTTATCCAGTTACGACAACTGTCTGTTATAACTAATAAATGTTTTTAAACATTATACGAGACAAAAAGTTCTTATTGTCTTTTGAGCTAATTTGAGTAAGAAATTAGCTTATACTGCGCAGAAAACGCTAGTTCTCATCCACTTCTAATGTAGAGTCAAAATATTCAGATGAGTAGATAGCAGGCAGTTCAGACATTGGTTCGACCAATTCGTTTTCAAGACATTCCACTTCCGCCCACCAACATCATCTACCTCACTATCCATCACCTCCCAAGATTCCACTCCAAACTAAAGTCTCATTTCTTCAAGAATTCCTGCCATGATCCGCCCTGTCCTTCGCATTCCAATCTTTCTCTCCCAGCAAACTAATTCCACCTTAGCAACCCTCTGCTTCCTTCTCTTCTTGGTCTTCAGACAAGGGGACTTGGTAGCTCTCAACAACCCCTCTGACACGACGCAGCTCTCGTAGATTCGATTTAAGTGGCGCTATAGAAATTTCAAGATAAAAATTGCACGATAGCTATATCGTGTATCGAGCCCTGAAAACTCTTCGATCTATACGATATAATTATATGGAATTTATGATTTCGCAAACGGCGCCAATAAGTGTAGCCACATACAAACATACACAAAGAACATGCTTGAACGGTGAATGAAGCCCAGCAGCGCGGAACCACGCACAAAATTTTAACACTGAAACCGGAGCCATTTTAAAGTGTTTAGTACTTTAAAAATCTCACCGTTTTCATTGTTAAGCGGCATTATAATTATAACAATGTGTTCTTTTAAGAATCCGATTACGGTGGACACTAACATCATGCCATCATCATCACACAATCGGTGTGGAGGTACCTTTATACACTGGTTGAAACTCCGTTCAGAATATCCACAATACAACATGGCAGCTTCGCCGTTTTTGACGCAGGAGACAATGATGGGCCCTACCTAATTCTTTTAGTTCAACTATAACTATTTTTCAACTAAAATAAAAACGTTTATCTAAAAGTTGGCAACTGATTTTGTGAATAGTTAACTTAAGTAAAAATATTTAGTTAAGCTGTTAAAATCCTTTTAACAAACTTTTTCACAAACATTTTCACAATGACAGAGGTTAAGTGAACTGTAATAATGCAGAGCGTCAATCACAATTTCACTTTCAAACTATGTAATGTGTACTAGACTAATAGTCCTGGTACAGTTTTACAAGGAAATTATGAAGAAAGTTGCTAATGCAAACGATGATGCATCGTGCAATGCAAGGCAGTTCACTTGACTTGAGTAATAAAACCAGTTATTCATAACAATCATTTCGGAAAATAGTTGCTGATTTTGTTACTTAAACTTTCAAGCTAATATCGCTAAAAAATAGTTGTTAAACTTTTTAGTTAATAATTAAAAAACATTAGTTAAACTCAAGTTTTGACTTAACTAATTTTTTAGTTAAACATCTGCGTTAAATAAAAACTTTTTTTAGTTAAACTAAAAGTTAGCAACTTTTTTAGTTAACTGTTGCCCATCACTGTTCAGAAATAGACTATCATACGATCTACAGGATGATAAATGTTATTAAATTAATTAAATTCTTTTATTCTAGTTTTTATTTAGTACAGACCCGATCATTTTAGTATGAGTTCTAATTTTATTTTCTCATCGCAATCAATTCAATTTTAGCTCAATTTTTAGTTTCAAAATCATTTTAGTTTTATTCTACTGAAACAGTGATTTAATCAAATTTTAGCCTTTGTTCCAGTTTCACTTCTACGTCTATTTTAAATGCTTACAGACTAAAATATAGAAAGGGCTTAAATTTTAAATGAAGTAAGCATGATAATTAGGCCTATTCAATTACAAATAACTATTATCTAGAAAGATGGTCTCAGTTGGGAATTGGACCTCTCCCAGTTACAAATACTTGCACTGGTGATCTTATCAGTTCCAATGGTCTAAGAACACCAATTAGAGCCACTGCACCCTTTGTAATGGCTGGGTCTTTGGTCAGATTATCAGTTCCAAAAGGGTCAATGATAATATGGGTCTGAAGGTCTTTGAATTACCACTACTATTACCGTCGTCTTTACTGCATTAAATAATCGCACGAGACGTCTGCTGCATGTCTTTGGTTCCCTATCCACGCTTTAGTAAGATAGCAAAGTCTCTCCCTGTTGCACGACTGACAGAGCAATCGGTGCTGCTTTTGCTGTCACGGCATAAGATATCTATCGTCTTGGAATGGATAGTCAGGCTCATAACTTTCAGAAGACTACATTCAATTTTCTTTAACGTTCCCGTTTATATAATATATTAAGAGAACTTATTTTTTTTCTTGTATCGAATTTTAGTTTAACATTTATTTGTCGCTCACCTTTTAGGTCTTGTGAACAAATAATGATTTTAGTCATAGTTTTTCTTACTATACCAACGCTGGTATGAACATCACTTCCTTCTTTCTTTGTTTCGTCAACTACTGAAGTTCATTCTCTTTGGTTAGGCTCCCGTGTTGCAGGTTTGGAGCATCTCTGAGGAGTTTGTTCAAGTAGAGCTAGAAGCATACAAGATCCCCACTTCCTCTCTTGTTTCTATGGCACCCCGACTAAGAGCGTTGCTCATCATCTCTGAACAGCATATAACATGACCCAGTGCTCGTGAATGAGCTGCATGGTCCCCTTCGGTTGGCTTTAGAGTAACACTTTACATGATATTATATTGAGTTTAGCATTTCCATTACGAATAAAGGCACGATTTCATTATACTTACCATTAAGCGTAACCTTCATTTTGAGGCTTTCCCCACCTTTAGGTTTCCTCTGGAATATTGTCTTCTTCGGATAACCTTTCTGTAAGATGAAGGCAAACTTTTCCCTATTCACCAGTCCATTAAGATCCATGTTATTCCTTTCGAAAACTGGACCAGCGAATTTCGCGAGTTCCCCCTGTGTCGAATCTGATGTGACTCCGATGATGATTGTACCAACTTTCGCGGATTCCAAAGTCTCCACCAACTGCATGCTATCAGCTCCGCTCTGGTAAGTATCGAAGCTTTGTCTGTTCCTCGTCCTGCACGTCTCCGGATCCAGTTCGAATAGTGTGACTCCGCGGTATGTTGCACTCTCCCGCCACAATGAACTCATCCACACTACCTCCGCTTGTTTTTACGTGACCATATTTTACCGTATCCTCGAAGCCGTTTGACGCCAAGTCAACGACACAGTTTTCTGTTCCAAAAAACACAAAATCACTTCAGATTTGAAATGACATAGTAACGAATACTGCGGTAACACTGCGGTAAGTCCGCAGTTATCATAGAATTCCCGCTATCACCACGGGCTTCACTAAATATGACACCTATATCAATTTATAGTTTCTTGTAATCGCTTCATTTGAAGTACATACCGTAGATGTCCTTAGTGTGGGCTTGCAAACTAAGGACATCGGTATCCGTTGAATTGAGCGCGCACATTTCGCCGACCTTCATCTCAGCGACCTCAATTGAGCCGCCGCGAAACAGAGCGCTAACACATTCGCCGCCATTCATTTCAGCGCTGCTTCAATATCCTACTACCGGGCGTAAACAACACGTGTTCTTGACTAGAACTTCAAAGCAAGAACTTTTATCATAAGAGTCGCTTAAATGAACGTTTTTTCATGAAAATAAAGTTTGACATTGTTATCATAAAGAGTCGCTTAAATGAATGGCGGCGAATTGTGTCGGCGCTCTGTTTCGCGGCGGCGAATTGAGGTCGCTGAGATGAAGGTCGGCGAAATGTGCGCGCTCAATTCAACGTAAACCAGGACATCTAGAATAGAGGTCTGCGGGTAGATCATTTTTGCCACCCTACCCGTATCACGTAAATAAATGGACCTTCCCATAGTCCCAATCAGGTCAATAGTCTTACAAGGCATGTAATAGTAATAATAATTGGCTGGTGATCATGGTTATGATCAGAGTAAAAATAACAGTAATAATATTTTATTTTAAGAATGGGAACTAGAATGACGATGACAGTGAACCTGCTTCATGGACAATCGGCGCTTAATAAATGCGTAATAATTAATAATTATAAACGCAGAGAACTCTCCGTCCGTCCATCCGTCGTGTCACGCTGTTTCACTAGAGTCTGGCCAGCCAGCGCCGCATCGCGCAGCGGTCGACAACCAGACGTCGGTAGGGGGCACGCACGCTCGAATACCTTAAGTTTGGGTGGCTCGAGACTGTTGCAGCCAGCGGTAGACACAGTTATATGTCGCTCGAGTTAGAGCGACACTGCTAGGGTCGCTCGAGACTGGGGCAGAGAGGGAGCTAGAGTTCGCTCGAGTCTGAACGACTCAGCTAGAGGTCGCTTGAGACTGGCGCAACCAGCGAGTAGTCACCGTTAGAGGTTACTCGAGTGAGAACGACACCGCTGGCCGCGCTGGGGTCTATCGAGACTGGCGCAGTCAGCGAGGTCGCACAATTTCTGTTGTTCTTTTGTATATTAAAGCCTTCGCCAGGTGCACTCCATTTCATAAAGAGCACAGTGAGCAGAAGAGAGCACAGAAGAACAGAAGATCGCACAGTGTCAGCATAAGTTAGCACAGTGAGCAATAATTTTAACCGTATTAGGACGGGCAAACAGCTAATAATAAAATAATTAAAGAGCACGTTGTCATGCTGGTGTTCATATGGCTTCGATGATGACGACGTTATTACACATTAGGACATGGTGCTTCGGTTGACACAAGAGACCGGAATCAGGCTTAGACAGTGGAGCCGGTCTTAACATGTCGTGCATTCCGCAGTGCTGGCCAAGTGTTTGACTTCTTTCTCCTGCATTCAGATGTATTCGGCTTATAGAGTAGACAAACAAATAAGCACAGCACATCCACGTGGTGCAAGTGTGTGTTTTTATTGTGGACTTAGGTTATAGTCTAGCCAAAGAAAACGAGACCCTTAATGTGCGCAAAGGGACTGCGAAATTGCCGCCCTTGGCCACCTAATTTTGGATATATGCTATTTTCACTAAGAGATTGCAGTTTTCATGACGATCGTCGATCTTATTGCATATACGCCTACGATTTTATCCGATGATGTCTGGATTTCGGTTAAGGATTGCATTTAAGCGGAGCGGCTTATGACGGAACTCTCACTTAGAGTATCGAAGCTTAACCTCCAGAACCAATGGGGCAGATTCATACGGATCCAAAGACCACCACTAAATGTGGAAATGAAGCTAAATAGATATAATTGCAATGAGTCCGGAGTACCCAAAGTTGAGTAAGCTTATTGAAATATTTCAAAGATGTGTCAGAGAGGACAGATGGAGAAAACAGATTAGTTCCACTCGGAAATCGATTCGTTTAAGTGCTAAAAGGTCTAGAACACGACCTCGGTCCATGAAGCACAAGTCGCCGACATCTAATCATTCAAGCCTTGAGTTGTCGCCTATACCTGCCGTCTTCTTATCCAAAAAACCATCTTTTAATCGAATGACTGAGTCACATGTGTGATGGACAATCGAGGGGGATCAACGAGGTCATAGTTGTTAAAAACGGTAAAACAAAATAAAAAGCGAAAAAAACTTGTTTTATTCCCAAAAATAAAAAACGGAAAAAACGAGAAAAAAAACCGAAAAGAAAATAATTTGACTTTGTTATATCTTTGACTGCATCATAAAATTAAAAACCTTGTTTACACAATTTAATTTTAATCAGCAAATAACATAACTTTATTAGTAAACACCAAGTAACATTAATCTACAACATTTATTTTCTTTTTCATAAGTTTGGTTTAGTAAGAAATTGAGAAATTAAAAAATTGAAATCTTTTCAAATTAAAATTGTACAGATAGTTCCACCTAAGTCCATGCTGACACAAACAATTATAAACTAAATTAAAATTGTACTTACAATTTTGACTTATATAAGACCTTAGGCTAATATGGAGTAATATCAGTCAGTTTATCAGTCGATCGTAGATTACTGTTTACAAAGACAACACTTCGCATTTTGGATAACTTAGAAATTCAAATAACTTTTATACATTTTATATTCTGTACGATGCTATTTATTTCTGAACTGATGACATTAAATAGTGATGTAAATTGGATGAATCCTTGAAACGAGGGAGACAACGTAAGGGATATCAGACAAAAATACAATCAAGCAAATAACAGACAGTAAATAAATAAAAAAGTTACATAAAAAATTAAAAAAACGCAAAAAAGAGACGAGAAATAAAAAACGAAAAAAATCTTTTTGGGGGAAAATAATAATAATAAAAAAAAATCTTTTTTTACACCTATGAACGAGGTATAAAGTACACATTGGTTTATGTCGCTGAAACAGGTAATAAATTATTGATTTTCCCATATAACTTCAACGCATAAAATTATACGTCCACGCTGTTACATGGGCGACATGAAAATATGGATAAAACAGATTCGTTCTACTCGGAAATCGATTCGTATAAGTGCTAAAAGGTCTAGGACTCGACCTCGGTCCATGAAGCACAAGTCGCCGACATCTAATCAATCAAGCCTTGAGTTATCGTCCCTACCTGCCATCTTCTTTACCAAAAAGCCATCTTTTAATCGATTGACTGAGTCACATTTGTTATGGACAACCGAGGGGGACAACGAGGTATAAAGTGCACATTAGTTTATGTCGCTGATACAGATCATATTGATTTTCCAATATAACTTCAACGCATACAATTATACGTCCAAGCAGTTACACGGGCGACTTGAAAATAATGTGTATGACATCTGCAAAAAATGACAACAAATGACATAAAAAGAATTTAATGAATTGCCTTCAGCCTGGGATTTTTATTTCTGTGCTTTAGAGGTCTGCGGGTTAGGGGTCTGTGGGTATAACCGTACCCAACCCGTACCCGCGGATCGGGTTCGGGTCGGGTACGCATTTCACGGGTCGGGTACGTGTAGGGTCATCAAGGGTACAGGTTTACCCGGTTTTCTCCGTACCGACGTGAAGTTTTGGGGTAACAATGTCACCGTTACATATAATAGAGAATTTCAGCGCACAACGATCCTGTCCAGGTCTCCAACGTACTATTATTATAGTTACTTTGTGTTCTAGGAATCTAGGTGACAGCTACAGACCACGGAGATAAAATGTAAAGTGTAATTGAGACAGCACAACAGTTGCATGTGACAGGTTCCATAAGTTGATTGCTTATTATTATTACTAGTAGGCCTACTGTTACAGTTGGTGCCTGCAGTACCACTACTACTACTGCTGCTGCTGCTTCTCCTGGTGCTACTACTACGCTTTAGACATGTCGTGAATTGATTTGCGATTACGATCGACTCAGCTGCGCTAAGGGAATGCAAACCCGCGGAATTTTTTAGAAACCCGGGTTTCGGGTTTGACGGCCGGGTTTGGACGGGTTTGCAAATTTTCCTTGAAAATTATTATTACTGCACTATTTCTCGCGATAAGAACAACGTCATCAAGCGGCAGGAATTAGACCCCAACTCCCCTCCAATTTTAGGCCTATTTCTAACCTTTCTTTCCTTTCCAAGCTCCTGGAAAAATGTATCGCTTTCCAACTAGTTCACTAACTCGACTCTAACTCCCGCATGCCTTCATTTCAATCCGGTTTCAGGAAATTCCATTCTACTGAAACTCTCCTGCTCACCCTTATTACTGATGTCTTCCAAGCCGTTGACCAAGGTGACGTTACTTTGCTCGCCCTGTATGACATCAGCGCAGCATTCGACACAGTTGACCATTCCATCCTCCTTAGCCGGTTATCTAATTATTTTGGCATCGCGGACAGGGCTCTTCTTTGGTTCCAATCTTTTCTTACTGATAGGACTATGTCCGTGGTCTTTGGTTCAAACCGCACTCCTTGGGTCACTGTCCCCTATGGTCTTCCTCAAGGCTCTGTTCTTGCTCCTCTTTTATTTGTTCTGTATAAATCTCGGACCTTGGAGGTATTTTCCAACTGTTTGGGGTCTCTTCCCATCAATTTGCCGACGATACCCAGGCCCTTTTACATGGCCCAGCATCTTCTGCTGTTCAAATGGTTGAGCGGTTGTTAGAGGCTTCCTCTGCCATAGACGCATGGCTCTCCTCTAATTGCCTGCGGCTGAATCCTGACAAGACACAATTCATATGGCTTGGTGGCCGTCTTCAGCTCAATAAGATTGATACTCATTCCCTTCATTTCAGATTTCCCCACATCCACTTCTCCTCTTCTGTTCGTGACCTGGGAATTGTCGTGGATCCTTCCCTTTCTTTTACTGACCAGGTCAACTCGGTTTCAACTACGTTCCATTCGCAGCTCTCTTTCACTGCATGCCATTACTACTCTGATTCACGCCTTGATCTGCACTCGGGTTGACTTTGGAACGTTGCATACATTGGACTTTCCGCCTCTACATGTATAATACTCACAAACTCCAGTCTATTCTTAATACAGCAGCTCGGCTTATAGGCGGCATTCCAAAGTTTTCCCATATCTCAGGCTATATTCGTGATACCCTTCACTGGCTCCCTATCCAACAGCGGGTACAGTTCAAAATCCTTTCCCTCATGCGTAACTGCCTTGTTAGGGTGGCCCCATCCTACCTGAGGTCTTTTGCACCTTTGTCTCCTCCTTACCTGCGAGGGCCTCTTTGCGATCTTCGACCAATGGCCTTATGGTTGTCCCTCGCATGCGCTCTGCTACGGCCCACTCTAGGTGCCTTGCCCGTGTTGGCCCATCATCTTGGAACTCTCTTCCCCAGTCTCTTCGCCTTGAGTTACTAGCCCTCTCACCTTGCCAGTTCCGTAGACGTCTTAAGACTTTTTGTTCCCTGACTCAGGCACTGAAGCAGGTCGAGAGCGCTGCTGATTTTTGAGCCGCGCTATATAAATGTTCGATTACAATTACAATTACAATTACAACGTCGTCGCATGCAGCTACAACGTCAAAACAAAAGTTCTCCAACATTCAGGAATTTGCATAAAAAGAAAACTTTAGGAAAATCGCGAAGGAAGTTGTTTCATAGAAGCATTGTTTTTCTAGAAAAAGGTTCCGGAACTGAACACATTCAGAACAATTATGGAAGATATTGCAAGGGTCCCGAATGGCTAAAGCTGAGCCTGATATTTTATAACATCTTAAATGTCAATAAACACTGAAAACACTTAAATTAAATTAAAATAACTAAATAATTTTTTATTAAAATTTTAGGTGAATTAAATATTTCTTAAATCTTGAAAACATTTGCAGGTCGCCGTTCCGGAGCGTTCTGTCTGAAAGAAACATTGCATAGACCTATAAGAAGAATTGTCAAATGACACCTTAAATCGATTATGTTGAGCTCTCGACTGATAGCTTGTTAATTATAATGAGGGTCGATTAAAATTCACTTTTATTGCAAATATTTATGGGTATATTTCACAACCGGAGGCAAATTAGATAAATTTCCGTCCTCTCCTTTCGGCAGCTTACACAAAGTGTAAAATTAAAATTTTTAAAATACATCATAGGGCATAAGCTAGTTATAAAAAATTAGTTCTGTTATTTTATTTAGATGATTAGTATGAGAAAAAATTATAAAGTCCAAGTTTAACCCGAAATTGCATTGTCCTTTCTAATGGTGCGTCAATTCAACGTTACGTTAGGGTAACAGTTGAAGCGCTGAACTGATGTTTTATAATTTTTAGATCATTTACTTACATATATCCATTGCTCCATATGGTTTTATTAACTTATTAACGAACAAAAATTAATAATTAAAAATAAATAAAACCCTCTGTCTTCAAATATTGCTTACAACTCCGTTACGAATGGGTTTCTGCCATCTGTGGAATAAATTGAAAATTCAAACATTTTTGAATTGACATCTTCGATAACAGGGAACATTTCTGCATTGATTTTACCAAAATGAAATCAATATGGATGTTTGCTTCTGTTGACAATTTTCGAAAATTTATCCGGTAATGTTATAGTATAAAAAAGACTTACAACTCTGTGACATTAATTATTGCATTTTGCGTATATATATAATTTTTTCTTTCAAAAATAATATTAAAACTGACAGCCTGGCCACTATAAACTAACTATTTTTTATATCTTAACTCGCCCGGTGAGTGTGGAGACCTAATTATGAATATTTTACAACTCCGTTACTACAACACCGTTACTTTATTTTTCTATTAAAATGAATTTATTTAATGGTACATGTAGATAATTTATCGTCACAATAATTTATTTTGCTGTGTAATAATTTAATGCACACTTAATACTAATTAATCACTAATTACAAACATTGACGGTATATTGTAATGTGTATTTATTACGTAACGGAGTTGTAAATATTTAGGAATCAAAGTTGTATGTGTTTCACATAGTAAAAAGGCTAAAATGAAAAATTAGGCCAAATCTGTCAAATTTAAGCTCTGCTCAATATTAAGTATGCTTCAGCACTGCCATGCAAATATTTGTGTAAGAATTTTTTAAATTTTTCATGACTTTATTTTTCTCTAATTCTATTTCTGAATTTGCCTCCGGTTGTGAAATATACCCTTATATATTTATAGTGAAATTCAACAGAGCTAAGTGCCCTCTGCCCCAAGCCTTGTCTTGCCTGATGCAGTCTTATCACACAGCATTTACCTTTGACGTAAGGGTTTTTCAATGCCCAAGCGTACCAGTTGGCACTGTTCACTTTCTCCAGGATTGTGGCCAATTGAGGACAATCGGAAGATGTCTGACCGTGCACCACAGCCATCAACATCACGCAAGCGAGCGATCGCCTGAAATTGAAGAAACCTATCATCATTCTTAAACTTTTCGACTGCGTAAAACAGCTAACAGTGTGGCAATGCTGAAATCACACTCGGAAGCAACTGGTTCTGTCTCGATATCGTATCCTTTATATACACCAACCGAAGCCTGAACTGTAGGCGTAGGCCGATATGCCTACTAGTGCGCAATATTTTTTGCGCAGTGGAATACTCATAGGCTGGTAATCTGCTGTATTTCAATCCGCGCATGTTTTTATTTCAGAATCAGATGGCGTCTCAAGGTAGGCCTATTGATTACCAGTCAGTCATTCAATCCACGCATGCTTTTATTTCAAGATCAGATGGCGTCTCAAGGTAGGTCTATTGATTACCAGTCAGTCATTCAATCCGCGCATGTTTTTATTTCAGGATCAGATGGCGTCTCAAGGTATTGATTACCAGTCCGTCAATTGGACATGGGAGTATCTGAGTCACAGCCTGCATGACTGAATACTCAGAGGTCCCGGGTTCAAATCTGCTTCGTGTCCTTCTCCTTTGCCTCCTTCCCTTCGACGTTCTTCTCCAGCTTCTTTCAGTAAATCAGTATTTGCCTGAAAATACAGGTCAAGATCTAAAGATGAGAATATTAGGGCTGCAGTTAGGATTCTCTGTTCCGACGATTAGCCTGCCTTAGTTTGTGAAGACTCGCTTGACGAATGACGCTTGACTCATCCCGCTCCTCCTCCTTATCGTCCGTACAGCTGCTTCCCAACCATGTCTGACCAATAAAAATTATTATGGCGTCTAACCGACTGCCACTCTCACGGTTTCCCATTTTATACGATTATTTGTTATCAGAGGCGTACTGATTTATCGCTTTTCACTGCATTTTTTAATTATCCGTTTTAGCTATAGCCTACATTTTCAACTTACTGAAATCTATATTATTAGATAATAAAACATTTTATTGCATGAGTTGCGACTGTCGCTGAGTCGCCGCTTCAGTTAATTGAAATCAGTAAAAAAGTAAGTGGTGGCAATATATTTGCCACTAGCTGTTTGGGCTACACGATGAGATGACAAGATATACTTGCCACTAGCTGTTCATACACCCCAAATAACTGTAATCTGGTACCCTGTTTTGATTTTTTTTTGCTAAAAAGGGTTAAACAGTATCTGGTAGTGACATCTTGTGAACCCACATGCATTAGGTTAGTGGTAAAATACTGTACATTAGTTGTTTAGTATACCGCATGAAAGTGATGTAGTGGCAAATATATTGCCTCTAGGGTTAAGGAGGTAGAAGAAACAAAATATCGGCGCATAGCTGCAGCACCACCTAGGCTATTTCTGTTTTATGTATAGATTTTCTCTGCGCTTCAGCCCCAAATTTTCAGAGTTTTACAAATTCAGACACACTTAGTTCAGCCTCTTACTCATTTATTTCAAAATGAATGAACATTGCAAGCATCTATAGTTAATACGAGTGGGCCGAGAGGAACTAGTAATTAACAATTATAGTATCTCGCAGTAAAACTCCTAAAGTAATCATTAGTTACAGTTAAAAATAATATAGAGCGAACCAAAGGGTGATTCAACGGCAATTCAACCAACACGACTGACATGTCTTTGACCGACTCGCATTTGCATGAAATTTGGCCACGTAATTGTAGATATGCTATTTTCTCTAAGAGATTGCAGTTTTCATGACGATCGTCGCGATCTTATTGCATATACGTCAACGATTTTATTCTATGGAGTCTGGATTTCGGTTAAGGATTGCATTTAAGCGGAGCGCCTTAACACGGAACGCTCACTTAGATTATCGCAGCGTAACCTCTTGAACCAATAGGGCAGATTCATACGGATTAGGGATCTGCGGGTATACCCGTACCCGCGGGTTTACCCGTACCCAACCCGTACCCGCGGGTCGGGTACAGGTCGGGTAGACATTTTACGGGTCGGGTCGGGTACGGGTAGGAGCATTACGGGTACGGGTATACACGGTTTTACCCGTAACAAACTGAAGTTTTGAGGTTACATGTAATTGTGAGTCTTGCACCTTCAGAGACTTGCTATAACTGGCGGTATCCTGACTAAGTACCATATCTTTGTGCTGACCTATGTCGGTGCGCCGTTGTGAGCTTGGCATTCATTTATTGATGCTCAATCTTCAGTTACAAATAGCTTGTTTCCATTAGCACAATCCGATCGACGCTGAAAGAGACATATTCATGTATATATGTATTTATGCATATATACATACATAAATATATACATATATGTAAATTTATGTATACGTTTGAGCCCATAATGCTAGATGTCGACTATGTGTGAGTATATATATATATATATATTTATGCATGTGTATATATGTATGTATATAATATATGTATATATATGTATGTATATATGTATGTATATATATTCATGTATATATATATGTATCCAAACATATGTATATACATAAATATAAATATATATATGTCAATTTATGTGAATGTTAGAGCCCCTAATCCTAGATGTCGACTATGTTTGAATATATATATGTATATACATATACATGTATGTATGTGTGTGTATATATATATATGTACCGGTATGTATATATATATTCATATATATATATATATATTCATTTATATATTCATATATATATATATATGTATGTATATATATATATCATGTATATATGTATTTATGCGTCGAAGTTGCAGAACGTAATACAACAAACTACACTGAAGAAAACTGTGACATGAAAAACCTTTAGAAATTCTCACCTATTTCTTTCGATAGTTTTATGCAAAACTACAATAATAGAATGCAACAGGAAATGGAAATCACACAGCAAAGAATGACTAATTCATATGCAAAAATACAACAACCACATATCTCCAACAATTCAGTTCTATCAACTACTATGTTTACAAATACATAGTGCAGAAATGATTTATCCAATACCGAAATATAAAACCTTATTCTTCATAGTAGTCTGCCGCTAGGTGGCAGCCCAATGTGGCACAGCTGAAAACGACATTGTGAAGAAAAAACATATCTAGGAAAAGTCACAAAAGCAAAAGTCTTTTTTGTTTTATTCAAAAGAAGCGTACGAAAAAAAGTAGACTGGGGGTTATTTTTTTATTTTATTTTTTACCCCCGGTTACCGTATAAGGGTTAATCACGTTGAATTGCTATCTCCATGGCCCGGGAACTCATCTGACTTCAACCCGATTGAGAACTGCTGGGTGATGTTGAAGCGTAGAGTTGCCGAGAAGAACCCTACCTCACTTGGGGCACGGAAGAAAATAATCACGAGCGTGTGGGTTCAAGAAATTACACCAGAGTACTGTGAAAAACTGCGCATTTCAATGCCTTCACGTCTTGCCAACAAGGGCAAACACACTAGATACTAGCCAGTAAACTTTGTAACAAAGTACTTACTACTTACATGTGTACATGTCATCATCATCATCAGGATCCATGGGCCGAAGGCCCGTAGGTGTCCAACGCTTGCATCGGTTCCATGGGCCTCGGCCCTTTAGGAGTCCAATGTTTGCATTGGATTTCATTCGTATTTTTCTTTACAAACGGAGTATCTGCACCCATCCGTTCGACCTTCGCGCTTCTCCCTTAAAGAGATTTCCAGGCTTAGGACTGGCTCTGATATCCACTATCTTGTGGTATCAAAGGCGGCGATGCCGCCCACGTTTGCCAGCTTTTTCAGGGTTCCTGCTGAGCCTGTCCACCTCGCGTAGCGCCCTAAGGTGGTACTTCAGCCAAGACCTTCACCACTGATGGCATAGCCTCAGCAGGCATTCCCTTACTGACTGTTGCCACCCCCTCACCACGTTGAGGTGTGAGTCGGACTTTGAGGGAGATGTGTACATGTACAGTACATCATGTCTAATTCTCATGTTTATTGGAGAAAAAAGTGTCTAACTCTCATGTTTATTGGAATGAGAGTGAGGAAACATAGAAAAGTCCAGGTGCTGCAAGCTTTATAATGGCCATGACTGTAGGACTCGACTTCGGTCCATGAAGCACAAGTCGCCGACATCTAATCATTCAAGCCTTGAGTTATCGTCTACATGGGCGTCGAGAGTCAATGCGGGCCCCAGGGCAGACATCCATCAGGGCCCCTCGTTTTTCAATTTTGTCATTAAGGAAACACTGCTTACATCAGACTTGGGCTTAATGATTAACCTTCGGAGGCCGAAGCTCCGTTTCTGGACACGGAGGCCGAAGTGGGGTAGTTTTCTACCCCAAAGAAATATGTAATATCTCAGCTCACAGATAAGCTACAATGACAAATGAGGTGTCGATTCTAATAAATCCAAGATCAAGGAATCGAAATATCGCATTGTGAATAGTGTGGAAATAGTACTATCCAAGATGGCGGCCAATATGGCCGCCAAAACTCAAAATATGTATATTTAAGCTCATAGATAAGCTATAATAACAACTGAAGTGTCCATTGTAATAGTTTCAAGGTAAAAAAATCGAACTTTTGCATTGGCAATAGTGTGGGAATAGTACTATCAAGATGGCGGCCAATATGGCCGCCGAAAATCAAACTGTGTATATCTACGCTCATAGATAAGCTAGAATGACAATTGAAGTGTCCATTGTAATAGTTTTAAGGTCAAAAGAATCGAACTATCGCATTGGCAATAGTGTGGCAATAGAGCTATTCAAGATGGCGGCCAATATGGCCGCCGAAAAAAATGTGTATATCTACGCTCATAGATAAGCTAGAATGACAAAGTGTCCATTGTAATAGTTCCAAGGTCAGAATCGAACTATCGCATTGGCAATAGTGTGGAATAGTACTATCCAAGATGGTCGCCCGTATGGCCGCCGAAACATAAAATGTGTATATCTACGCTCATAGATAAGCTAGAATGACAAATGAAGTGTCCATTGTGATAGTTCCGACGTCAAGGAAACGAACTATCGCATTGGTAATAGTGTGGGAATAGAACTATCCAAGATGGCGGCCATATGAGCGTAGATATACACATTTTGAGTTTCGGCGGCCATATTGGCCGCCATATTGGATAGTACTATTCCCACACTATCGCCAATGCGATAGTTCGATTTCTTGACCTTGGAACTATCACAATGGACACTTCATTTGTCATTCTAGCTTATCTATGAGCGTAGATAAACACATTTTATGTTTCGGCGGCCATATTGGCCGCCCTCTTGGATAGTACTATTCTCACACTATTGCCAATGCGATAGTTCGATTCCTTGACCTTGGAACTATTACAATGGACACTTAATTTGTCATTCTAGCTTATCTATGAGCGTAGATATACACATTTTATGTTTCGGCGGCCATATTGGCCGCCATCTTGGATAGTACTATTCCCACACTATTGCCAATGCGATAGTTCGATTCCTTGACCTTGGAACTATCACAATGGACACTTCATTTGTCATTCTAGCTTATCTATGAGCGTAGATAAACACATTTTATGTTTCGGCGGCCATATTGGCCGCCATCTTGGATAGTTCTATTTCCACACTATTGCCAATGCGATAGTTCGTTTCCTTGACCTTGGAACTATTACAATGGACACTTTATTTGTCATTCTAGCTTATCTATGAGCGTAGATATACACATTTTATGTTTCGGCGGCCATATTGGCCGCCATCTTGGATAGTACTATTCCCACACTATTGCCAATGCGATAGTTCGATTCCTTGACCTTGGAACTATCACAATGGACACTTCATTTGTCATTCTAGCTTATCTATGAGCGTAGATATACACATTTTGAGTTGTTTTGGCGGCCATATTGGCCGCCATCTTGGATAGTACTATTGCCACACTATTGCCAATGCGATAGTTCGATTCTTTGACCTTGAAACTATTACAATGGACACTTCAATTGTCATTCTAGCTTATCTATGAGCGTAGATATACACATTTTGAGTTTCGGCGGACATATTGGCCGCCATCTTGGATAGTTCTATTCCCACACTATTGCCAATGCGATAGTTCGATTCCTTGACCTTGGAACTATCACAAAGGACACTTCATTTGTCATTATAGCTTATCTATGAGCTTAGATACACACATTTTGAGTAATATCTGCTATAAATACATCTTCATTATGAACGAAAAAATTGTAACGCCGAGGCCGAAGTGGGGTAGATTTCTACCCCATGACACTTTGAACTGAAATAACTTTCTCAGACAACATGACATGATGATCGTTTTGGTGTGGGAATATGTCGGGGGTGTTAACTTGTAAACATGTGGAACGTCAAGTTATGACTACCTACAGTTACTCCGCAATCAACATCCAAACACCGCTGGGGTAGAAATCTACCCCACTTCGGCCTCCGAAGGTTAAGCCCAAGTCTGATGTAAGCAGTGTTTCCGTTAGAGTCCAAAAAGAGGACGTATTTACACCCTCACTTGGAATTTTTGGGACGTAGTTCATGTATTTCGGCTAACACACCGAAAAATTAGGACGTTTTGGACTATTTTTACGGACGTAAAAACGGCCATTTGGGCGTTAACTGGATGTAAGCCTGTAAAAAGGCCATCAAAATTACATTTAATGAATTATAATAAGTGTAATAACAGGCTAATAATAATGATAATGATAATAGTAATAGTAAATGTGAAAATCAATTTCTGGTTTAAAAGGTCCATCTCTGACTCTAATAATAAAGAAATGTACAGAAATATGAAAATGTGATTATGTGAATGTGATGAATGATATTTAAATGAAATTTATCGCATTATGGTATCCAATTTCAATAGGTGAGGATATGACAGTTGCTGCTTTGCATTGTCTACATGGACTATATAAAGAACTTGCTCTGTACCATGATCAACTCCACATCTACTACTAGTAGATCTCTCCTTGTTGGCTTACCCAAGGTTCGTCTATCTCCTCTTCAGTCCGTACTGAATGCTGCTGCCAGACTTATAGCTCGCCTCCCTCGATTCTCTCACATCTCTACATTTATGGCTGAACAACTTCATTGGCTACCTCTCTGTGTGCGCATCCAATTTAAAGTTCTCATTCCCATGCTCAAATCTCAACTGGGTCTTGCTCCAAAATATCTTTGTCATCAAATTTTCCAACCCTCTCTGCCGCGTCAAAGCGTCCTCTCAGATCCTCTGACCGGCTTGACCTTTTTGTTCCCCGTGTTAGGACCACAATGGCTCAATCCAGATCCTTTATGTCATTATAGGTCCTTCTCTATGGAATGGACTTCCTCCTTCTCTACGCTCTACAATACTCTGGTAGCATCTCTTCCTCTTTCTCTCACCTTAAAACCTTCCTTTTTTTCCTCTGAGTACCTCGCACTGGGAGCGCTTCTGAAAGGCTTATGCTGTGAGAAGTGCTTTATAAATGATCAAGTACAATATAATAGTAGCAATGATATTGTCAGCTTGATTTGCTGCATCATTCGCTTTTGATGAAATTGAAAATGCAAGGCTTTGAAGGAGTGTCTGTCTCTAGTTAGCATTCCTGACTTTCACTAATCATTCTTTCCTTTATTAAGCTCCAGATTTCTGATGGTAATTCATCTTCTAATTCGTTATCAACTTATAAATATAATATCAATTATTGGTAATTTGGCCGTCAATTATTTATTAGGATAAATTACATCCAGCTGTAAGTTAAAGTATTATTTATTTTGATAATAACTCAAATTTAAATTAATAAATTTACATCCAGTACAACCCACAGGTTTGTTCAGTTTGAACAAAGTTTTAGACATTTCCGGGCCCCTGTCAGGGGCCCCTGCCATAGCACCGGGCCCCGGGGCAGCAACCCCACCTGACCCCCCTCTCATCGGCCCTGATCGTCTATACTCAGCCTTCTTCTTTACCAAAAACCATCTTTTAATCGATTGACTGTCGTTGACTCGCCGCTTCAGTTAAGGAGGTAGAAGAAACAAAATATCGGCATATCGATAGATTATTTGGATTATGGATAATAATATAATATGCTCATATTTAGTGAACATTACAAAGAAACTGCTTCCTTTTCTACAATTATGTTTATTTTTTAACGTAGACCTCTCCGAGTGATGCCACCCCTAACGGAGGCTTAGGGGCGGCATCGGAAGCCAAGCCGACTTGACCAAAGTGACGGTTTGTTTCTGGCCTTCCATTTTTTCTACCTTTCTTTCTCTCTCCTACTTTTTCATTTTTTTCATTTTTTATCCAACATTCAAAAATCCTTTTTTATTTTTAGTTTCCCTAATTTGTCGCCACTGCCATCAAAGTGCCGCCCGGAGCGACTGCTGCCCCCCATTCCCCTTCGATACGCCACTATTTTTGTAAAAGCTCTGTAACTGGTTGCGGTATGACAGCAAGATTTCTGATATGCTCAAAATATATATATATATATATATATATATGAATAGATAGATAGATAGATAGATAGATATTAGATAGATAGATAGATAGATAGATAGATAGATAGATAGATAGATAGATAGATAGACAGACAGACAGACAGACAGACAGACAGACGATAGATAGAGTCTTATACGAATCGAGTTCCGAGTAAAACTGATCTGTTCTTCCATATTTTCGGGTCGCCCATGTAACAGCTTGGACGTAGGCCTATAATTTTATGCGTTGAAGTTATTGGGAAAATCAATATGATCTGTGTCATCGACATAAACCAATATGTAGGCTACTTTATACCTCGTTGATCCCCCTCGGTTGTCCCACACATGTGACTCAGTCAATCGATTAACAGATGTTTTTGGGGAAGGAAGATGGCAGATACACTCTTAAATTTGCAAAGTTAAATCAGCTGAATCCGCAGGCAACACAACTAAGATTCATAGTTAAAAATTAGCTTCCTAAGCCTTGAGTTGATCCACGTAATTTTGCGTAGTTATCAGAATGTACGTGATTTGCCTTAAATATCAAGCTGATTCTCCTATGCACGCTGTAGGTGGGTCAACTACGCATGCTTAGTTGGATCTCGTAATTAGCGTTGTAGCGGGGGCTCTGGCTGCCTAGGTAGGGTAACTACGCATGCTTAGTTGGATCTCGTAATTAGCGTTGTAGCGGGGGCTCTGGCTGCCTAGGTAGGGTAACTACGCATGCTTGTATTGTATTGTATTGTATTTGAACACTTGTTATAGCGCCCCTACCAGATTTCCCATTCAGAGGCGCTCTCGACTACTGCTGTAGTCGGAGTTTCACGCCGAAGCGCATGAGCAATTGCGAGTGAAGGACTTGCCCAGGGTCCCTACGCGGCGGCTTTGAGGTGGGATTCGAACCCGCAACCCTCCAGCTGCAAGGCACCGAACATACCCCTATACCACCGCGCCCTTCAGTTGGATTCGTAAATAGCGTTGTAGCGGGGGCTCTGGCTGCTCTAGGTAGGGTAACTGTTGTAATTGTAATTGAACATTTGTATAGCGCCACTCAATGATTCAGAGGTGCTCCCGGCCAAGGGCTCTAACAAATAAAATAGTCTTCAGGCGTTTCCGAAACTATGCAAGCGTAGTTGGCTTTTGAGTTATGCCTTATGCCTTGTTGCTTCTGTGGTCGCCTGGATGCTGGATGTCGATGTTGTTGCTGTTGTTGTTGCGTGTGTTGCTGTTGTCTTAGTTGTTGTTACTGCTGATGTGACGGTTTCCGTTCCAGTTATTGTGTGGTTGTAGTCGCGGTGTAAGTAGTAGTTGTTGTTGCGTTGGTCACCCGTGGCCATACGGCCAAAGCTACTACTTCTGTTGGCATTTCTCGATCTTGAGCTGTAGTCGTTGTTGCTTTGATGATTCGCTGGTGGTCCATTGTTGAGTTGGAGCCGACGTATAATGTGGCCTCCCTTGTTGTAGTCGTTGTTGTAGTTGTTTTGGTGAGAGTTGTTGTAGAATCGCTGTCGTCGTTGGCTGTTAAGGGCTAGATTCGTATCCATAGACCTAGACTATTCCAGGCGTTGCTGATGTTAGACATAAGGAATAGGTATAATTCAGAAAAGGCTCTGGTTTTGAAACAGAGACTTTTCAAATTTTATTGTCGAGCATTCGACCTTTCGTCTACTCGACTTCGTCTGGAATGATGTGTCTAACAGTCTAACAACGCGATTTGATAGAGTTCAGTATTACAATTACATCGTGCATATAAATACATATAATCTTACGCCAACATCAGCGTTATATACATGAGTTCAACAAGCACATTCTATCTAAATATACGTCCTTATATATACATCACACAGTGGTCATCCTCTACAGATTGCCAGATGTTTAAGTGATTAGGGTGTTAATTGCCTCGTGGACGCCCTGGACGGTCGACCGGGGTTTGAAATTCGTGCAGCCTATTCCTCGATAGCCAATAGCCAATCAACGGTGTTCAAATCCGATGCAGATAACTGATGTTTGGCTATGTGGCGTTGTTAATGCAGCAAAGCCTCTTGGTGGGGCTTAATGGATGCCGATCATTGCTGCTAGCTAACTAACTTGCATAGTTGATATATGTATAGGGGCCTACCTAAGTTGCGATGCTATATCAACTAAGAGCCATAGCCTGCACAAGTATTTGGATAAGTTATAAAGACAAACGCTTTGTGAAGACACGTTAGCACACAGTCATTTTGACAATGCCTAGCCTCTATGCAAACATAGCAGCCATACCTCATCCCACGTACGGACACTGCAGCTCAAGCTTGTTGACTATGCAAAATTTTATGTTGCAGTTGTAAATGGGCAGTGGGGGAAACATGGGCATTTGGAAAACAAGTCCAAAAAGGCAAGGGACAGATTTTATGACCAGTTAATCAAAAGCTGGAGCCACAGAACATAAAATCACAATTTTGCGTTAGCAGGAATTACACAGTTTTGTGGAAACTGGTCCAACTGCATTGGTAAACTATTAACTACACGGGGAAACAATAAAACTTCAGGCTTTCGCAATGTAACTCACAAATACACAGATAAATATAAATTTTTATTGCTAATTTATTGTTGTTAGCCTATATTTACAATTTAGCTTAATACAGCTCTGCCATGCACTAAAATGCATCGGTCAAGGTGCTATATTGGGGGGGCCCGATAGCGCATTGGATAACATCTGGTGTAGAGAGCGAGAGGTACAGAGTTCGAGTCCTGTCGGGCGGACATGCTTTATAGGCTTCTATTAGCGCCGTGTATTGCAGGCTGTCTGTTCTGTTAGTAGTTAAGATTGTTTCAATTGCATAACATGTAAATGTACAGCGCAGTGCGTTTGTCAGGCGCTTGATTAAAGAAAAGATATTATTATTATTATTATTATTATATATAGAAGAAGAGCAGTCCCTTAAGCCCTGAGCAGCCATGGGTATGAAGTGTTAGCGACTTCAGTTTCTTAGCCTCCATGAGCACCCGCACATAGGGGCAAGAGGGGGCACTTCCCCCTTGGAAAACTGACACCTATATGTTAACTTCTACTTTTTGGTGTTTAACAAATTTCTTCACACTGAAGCACTAATTTAAAACCAACATCCCAAAAAAATTAGTTTGGATATTGTTTTGAATTTTACATTTAAAAAACCTCTATAAAATATACCCATGTTCTTAATGTCCTGTTTTGCATTTTTCTAGCTCTTGCTGAAAAATTTAACCGTGACCATTGTGTTTTTCCCCCTCCTGCAAAAATAAGCGGGCGCCCATGTTAGTCTCAGCATATATATATAGCCTATATGACGGCGGGTGGCCAGTCCTCTCCCTTGCCGTCTTATCTTCCCACAGACAACGTACGGTCAGTGTACTCATTATAGCTGAGTTGACTAGGGGTGCTGGTGAAGCAGAAATCTCAGACTAACTTTCTGTCCTGGTGGGGTATTGAACCCCGATCCAGACAAGGACTTGCTCAAGGTCCCTATACTTCAACCCATCTCTCAGACGATAAGATTCGAACCATTATATTAAATGTTGCATCTCTTTGTTCCCTGATGATTTGGGCAAGCTTACAGTATCGGGGGCTATAGGATATAGTGCGTAAGTTTACTGGCGTCGTGAGTGTCGGTTAGGGTGAGGTTAGGCGTTGTGAGCTCCGAACTGTTTCCACTTGTTCTTAAGTAACCACATTTCTCGGAATCGTCATAGCCATATGACCCGACATCCACTCTGCAAAAGTCTGTTAACCAAACCATGAAATCACTTCAGAGTGGTGACTTACACGGTTATGGTTAATGCTGAATATATATATATATATATATATATATATATATATGATATAGGCCTTATTTATTATTTATGTTACTCTCTCTGTCTGTCTGTGTTTGTCTGTGTCTGTCTGTGTCTCCTCTCTCTCTCTGTCTGTGTCTGTCTGTGTCTGTCTGTCTGTCTCTTTCTCTATGTCCTTACTGCTCAGACGATTAGGACTATAATAAATTATTTTCTTGTCATTCTAAGCCACATTTTTCAAAATCTTGATTGCTGTCTCTCTGTCCTAAGTACTGAACTCCTGGATATTGACCTCATTACGACTTTGTCTTGGTGATTTATCGGTTGATGCCTTTTCCCTCAGACACCGGGGTGATCGAAGTTACTATTACACTTATACAGATAGAAATTCAGATAGAGAGGCAAGTGCACTCGTACCGCAACGTGTGTGTGTCTATGCCGTAAAAGTGTATTTTAGCCTATTTAATTATTCGCCATTGCATAGGTTTCAGCGTTGGTCGAATACAAGTTGGATTGACGAAAAGGATTCTTGGTAAATAGAAGTCGGATTTTCGAAACCAATTTTTCTTAAATAAAAGTGGGATTGATGAAAAGAATCTTAACCCATTATCTACCAACTTTTTCTTTCTGAACAAAACTAACATTTTCCAACACGTCCTGGCATGCACATTGTTTAATAAGCTTAATACAAATGGGATAATTAAATAACATAATATTTAATTGAAGCCGGTTAAAAAATTGTGTGCGAATTTTTACCTGCACCCTCCCAGGGTGCGCTAGTAGAAAATGGGTTAAATTAAGTAGAAGCTAGATTGATGAAAGAATTCTTATTCAAATGGAAGTTGTATTGATGAAAAATAACTCCTGCCTAAATAGAAGTTGTATTGATGAACAGGATTCTCGCCAGAGTAGAAGTTGGATTGATGCAAAGCAATAATGCTACAACGGGCGATTAATTAAATACTCTAAAATACACTTTTACCCTTGCTATGGCTAATTTATTTCGATGTCTATTTACCTCTGATCAGAGGATTGATGCAAGTCGCTACGATCGCAGGAACGCCCAAAGTAACTGAGAACAGCACAGCCATCGACAAAGCACAAGCGACCGATCGCTTCCTAACACAGAAATTCATCTCCATTCTTAGCTACTTCAGCTGCGACCAAAAGCAAACTGATCTGCCTCTCTGTTACATACCGCGCAGGTTCTTTTGAGTTCCATCCTTCATGTACCAATTGCTACGGACGCGGTAGCTGTTAATTAAATTGAATTAACATCTGTGTAGACTAAATGGCGACGATGAGCAATTTAGCTATGAAACTGCGGGGTTCAAAATAAACTAATTAACTATGTGTACCTTCAGCTAGGTAAATAATTTTAGTATATTCTTTATTAAACCAGCTGCCAAACAATACTCTGGTGAACAAGCATTTAAGTTAAACAAACATACACGATTCTCATCGAGGTCCTTTAAACAGACGTGGAGTTAGTCAATATTATGTCAAATTATTGGTAAAATTCAATTTCAAATTTAATTTACTGGTGGGTGGACTTCAGGGCGAAGCTAATCATCTTGGTTATAACATCTAGTTAAAAACTAACTAACCACATAGGCCTACATATATACCAGCTGCGGGTTGCAGTCAATATTAAATCGTTCTACAACCGTACAGACTGCAGGAAGATTCGATCAATATTTAATTTAAGTCACCGCTGTATAGACTGTAGGAAGATTCAACTGCGCTCGACCAATACAGTGCACCTCTGGAATCTGTAAATAGGTTTTTAAAGCGCATTTCTAGGCTTCTGAAAAGCGCTAAAAGAATAGCCAGACACACACGTACACATACACCATGCAAACGTGCATGAACTGTAGAAAACTACAAGACTAAGGTCAAATGCTTTTAAAACGAATGTTAAAAACGACATCATGGAAGAGACAATGCGTTATAATTGAGTGCAGTTACATGTAATATAATAGAGCACGATTACAGTGGGCGTAATGATCATGCCGTCATGACGTAGACTTGTGGAGGTATTTCCATGTACCGGTACAATGCAAGATGGCAACTTCTCCGTGTCTGGTTCTGGAACAGACGCCATGCAACCTGTAGCCTGAACGTTCTCTACCTTCTCTGCCTCTAATTCGCCAATATTTCTACCATTATAAGGTTAAATACCTGTTAAATTGAAATCGACATCAATGTCATTTACTAGCTTCGTGTACACTTTAAAAAAGGATATAATTAATGTGTTTAAACGAGTGTGCTTTGTCACTCTTCAACCTTTTCTTTAAACTGGTTCGTGCATCAAATGACTCCTGTTGTTAAAGGTTAAACGTTACGGTAGGTTCACGATCAACGGTTCATCCTGGAATCAGGAACTGGTTTTAGGGTGGAAGTTACCGAATCTCCGTAAAGTGTCGCTAATTATTATAATCTAACGACATCTATAATAGCGCCCTCGTCATAATGACAAAGGTATCAAACGATGGTCCGTTTGAGTGAAAACCCTGCCCAAAATCTTGGTTAGTTGCTACCGTTTAACGACAATGTGTCATGACAAAGATGATTGCCAGTGCCCTCCTCCTTTCTCCAGGCTTTAGACTGGCACTACCGTGTATACTGTGGTGGTGCCACAGGTAGGGTAGTTGAAGTTGACAAAAATGAATGAATGGATCCAGAGTTTAACGACATCTTATGGCAACAAAGGCCTTTGACGTCGACAGAAATTACTTCGAACATTTCTCACCGTTCGTAATACAATGCTAATCTGATTTAGCATAGGCCTACATAAGGTCTTTTAAAACATTTTGGTGGTGCCTGGCGTTAATATTATTGTTATTTGTTATGGCGCTCTTGAATAAGCTGGTTTATTGCACATGGTTTTCGAGTAGCGCTTTTGCAGTTTATGATCACGATTATGGTGCTAATTGTTTAGCGACATATTTTGACTACAGGCCGATGATCAGTTTTATTGAACAAACCACCAAACAATTCAAAAGACTCCAATACAAACAACACAAGTTGAAATGCTTAAGATAGATGTCCATAGATGTCGACTTTTCTCGACACCCACCCTCAGACCTTAATGTCAGCCTGTGTCGACAACAGCCTCGAAGGTGGTAACTTACGACAGCGACAGCGAAAAACTAAGGTTGGTATTTTTAAAATAGCAAAATAGCAAAGTAGGAGAGATTACAAAAGCGTTCCTTAAATTGCATGCATCACACATCTCTATGCTGTGTAACGATTCGTTTCATGAAAAACGTCATCCAAGTCGTGCGTTGTTGACGCTACACTCGATTGAAGGTCACGTCGTCAATAGTTGAACCTTTAAGAAAAAGATAAAAGTTAACGAAGTTCCATCCGTTCAGATAGGGAACAGCAAGTTGTGAGACCCCGTAACCGATTGGTTAGAGCGCTCGCCTTGCAATGCTGAGAGTGTCCCTCACCTCCATCGAGACGGTTACTGTGTAGAGACCTTGAGCAAATCCTTCACTCGCAACGGCTCAACACTTTCGAATGAGGGTCGTTATTTGATAGTAGCGCGTAATAAATGCGAAATAACAACAATAATAATTAAATGCCTGGCATAGGTATAACACTGTGTACCGTTTTTTAAGCGACGCAGTGTCATAACAAGGATGATTAGCGTGGCCCTCCGCTTTCATCCAGGCTTGGGACTGGCACAACCACAGTACCGCCAGTTTTTAGACTGCAGACCGTTTACACGTGGGTTCGATTACTATTTATAGTACGTCTGACTTTTGTTGCTTCTCTAACATCTATTTGATAGTCTCACCTTATAACGCCTTCAACAGGTTGAGAAAGGCGGTATCGAAAAGTCATATATATATATATATATATATATATATATATATATATATAATATACATATATATTAGCAAACAGTATTTTAGCACCTATAGAAGTCGATGAAACCTTGGAAAGTGGAGAACAAAAAAATGCTTTCAAAATGGTTTCGGGTGCAATGTCAAACTACACCATAGAGCAGGAAATATGCGTTGTTATTAAGCGATGTTAGATAGCAGAATCCGATTACAGCGGACCAAAATCACATCATTCATCACAGAGTGTAGAGGTTATATAATGATGCACTCGTTGTCTCTTCGTTCTGGCTGAAGGTCTGACTACCCTGCAACCTGTTGTTCATAGCTTCCTCCAATTCGCCAGTGACTGAAGTCTTTTGTGCATCTCTGCGGAGTGTTATCAAAATAAGTACAGTAATTACTCAGATCTAATTAAGATTAATTGAGAATGCGCTTTCACAACTTACCACGAACCACAATCTTCATCTTGATGCTTTCTCCGCCTCCACGTTTCATCTGGAATACTGTCTTATTCGGATATCCTTTCTGCATGATGAAGGCAAATTTATCCCTGTTCCTTAACCCACTGAGATTCATGTTATAACTGGTGAAAAAGGAACCAGCGGATTTCTGGAACGCCATTTCGCCGTTTTCTGCAGTATCTGCCGTAACTCCAACGATGATTGTTCCCGTTGTCTTAAATTGCAGACTTTCCATAAGCAGCACCGTACCATCTACGTACGCGGAGGTATCAAAACGCTGTCTGTTTCTCGTAGTGCACCTTTTTTGGTCCAGTTCAATGAGTGTGACTCCGCGATTTACATGCCGATATATGCGGAGTTCATCCTGCATAAGGAAATCCTCCGAACTGCCACCACTTGTTTTCACGTAACCATGAATCGTCGAATCGTTGTAGCCGTACGACGCCAAGTCTACTGTACAATCCTCTGTTTACCAAAACCATGAAATCGGTTCACAGTTGAGAGAGAAATAGAGAGAGACAGACAGACAGAGACAGAGACAGAGTCTGTCATACAGCATGTCTCGGTCTCTTTGCCTGTCTCTGTATGTGTGTCTGTCTGCTTGACAGACATACCTTGATACAGAGACAGACAAATAGACCGAGACATACAGACAGACAGAGACAGAGACAGAGACAGAAAGGCAGAGACAGACAGAGACAGAGAGAGATAGAGAGACGTGCTCCGTCTAAAATTCATGCGAATTCATACATATATAGGCTTACGTGATCAGCTCAAAGAAATTCTGGATCCCTCTATTTTATTAAACAATGATTCCGCATTCACCCACTCATCCTCAGTTAATTCTTCTTTCCACAGCGAATCTAGGACAATTCGGCGCTGAACATTTCGGTGCTGGACCAATTCGACGCAGGGATAATTCAGCGCAGGGATATTTCGGAGCGGGACAATTTGGCGAGGGAACAATTCGGCGAAGGAACAATTCGGCGAAAGAACAATTCAGCCAAGGAACAATTTGCCAAAGGAACAATTCGGCGAAGGAACAATTCTGCACAGGGATATTTCGGCGCGGGACAATTCGGCGAAGGAACAGTTCGTCGCGGGACAATTCGGCGCAGGGACATTTCGGGGCTCAGTGACAAATCGTATAAGGATTCTACACAGCTTAGTGAGGCGAAGCCCTAAGTAAAGTACGGGCAACAGGAATAAGCCACTACGTAAACTAAATATCTAAAGTCTTTAGAGCTTTTTTCGGAAATAGGGCACCTTGTTCAAATAGTTTTTTCGCTGGCTAAATAATCTCATATTTGGTTTATCATGCAGTGGTTAAATTGCTCATCCAGAGGTGCCGGATCTCCAAATCTTTACAAATGTAAAACTTACGCCTATCCGGCGAACCTATGACCGATATATTTGCTATTTGCTATTCGGATAGGCATAAAATGTGTGAAACAAGGTGCACGTGGTCGATTATCGTAAGAAGAAACACATTTAGGTAAAGGCTCTACTGATTTAAGTGGCGGATCACATAGGCCTAGTTCAAATCCGAGGTTCCGACTCTCAGATCCGGCGCGATCCGGCTGCATTTAACCACTGTGTATAATGAAGTAAGCATTCAGGAAACTGAGCAGTTGTTTACAAAATAGCGCTTCGTATTCTCCTATCTCTGCCATGCTAAACCGAATTTCCGAAAGTAGGTCTGCTTGCGGAAATTCCAAAATTCTAAGGATGCAAGGGCGCCCATGTTTCGAATATAATCTAATTTGATCTAATCTAACCCAATTTAATTAAATTTGATTTGATTTAATCTAATCCAATGTAAGATCTTCTCCAGAGTCAATTAAATAGTGAGAAAGAGATCAGTCGATATTCGCTACTAAGAAAGTGTCGTCGTGTGAGACAAATTCCAGGTGAGTCTGGTAAGGGTCAATAAGGGAAGTCCGAGAAAACACGGAAACAGTTAACGAAGGAAATAAGTGAAGAAACAGATGAAGTTTCAGTCGATATCTGAAGGCCAGGACAGACAGAGCAAGGCGGAAGTTATCGGGAAAGCTACAAAGTCAAAGGTCATACATCTCTCTTATCTTTTCCCATCATAAGCATTTACCTTTCATCAAAGGGTTGCTCAATGTCGAAACCATCTTCTGGATGTCTACCAGTCGATCCTCTATGCTGGCAAATTGCGACTCGAGATGGTCCGTAGGACAGTACATGTCTGACGAAGAAGGCTGAACCGGTTGACCATGCACAGTTGACAACACAACCATCAACATCACGGAAGAGACCAATCGCGTCATGCTAAAGAAGCCCATCACCATTTTTAACTACTTCAACTGCGAGGAAAAGCAAAATAAGCTGCCACTCTATAAAAGAAAGTGCATTAACGACGAATTCAAATTACTGAGTGACAGGTTCTGTCTAGGTCGTATAGCCTAAACTAACTGAAGACTAAGTGAAGGGGATAGGACAATTACTATAGTAGGCCAATTAAAATGCACATGGGTTGATGGCCTGTTAACCCACAGACCGAACAGTTTGTTTCTTAGTAACGTATACTCGTTATTGTTTTGCGCTTGTCAGATCTATTAAATTTTATAGAAATAATAATATTAGTAGACGAAGTAGAAGTAGTAGTAGGAGTAGTAGTAATAGAGTAGCAATAGAGGTAGTAGTAGCAGTAGTAATAGTAGTGGTTGTTGCTGTTGCTACTGCTGCAATAATAATAATAATAGCCTAATAATAATAATAATAATAATAATAATAATTATAAAATAATAATAATAATAATAATAATAATAATAATAATAATAATAATAATAATAATAATAATAATAATAATAATAATAATAATAATAATAATAATAATGGGAATCTCACTGAATCGATCCAAATGTGAGTACTACACGGAGACTGATTTGAATCACTTAGAATTTGAGGAATTCAGAAGGCGGAAAAGAGAAGAACTAACTCTCTTGGGTTCGCCTCTGTTCAGAGGGGAGCGCTGGACGAGGCCCTCCGAGAGCACAGCGATACGTTAGAACGAGTATTGAAGGATCTGGTGGATCTCCAAGCGCAAACAGCACTCTTGCTACTAAGATCATGCCTCGGGGCGGCAAAGATGACTTACCTGCTGCGGACCTCCCCGTGCTGGGACCACCCGTTACTGGAAACAATGGACCATCAGACTAGAACCGGACTAGAGAAGATCCTCAACACCGAGCTGAATGACATTCAGTGGCTGCAGGCTTTGCTTCCCATCAGAGATGGAGGACTTGGGACCAGACGGTTATCGATGCTGGCAACTTCTGCCTATTTGGCGTCAGCTGCATCGACCGTCTCGCTCGTGGGCGCCATCCTGGTCGTGGAAGAGTGGAACGATGGGTACCGGGAGGAAATGATGGAGGCTCGCAGGGATTCACTGCCCGCAGTGATGGAGCCGTGCCCGGTACAACAGAAAGCTTGGGACAGACCTCTGATAGACGGCGATAAAGCGATGGTCTGGAACGGATGCAACGACCCACTTAACCAGGCAAGAATGCGAGCACTGTCTGCTCCGCACGCTGGAGACTGGCTTGGGACTATTCCTTTGGTCTCCTGCGGCCTGGGATTAAGCAATGAGGCTGTGAGGGTTGCTGCAGGACTCCGCATCGGACTAACGCTCCGTGCACCCCATCCATGACGGTGCGGGGAAATCACCGACTCGGGTGGACATCATGGGCTGGTATGCAGACGGTCGATGGGAAGGGCAGCCAGACATGCCGCGATCAATGAAACAATTTGGAGAGCCTTCTCAAAAGCGGACATACCGAGTTCAAGGGAACCACCTGGATTAATCCGCACCGATGGCAAGAGACCAGATGGCGCCACATTGGTTCCATGGAAGCGAGGTAGATACTTAGCCTGGGACGCAACAGCCATCCACACATGCGCATCATCATATATTAACCTGACGGCATCAACCACCGGAGGAGCAGCAGAACAGGCAGCAGAACGCAAGATTGCCAAATACTCAACCCTCCCTGCCACGCATGAATTCGTCCCAGTGGCCATCGAATCATTGGGCCCCATAAACCGCACCGGACTAGAATTCTTGCAGGAGCTTGGCCGCCGTATCACTGAGGCAACGGGAGACCCGCGCGAGACAAGTCACCTTTTTCAGCGTCTGTCCGTTTGCACACAGCGCTTTAATGCAGTGGCATTCAGAGGCACTTTTGATCAGCACGATGGGGACGAGAACCTTTGACACAGTAGTTTAGTTTCTTAGAGCCTGAGGGATCTTTTCTACCTCGGGCGAAAAAAAATAATAATAGTAGCAGCAGTAGTAGCAGCAGCAGCAGCAGCAGCAGCAGCAGCAGTAGTAGTAGTAGTAGTAGTAGTAGTAGTAGTAGTAGTAGTAGTAGTAGTAGTAGTAATAATAATAATAATAATAATTATTATAATTATTATTCCAATTGCCTCTTGCGGACTTGGCTTGAGCAACGAGGCCGTTGGGGTGGCGATAGGCCTCTACCTTGGGATCGACCTCTATGCTCCGCACCAATGCCAGTGCGGGAGACCACCGACCCGAGAGGATTCCAACGGGCTGGCCTGTAGGCATTTGTTGCCTCCAGTACCAATCACTGGCAATTAAACGCAATAACATATTTAGAAAGATTCCAAGAATGGATGCTTGAAATCTAATCCAATTTGCGCATAGTTGGTTAGCTATTGTTTAGTGATACTGTGTCATAACTAAGATGATTAGGGCCGTTGATAAGTTGTGTTTACGAAAACACTGCTGACAACTCAAAGAAATCACAAAAGAACAACACAGCTTCAGAATGCTCAAACATTATATCTCATCATTAGCATCAGATCATTATAATTACATTTATTTATTCTTGTATAGATCGCAATTTACAATTAAATTTAAACGTTCAATTTCAATTTATTATAAATTTATCTTTAAATTTCGCCGACCTTTGAACCGTGTACCCATGGACCATGACCTCGTTTGTTCTAAATCCTAATGTATTCAAAAATTTTGCTTATTTCGCCAGCGTCGACGCACTGGTATTTAAAAACTAATAAGGTCGGCTAAATACTATAGCGTTCTTAAAAAAACATGCGTCCAAATTTCTTTGCTGTGTAACGTTTTGTTTTAACAATGACGTTGGATAAAACTTTCTTCGCTTGTCCCTATACTAAATCCACCAACCTATCAAGAATTCCCATATGTTACTCGAGCGTCGAAGAATTGAGGCATTCATTCAAAAACTCTATTAAAACTTAAGGATTTATTGAAAACCAGCAATGTCGATTAAACTACAGAACTATATTAGACATTTGTGCTCTTATTTAACAACTGATTCAAATACTAATGCTATTTATCATTTGAAAGTCAGTGAAGTTGATGAAACTACTAAACTATTTTATTAGCGGAGGATTTTATTTAAAAACTAGGTAATGCTAAGTTAGTCACATAGGTCTTTATTTAAAAAACTATAACAAGGTCGACGAAACTATTATTAGCAGGAAGGCAATAAAGAAAAACACTAAACAATTCAGAAGACACGAGAAAGAAAAACACAATTTATAAACTTTTAAACATATTACATCGTTGTCAATATCATTATTATCCTCAGTTGTTGTTGTCTCCTTGGCGGTTTACAGTTAAATGTTATGTTCAAACAATTTTAATTTATAATTAATGGTTAAGGGTCTAATGGTTTAGGGTCTACCCCGCCCTCTGGAAAGCGTCGCTTCTACACCATGACCTCGTGTGTTTCTATAATAAATCCATGAATGAATTTACAAACATCATAATATTCCGCCAGCGTTAAAAGTAAGTAAATAAGTATATTCTTTATTGAACCAGCTGCAATACGCATTCCGGTGTACATTTATCATGTAATAGCCTATGTAATATGCAATCAATAATCAATATGAATAAAGCATTCTAACTATGAAAGTTTTTCATATTATGGTCAGCTAATGGTAAAAGCAATATGTCTGTTGTTTAAAAATTAGCAGGATTAGTGAAACTATAAAGCGTTCCTACAATAATTATTGCATTTGATGCACATCTATTTCTTTTCTTCTAAGAAGAATGTTGGATGAATCTCTCATCCAAGTCTCGCGCTGTTGACACCTTACACTCGAGTGAAGGTAACGTCGGAAGCAGTGTTACCTGCAATAATAAATATAACACATAATAAAATTGCAACAGGTCAATTAAAAGCAATGCTTTCCTACACAACGCAGGTCTAACACAGAAGGTTGTTTCTGTTTAACAGCGAGGTGCCAGTCAAAAAAAGATGATGAGAGTCGCCCTCTTCTTCTACCCAGGTTTGGGTCTGATGCCACCAGAGTAGGCAGCAGCGGAATAAGGTCTACCACAGTTGTTTCCAGTGAGTTACATCGACCGACCTTTGCTTCTTTAGCACCGAATCCTCTGATAGCATTTTCACAGGAATAAATTAGATGGAACCACCGTTATGGGCCTATAGCACGGATTCAATATGGGAATGTATAGGCTCCATGTTGGCTTGCTGGAAAGGTCCTGAAAATGATTTAACAGCAGTTACTGCTTGGAGTTGCTCCCCTTAGTTCTACGTGATAGTCTGCTTATAGCGCCTTTAAAAAGTTAATTCAGGCGCTATATGCACGTATTCAACTATGCATACATACGCTCGCTGTTTGAGCGTATATGCACGACTGCACAGTGAATCACACCAATGAATACAGTACTAAGGTCAAATGCTTTCAAACTGGTTCCGCGGATGCGGTGTCAAACGACATCATAGAACAGACAACGCCTTGTCTTCAAGTCAAGTTTAGATGTATGTATACATGTTGAAGAATCTAAACGATGTGGACATTATTATCATTTAATCTAATCTAATGACTTCCATAATAACACCGATATCATAATGTCCTAAAAATCAGTCGATGGACAGCACATCCGGTCTGAGCGAAATCAAAATTCATGATCCTTTGACGAAACCAGGTCGCAAATCGATAGATCAGAGAGACGAGAAGCCAGGCTATGGTGATTATTTGCAAGATGAAAGAGGTGAATCGACAGGTTAGATCTGAATAACATTAGGACAGTGACTGAATGAGCGAGCTGAATTCGGACTACGTTTCCCTCAAGCCGACTATCGATAAAGAACCTTGTAACTAGCTGCGTTATGACAGCCAGAGTTGATCAATAAACGAAAATACAATACAATACGTGGTCGATTATTGTAAGAAGAAACACATTTAGGTAAAGGATCTACTGATTTAAGTGGCGGATCACAGAGGCCTAGTTCAAATCCGAGGTTCCGGCTCTCAGATCCGGCGCGATCCAGCTGCATTTAACCACTGGGTATATGAAGTAAGCATTCAGGAAACTGAGCAGTTGTTTACAAAATAGCGCTTCGTATTGTCCTATCCCTGCCATGCTAAACCGAATTTCCGAAAGTAGGTCTGCTTGCGGAAATTTCCCGAAAAGAGTAAGTCCTTAGTTTACAAAGGGCTCATTGTAGTATAATTTCATTACAAGTGTTCTCGGTGACAAAGCGGTAATGCCAAACTGGTAAGCAAGCAAGCAAGTAAGCAAGACAGGAGACGTTAGCAAAATATCTCTTATTTTACATATATATAATATATATACATAATATATACATTAAAATTCTAAGGATGCAACGGCGCAAATGTTTCGAATCTAATCTACATGTAATTAATTTTGATCTAATCTAACCCAATTTAATTTGATTTGATTTGATTTGATCTAATCCAATTTAAGATCTTCTACAGAGTCAATTTAATAGAGTGAGAAAGACATCGGTCGATATTCGCTACTAGGAAAGTGACGTCGTGTGAGACATATTCCAGGTGAGTCTGGTCGAAGGTCAATAAGAGAAGTCAGAGAAAATACGGAAACAGTCTACAAGGAAATAAGCCCTGGAACAGAGGAGGTTTTAATCGAGATCTGAAGGCCAGAACAGACTGAGCAAAGCGAAAGTTAATCGGGGAAGCTACAAAGACAATGGTTATACATCTCTCTTATCTATTCCCATCATAAGCATTTACCTTTAACCAAAGGGTTGCACAATGTCGAAACCATCTTCTGGATGTCTACCAGTCGATCCTCTATGCTGGCAAATTGCGACTCGAGATGGTCCGTAGGACAGTACATATCTGACGAAGAAGGCTGAACCGGTTGACCATGCACAGTTGACAACACAACCATCAACATCATGCAAGCCACCGATCGCCTGATCTTACAGAAACCCATCACCATTGTTAACTACTTCAACTGCGAGGAGAAGCAAAATAAGCTGCCACTCTATAAAAGAAAGTGCATTAACGACGAATTCAAATTACTGAGTGACAGGTTCTGTCTAGGTCGCATAGCCAAAACTAACTGAAGACTAAGTGAAGGGGATAGGACAATTACTAGTAGGCCAATTTAAAATGCACATAGGTTGATGACCTGCTAACCCTCAGACCGAACAGTTTGTTTCTTAGTAACGTATACTCGTTATTGTTTTGCGCTTGACAGATCTATTTATAGAAATAATAATATTAGTAGACGAAGCAGAAGTAGTAGAAGGGGAGTAGTAATAGAGTAGTAATAGAGGTAGCAGTAGTGGTAGTAATAGTAGTGGTTGCTGTTGTTCTTACTGTGCAATTATAATAATAATAATAATAATAATAATAATAATAATAGCAATAATAATACTAATAATAATAATAACCAATAATAATAATAATAATAATAATAATAATAATAATGATAGTAGCATCAGCAGCAGCAGCAGCAGCAGCAGCAGCAGCAGCAGTAGTAGTAGTAGTAGCAGCAGCAGTAGTAGTAGTAGTAATAATAATAATAATAATAATTATTATTATTCCAATTGCTCTGTTGCGGACTTGGCTTGAGCAACGAGGCCGTTGGGGTGGCGATAGACCTCCACCTTGGGATCGACCTCTGTGCTCCGCACCAATGCCAGGGCTGGAAACCACCGACCCGGGAGGATTCCACGGACTGGTCTGTAGGCGTTCGTTGCCTCCAGTACCAATCACTGGCAATTAAACGCAATAACATATTTCGAAAAATTCCAAGAATGTATGCTTCAAATCTAATCCAAATGGCGGCGCATAGTTGATTAGCTATTGTTTAGTGATACTGTGTCAAAACTAAGATGATTAAGGCCGTTGTTAAGAACTTGTGTTTACGAAAACACTGCTGACAACTCAAAGAAACCACAAAAGAACAACACAGTTTCAGAATGCTCAAACATTATACATCATCATTAGCATCAGACCATTATAATTACATTTTAATTTACTATAAATTTATTTTTATACCCATAGACCATGATCTCGTTCGTTCCAATCCCCAATGTATTTAAAAATTGTACATATTTCGCTTGCGTCGAAGCACTGGTATTTATAAACTAACAAGGTCGGCGAAATACTGCAGCCTTCTTCAAATAACATGCATCCAAATTTCTTTGCTTTGTAACGTTTCGTTTCAACAATGACGTTGGATAAATCTTTCTTCGCATGTCCCTATACTAAATCCATCAACTTATCAAGGATTCCCATGTGTTATTCGAGCGTCGAAGAATTGAGGCATATTATGGTCAGTTAAAAGCAATAATAAGTCAGTTGTTTAAAAATTAGCAGGATTAGCGAAACTATAAAGCGTTTCTACAATTACATTTGATGCACATCTATTTCTCTTGTTCGAAGAAGAATGTTTGGATGAATCTCTCATCGAAGTCTCGCGCTGTTGACACCTTACACTCGAGTGAAGGTAACGTCAGACACAGTGTTACCTGCAAAAATAAATATAACACATAATAAAATTGCAACAGGTCAAATAAAAAGCAATGCTGGCCTACACAACGGAGGTCTAACACGGGAGATTGCTTCTGTTTAACAGCAATGTGCCAGTCGTAACAAAGATGATAAGAGTCGCCCTCTTATTCTACCCAGGCTTGTGTCTGATACCGCCGGAGTAGAAGTGTAGAACATTAGCGAAATGAGGTCTACCACAGTAGTTTCCAGAGTGCTACATCGACCGACATTTGCTTCTTTAGCACTGCGTCAGCTGCTAGTATTTTCAAAGGAATAAATTAGATGGAACCACCGTTATGGGTCAATAGTAAGGCTTTCAATATGGGAATGTTTAGGCGCCATGTTGGCATGCTGGAAAGGTCCTGAAAACCCTTTAAACAACAGTTACTGCTTGGAGTTGCTCCCCTTAGTTCTACGTGATAGTCTGCTTATAGCGCCTTTAGAAAGTTAATTCAGGCGCTATATGATCGTATTCAACTATACATACATACGCTCGCTGTTTGAGCGTATATGCACGACTGCACAGTGCATCACACCAATGAATACAGTAGTAACTAAGGTCAAATGCTTTCAAACTGGTTCCGGATGCGGTGTCAAACGACATCATAGAACAGACAACGCCTTGTCTTCAAGTCAAGTTTAGATTATACAATGTTGAAGAATCTAAACGATGTGGAAATTATTATCATTTAATCGAATCTAATGACTTCCATAATAACACCGACATCATAATGTCCTAAAAATCAGTCGATGGACAGCACATCCGGTCTGAGCGAAATCAAAATTCATGATTCTTTGACGAAACCAGGTCGCAAATCAATTGATCAGAGAGACGAGAAGCCAGGCTAAGTTGATTAATTATTTGCAAGATGAAAGAGGTGAATCGACAGGTTAGATCTGAATAACATTAGGACAGTGACTGAATGAGCGAGCTGAATTCGGACCGACCACCGAAAGTGCCCGAAAGTCCAACGTGTTTTTTCGCGATGGCACACCAAGAGTCAGTCTATCATAACGCTGACTATGTGAAAGTGTTTTTGGCATTGGTCTTGAACACTCCACAATGGATGTCTTTAGAAGAGACTGCCTGCAGCTTGACTGTTAAACATCATCTCTTTGTTCTGTCTGTGCTCCGCCAACGACCACTTCGGTCACTTGATTGTCCCGCGGGTACGTACTTCTACGGCCCAGTCTAGGAGTTTCGCTGTTGTGGGTCCTACTAGCTGGAACCGATTGCCTCAGTCCCTCCGGGCCGACCTTTCTTCTAGTTCTTTTGACCACTTCCGCAACGCCTGAAAACTTCTCTCTTTACCAATGAAGACACTGACCCAGGTCGGGAACACCTTTGATCTTGAGTGACGCTATATACATATTCGATTACGATTACGATTACGACCGAGGCCTATTCTCTTCGGTCATCCTTTTGTGTTAAGAGACGTGAAAATATGCATTTAATTAAGATGATATAAGATCACCATTTCACAACTTACCACTAAGCACGATCCTCATTCGGAGGCTTTCTCCATATCGAGATTTCTTTTGGAACACTGTCTTCTTCGGATATCCTTTCTGAATGATGAAAGCGAATTTCTCCCTGTTCTGCAGTCCAGTTAGATTCATGTTATACCTGATGAAATATGACCCAGCGGAATTCTGGAAATCCCCGACGTATTCTGCCGAATCTGCCGTAACTCCGACGATGATGGATCTCGTTATCGCCGATTCCAGGGTCTCCAACAGCTGAACCCTATCACCTGCCAACCAGTAGGTATCGAAACGCTGTCTGTTCCTGGTCCTGCACGTTGTGGCATCAAGTTCGAAGAGTGTGACTCCGCGATATCGGTCGACCTGTTCAGGCACATAGATCTCGTCCGAACTGCCTTCACTGGTTCTTACATAACCATATATCGGCGAATCGTCGTTCCCGTATGACGCGAGATCTACTGTGCAAGGCTCTGTTAACCATGAAATCACCAGATTTTAAAGTGACACATCAGACCTATAAATGCATAAACACATATATACATGCATACATATATGATATATATATATATATATACATATACATATGCATGCATGCCCTATAGCGCATTGGATAACGTCTAGCTACAGACCCATCTCAAACCTAACCTTCATGTCAAAGCTGATTGAGAGAGTGGTTGCTGTTCAGCTGCTCCGATATCTTGAAGAGAATGGTCTGATACCAAAACATCAGTCTGGCTTTCGCAAGTGACATTCCACCGATACACTCCTTGTCCGTCTTCTATCAGACATCCATCAGGCTATGGATTCGGGCAGGGTTACACTACTGCAGTGGTGCACAACGTCCGGCCCGCGGGCCACATCCGGCCCGCGAAGGGTCGTCATGTGGCCCGCGAAGGGTCGTCATGTGGCCCGCGATGACCAACAGGAAAAGCAACTATTTAAGAGCCGAAACTGACTTTAACGCCAAACATCATCGATATGACGGCGTCGTTAAATAAACGATATTAAGTAAGTTTAAGTCTACAGTAGCGCACACCTCTAATTTCAGCCAGAAGCATACAACTGTCGCCGACATCATAAAATCACGTGGGCTCAACCACCGTCAGTTTCGAAACCTTCTGGATGAAATTGAGTCAGAACATGGTGACCTGCTCTATTATTGTGAAGTGCGGTGGCTGAGTCGAGGGAAAATGTTGAGAAGATTCTGGGACTTAATTGACGAGGTCGTGGAATTCATGAGAAACACGAGGAAAACGCGGAACTTGCATCACTCACTGACAAAGCATGGCAGGTTGATTTGACCTTCCTTGTCGACGTGACACAACACCTGACTGATCTTAACCTGAAGTTGCAAGGCGAAACCAACTTGTTTGCCATCTCGACAATCATGTCTCAGCATTTAGGATGAAACTGAAGTTGTTCCGCCAGCAAGCAGGCTCAGCCGCTCATGAAATTTTATTCACTCTCCTACTTTCCAGTCAATGCTGCAGAAAAACCAGGACATTGATACACAGAGTTATGTTGGGAAGCTGGAGGCTCTGATCCATTCGTTCAACTGTCGTTTTCAAGACTTTGAACAGTGCAGACAGCAGATGCAAATCGTTGCACCCTTTGCTGTTCCAATGAACGACGTGTCACCAGATTACCAGTTGGAACTTACTGATCTCCAGTCATCTGATGCAATGCGTGCTGCTTTCAGAGACAAAACTTTGCTTGACTTCTACACGTCTCTTCCAGGGACATTTGTTAATCTGAAGGACAATGCTCTTGTTCACGCAAGCATGTTTGGAAGCACCTATCGCTGTGAACAGACATTTTCACAGATGAAGCTGAATAAAAGTAGCATACGGAATCAACTATAACTGACGACCATCTTGAAGAAGTTCTGCGACTGTCAACTACAAACATTCAATCTGACATCTCTAAGCTAGTTGCAGAGATGCAACCAGCTTGCACACTGTGGTCATTTAAAATTCAGTTTGTGCTTACATAGAAGTACTATAATAAGCCCCTTTTCTATATGACTCTTTACGTTTACTTTTACTTGTGTTTTACTGCGCACGTCAGCTTCAACATTTGACATGCATTCATCTACAAAGGCTGATTTGTCACACTTGTTTGGCCCCCGAAGAGTTTAAGAAATCCATTAGTGGCCCTTGGCTGGAAAAGGTTGTGCACCACTGCACTACTGGGTCTTCTTGACGTGAGTGCTGCCTTCGATTCGGTGGATCATCAGATACTGCTTACAAGGCTTGCGGCATCATACGGGATCTCAGGCCGTGCATTGGCTTGGTTCTGCTCCTATCTTGAGGGGCGGACCATGAGGGTAGAGATTGGAGACGACAGGTCTGTCTGGGCGCCTGTTGTTTGTGGTGTTCCTCAGGGCTCAGTCCTGGGGCCACTACTGTTCATTCTCTACACAGCTGACCTCTATGATGTTGCGGCGTCGCTGGGTCCTGCATCTCATCAGTTTGCTGATGACCTTCAACTTTATTTGTCCTGTCGACCTGAGGACTCGGTGGTGTGCGCACAACAAATTCACTGTGCACTTGCGTTGGTGCATGACTGGATGTCTGCCAATCGTCTTAGACTCAACCCGACTAAGTCACAGTTTATATGGTTCGGTACAAGACGTTCACGTTGTAGGATTGATGCCCTTGCATCAGCATCCCTTGGTGGACAGTCTTGTGATGTGGTGAGGGATCTTGGGGTGCTTCTTGATGGTGGGCTTACGATGGCTGATCATGTGTCACATATCTCAAGGACAAGTTACTACGAGCTCAGACAGATCCGAGTTATACGGAGGACGCTGTCGCTGAATGCCGCGGCTGTGCTAATACACTAGTAACCTATGGCTATTGGACGTAGACCTCCCGTTTTCTTTCGAAGAGCAAAGAGGGTGCCGCCAAACAAGACCTCTATTATTATTATTATTATTATTATTATTATTATTATTATTATTATTATTATTATTATTATTATTATTATTATTATTATTATTATTATTAATTATGAGACAAATTTATTTCTTCATAAAACAACAAACTTATTACAGACTGATGAAAAATGGCTGTTTCAATAATTTTAAAAGCCGTCATTCAGTCCTGGGCTACTGTTGTTGCAGTCCGCGGTGGCTAAAACAGACAGAGAGTTTCCAATCTGTAGGGCGACCGATAGGCGTTGCAGCAGATGACTGGTCTCACGCTGGTCGCCTGTCGCTGCTGAGATCTTGCGTCCTAGTTCTTGAACAAACTGCAGTGATTCTGTGTGCCAGCTTCCTGCAGTTTCGACTACAACAGAGACGAAATTATGTGATTGTGTGATAGCAGCATACTTGGTTTCCTTGTTGCGAGCTGCCTTTTCCGCTGCCGCACCTGCGTTTTGCGATGTTATATGTTCGTAGGATGCAGCGAAAGTATCTGGCACCGTGACATCCCATGCCAAGCAACGACCTCTGTACCAAGGTATGATGGTGACTCCGTCAGGCCTTTTGCCGTCTGATCTGGAGAGGACATTGGGCTCTTTGATGGCAGGTATTTTGGCTCTGGTGAAAGCTCGCCAAATAACGTCGTTGAGCATGCCATGTCGATGTTGTCTTCCTGCTCCTTTGATGCACGAGAATCCATGATGACCGTTGGATTCCACTATGACACCACATTTGCAAGTGTGTTTTTCACACAAAGCAGTGCCCAGCCGGATACCAGATGCGATTCTTAGGACCTCTTCTGACATCCGTAATCCTGCTGTCGTAATTGGAAGTGCATGAAGCCAGTCTCCAGAGTGTGGAGATTGCACGGCTAACAACCTGGCTTTAACGGCAGAATCACTCGCTCTTTCTGATAGGCCTTGAAGTGCATGTGAAATTAGTTTGCTGTCCCATTCTCTTTGTATATGAGCCTTCTGCTCGACGGGAGGAGGTGCGTTCGATCTCGATGACCACGAACCAGTAGCCTCCTCTACCAATGGATCTGTGAGCTTTACAGCGACTTCGTATAGCAGTCGGTCTTGAAGGCTTCGCGTGCCAGCGGCTGATGCCAAAAAGGCGGAAGTTGCCAGCATAACGGCACTACGAATGCCCAGACCACCGTTTCTCACAGGTAAAGATGCCTGGATCCATTGATCGTCGCTCATGTGGATATTGAGAAGGCTACACAGACCAGTTCTCGAGACTTCGTCGAAATCGTGTAGAAGTCCTTCGTTTAAGAAGCAGGCTGACGTTCTTAACGTGTATAGCAGCTTCGGTATACTTAGGCTACTCCTCAGCAGGGTGAACGAATCGTGTGGGTGAAGCATCTCCAGCCTTGTTATGACTACCTCCAGATCTTTGATCTTTTTCTGGATGGATTTATCGACAGCCTTTCCTGGTAGTAGCGGTGCTCCCAGCAATGTCAGATCTTCAACAGCGACATTTTCAAACTCGGCGAAGGTCTTAATCTTGTGTGCTTCGTCATAACTTCTAGCAGAAGCTTCGCATTTTGTTCGATTCAGCTGTAGACCATACGTGGGCGCCTGTTCCTCTATCAAGCGAATGTCGTTCTCAATTTGATCAGTCGGTCCAGCAAGAGTAAGATCGTCCATATATCCTATAGTCAATGGAGTTGTCAAATTCTCTAGAAGCGGATGTATCGCCAGTGGTCCAGTGGTCCTAAGGGGTCTCCTTGTTGTGTGCCTTCCTCGGACAGAATGGTATGCTGTCTGGTCTGTAGCTGGGGGGTGTAGGCATAGTTGTCATATACGTATCTGTATATTTCCGGAGCTTTTGCTGCCACCGCCTCTAACATTGAGTCTCTTCTCAGAGCATTGAAGGCATTCGAGAAGTCCAGTTTCACTATGATATGGTTTTCAGGCATCGACTGCAAGTATCGTCTGGTTGCGTGGACAGCCGCCTCGGCACCTCCTGATACTCCCACGCCGATTTGAAGTGGTGACAGATTTTGAGATAGGTATGGAGTAACAACATGGCAGACACATTTGGCAGCCAGCCGTCGCCACGTGTACCCAATCGTGATTGGTCTTATTCCGCCATCTTTTTTGCCAAGTGTTATTAGTCTTCCGCCGTATAGGATATCTGCAACTTGTTTCGGGAGCCCGCCTCTCAATAATAGATTGATAAAGTCAGTGATAGTCTCTACGAAACCTGTGTCTGTTGTATTGGACAGAAGGTTCTTCAGATGTTGTGGTGTGAAGCCATCTGGTCCTCCGCTAGATGCTGCAGGAAAGGAAGCAACAGCGTTACAGACCATCTTTCCAGAAACCTGTATGGCGTCGAACCTGTCTTCTTGAGGGCATGGCAGTGTTCTTCTGTCTTCGTAAGCCTTTGGGTGCTTCTTCTGCAATTCTTCAACCACTCTAGGTGAATCTTCTACAGGAACATCATCAGAGCACAGCAAGCGAATGGCTCCTTTGATGTCGCCATCTTCGAGTCTGCTAGACACCGCCTGCGCAAGATATTTACTTCGATCGTATACCTTGTCGTTCCTCCTAGTTCGTGAGTCAGATGGCATGATTTCTTTAGTTTCATCACAGAAGACCATTCCACTACGCCAGGATTCGATGCGAGTTAGAATTATCTTGCTCAAGTTCCGGTTTCGACCTCCCCTCTTAGGCTTAGCCAGAATTATCGGTGAAATTTGGAGTAGATCTAGCCATTTTGAGGGGCTGTTTGGTTCTCGAATAACGGCCCGGAGGATCTTGGTAAGTAAGTCCCTATACGCTCCTCTTGCTGCCAGTGGGATGTGTTTCAGCAGTCGACTTCTAACCTTTGGATGGGTTAAAATGTCTAGTAACGGCTCACTGCAGAATAGATTTTCATAGTCATCTACATTGTACCGGCCAACATCAGAATGCGTTGTCTGTGATGCATTGTACTGGCTATTGTCAGAATGCTTTGTGTGTGAAGAGCGACTCCCTGTTTGCACAATGTTAATAGGCACCTGGTCTGAACCTGGACATGGATTCCGACGGGGTCCATGGGAGTGTAGTGTGCCTTTCAAGCGATGTAGTTTAAACTCGTTTAAACAAACTGGGCATACACCGACGTCTTTTGGTAACCTTTGACTCATTACTTGTGGTGGCAATGGACGAAGATACCCTCCGCCTTCCAGTTTAGTCGAAATGTATTATTGATATGCATGGATACTTGAACAGGAATGGAAATGAAGATATCTGGTGTGGGAGAAATAAAACTGGATGTCAATATTATGTTGTTTAACCCTTTAACGACGAGCATGTACTAAAATGTATGGGAAACCTTAGGCAGCTCGTCGTTAAAGGGTTAAAATGTAAATAAATCAACGTCTTCACTGCGTTGCTAGGTAACACGCATTATGACGTCGTAGGATCATATAACTGTTTTACCGGTGTAAATCATGAAGACGAATTCTGGTTTCCAGCTGAACAGTTTACACATTTAAACTAAAATCCTGCAAAATCCAGAGTCTGACGCCAGAAAATATTTAGATACTCCAGGTCCTGGCATCGATAGATGCACAGTGGTATAAAAACGTGTTCTGACGAGCTATATAGATACTTTTAAAAACCACAAAACTCAAGAGCGATAAATCTATCGACAGACTTGTTGTGTTACGTCATTTATTATTATAAATATATATATTTATATATTATGCGTGAGACCAGTCATCTGCTGCAACGCCTATCGGTCGCCCTACAGATTGAAACTCTTATTATTATTATTATAATTATAATTATTATTATTATTATTATTATTATTATTATTATTATTATTATAATTATTATTATTATTATTATTATTATTATTATTATTATTATTATTATTATTCTTATTATTATTATTTTTTGCCCTGAGGTACTTCATTCCCCAGGGGCTTAGACATTATATAAGGTGAAGCATATGGAACGGCTACTCATCCATGTCGCTTAAGGGCCTAACAAACGTTCCACTAAAAGCTACGGCATTGAAGCGCTGTATCGTCAGTGGTCCATTATTATTATTATTATTATTATTATTATTATTATTATTATTATTATTATTATTATTATTATTATTATTATTATTATTATTATTATTATTATTATTATTATTATTATTATAATTATTATTATTATTATTATTATTATTATTATTATTATTATTATTATTATTATTATTATTATTATTATTATGCCTCCAAGGCCGTATGCTTCAAATCTATGCAGATTTGAGTGCAAAACCTCGGGACTGTCTTGAACTTATCTGACTTATACACATAACAGTAGTTCACATGCCATTGTACTGCGTAAAATTAGTTAAATATGCTGGTATTTTAAAACAGAGATGGTGCCCACATACAATATTGCCTTCAATAACCATTCATTTAAATTAAATCTAATCCGACTGTTTAAGGTACAGTTTGCACACTCCGGTATGTTGACCGGTAACAATATTATGTCAGATACGGACCACAGTGCAGCCAAGTCACCTGGACAGCCGGAGTAGTTTGCTGTCAACGGGAGAACTGCCTAGGCATGTTCTAAGCTGCCTATGCAATTAAGTGGCGTTTATAATTATATGCACAGAGCAATGCATAACTGGTCTGTTGTCGGCTATGCACATAACCGAATTATGCAAGTATGCGATATGTCCATACCCGAAGTTGTCTTCTATCGTAATACCCTGTAGTCCTGTACTAAAACGGGATTGGCTAGCTTCTATGCGCATAGGCGATAAGCGAATCATCCACTTATCCGTATAATGTACTTAAGTATTGTATTGTATTTGGCCATTTATAAAGCGCTTCCCACAGCAAAAGCCTTTCAGAAGCGTTGACTGTAATTTAGGAACCTCTCTGGAACCCCTACCATAAAGCCCAACGAATCAGACGATGGTTGCTACGAAACAAAATCGTTGCGCATGTCCAATTAGGTTTTAGTCCATACCTGAGGGCGAGAACAAACGATCTAGGGGTACGTTTGAAAGACGAGAGAGCTACATAGTGGACGGTCAAACAGTCATCTCTCTTATCTATTACCATAATGAGTATTTACTTTTTATCAAAGGGTTGATGCATGTCGAAACAATCTTCTCGATGCCGTCGAGTCTAACCTCAATGCTTTCCAATCGCGACTCGATAGTCCTCGCAGGACATTCGCTACGGAGTGGTGTTATTGTTGAAGTCTGTGCACTCGCCGACAGAACCACCAACAACGTACAAGCGATCGACCACCTGATGTTACGACAACTCATCTCCATTCTTAGCTACTTTAACTGGAACGGAAAGCGAAATGATATCTCTCTAACAGAACGTGCAGCACAACTTCCTAAAGATTTCGTATCAGAGATTCTGTGTGCTCCTATCTATATCATGCACCAACTGAAGCGAGAATGTGCCAACCATAGATAACAATTCGGTCAAGCGTATTAGCATAAACCTGTTTTGAAGGCCTGCGAAACTTCAATCTGTACAACCTGCGTTTCTGAAGGTAAGAGTATTCAACTTGCGATTGCAGCTATGGCTGTTTGTTAGAAATGTTTCACGCCTCAAAGGGCGCCACTGTTATGAACATCACGGTTCACGTATGCAGTGGCTTCTAAGGCGTAGCACTCATTCAAAGGGATAGAGACGGCGACGTCAATCACCCGTCATCTACTATAGTGCATCAGGAAGTTGATAATATTAGCTTTGTAGCCCCACCCTTAGTGTTCGAGGCTCGCGTTCCCTCCGTTCAGCTGAACAGGGTCTTCTCTCTGTCCCTTTTGCTCGTACCTCCACCAGGCAGAACCGTGCTTTCTCTGTGATTGGCCCCTCGACCTGGAATGGCCTCCCTCTGACACTCCGCTTCCTTCCTAGAACCCCTTCTCAGTCTCTCTCAACTAAAAATGATCTTATTTGGCCGCGCTTGGGTTGGGAGCGCCTCTGAGTAGTTCCCTTGAAGAGGCGCTATATAAATTCTAGTAATGAATGAATTATATTATTGAATCTGCAATATGCGAACCGAATACGAAATCCACAGCCGGGTATTTTCGTCTAGGCGACAGACAGACACGGGCCATTGGCCAGTGACCTCAACCGTTAGTCACTGGTAGTATTCCAGCCTAGCGACACCCCACGAATGCCTCTTCTATATACTCCTCAATTGTGCCTCGATGGGCGTCGCTCATCTTCTGCCGATGACTAACTGCTCGGTGGCAGGGTCATCGTGCACTCCAAGCCCTGTCACCTTTCGTCTGCCATCTGTCAACTGTTGACGGGAATCCGTTGAATAGGTTCTACATGTGTGCGCGGGACCCCCACTGGTGACTCTTCTAGATTGTGTGCTTTGTTTTGCTAGCAAGCTACAGCTTTATTTTGAAATAGACGCTTACTTAACGAACCAGAAAGATTTCTGCAGTGCCTAAGATTGCATTTATCTCAGAATTTATTTCCCGATTTTAAACAGTGGCTCACTTTTTAAATTACTGCATAGTTTGAAAGTAGCTGCGTTTGTAAGTCTTTCAGATTTTGCTGCATTTATTTCTGAGAAAGTTTCATTTACTTTTGACTTATTTGAATTTGAAAGTTTGAAGGGTGGGCAACTCAGTGGTATGGACACCTAATCAGTTGAAGAGACTTGGCAAGAGCACCACCCCTTGATGTACCTTGATGTGAATCAAAGCTTGGATGAAGACAGGCAAAGCAAACCCTTTAGCAGTATGCCATTGTTGCTCGCGAAACGAAAGGAACTCCAGGATAGTTTTAGAATGCCTTGTTAGTCCTACCAAGATTCTGTACTATTTCAGCTCAAGTCCATTACAGATGTACGCAGAGGGAAGGGAGGGGTGACCTAAATGCAGATGAGAGGGTTTACCTAAATGCGGACCTCTGCATATAAATTTAGTAGGCATGGTTTGTTCAGTACACCAACTTCAGACATTCTGTACTATATATATACACGGTGATTCATTAAAAAACGTCCCCCTACATAAGTTAGCATAACTCATGTAGATGACCATCAATTTTATTGAAATTTCAGAACAATGACGCTTGATGCTCTAGCCAAGTGCTACATAAATTGTTTCACATTGAAAGCCAAAATGACGTAACGCGAATGACGAAACTAATGACGTCACGACTATCTCGACAAAATGGTGTTTACCGAAGAAGATAAACATGCTATAACATTTCTAAGAAAGAATAAAAATTACGGTGCAAAACGTTTTTAAAGGAATTTTCAGATAAAGCATGGACAGGGCCTTTTACCAGACATTCGTGACATTACCGAGGAGTATTTCATCTTCCAGCAGGATAGCGCTCCTGCACACAGAGCACGGGACACTGTTGCGTTACTGGAAACTGAAACACCTGATTTCATCCCGCCTACTTTGTGGCCACCCAACAGCCTTGATTTAAATCCAGTGGACTATAAGATATGGAGTGTCATGCTAGAGAAGGTCTACAGATCTCGAATATGTGATGTCAGTGAGTTGCGAAGTCGAATTGTGAAGGCATGGGACGAAATGGATCAGCGCATCATTGATGAATCAGTCAAACAGTGGCGTACTCGTCTTCGCGCATGCGTAGCTTCCAAAGGGGGTCAATGTGAACATAAACTTTAACTTTCCTAATGTTTAGAAATAGGCCTAACTCCTCTGTCTTCCTTTAAAATTTCTTTCACATAGCATGACATTTGACGGAGTTACAGTGAAATATGCAAGGGGACGTTTTTTAATGAATCACCGTGTATATAAAAAAAGGCATGTTGTCATCATTCTGATAATACATCACCATTACCACCCTCATTTCTTGACGCCTGCCATTTGATTGATTTTATTAAAAACGCCATTATTTTCATTCATTTGTCACATCTAGTGCGGTTCTTATGCAGAGGCGGCACATCCTATTAGGCACGCAGGCACAGTGCCTACTGAAAATACGGTTCCATAAGGCACGCTCCACTGCGTGCCTACCTATTTATGCGTACCTTATTATGTCTGCAAACATTTTCAGTCTTATGTCAAATTCGTGAGAAGAGCATGAAATGCGTTTCTCCTGAATGTGTTGTTCGCGATAATCGACGCGATTCCTCTCGGTAGGAGCGCTAGTATGCTTTTGACCGTTGACGCAAGTTTTGCGAAGCCTTGTTTTATGTATTATCCTTGCTTTGTAGCTGTCGTCATGCCGGAAGTACTATTACTTCTATCATGTCCGCTGCAATGGCTGCATAATTATGTCACTGAGCGAGAAATTATTATCATATTCAGTTTAGCATTAGATACATTGAAGTTTGAGTTTTTCAAGTTTTCATAAATCTATCGAACTATTCAGACACTATCAGGATTCCGGAATGGATAAATTCGTCGTTAAACGAGCTCGAACTCATCCTTCACCGCCCGATTCACCCAGTCTTAGGCCGACGAATCTAGTCAGGTACTGTCAGTAAGCACTATTAGACTATGACATATATTCTCTTACTTTAATAGTAAGCACCCATTTCCCTCCGTGCCTACCTAATTTTGAACTGGTTGTGCCGCCCCTGTTCTTATGGGTGTTTTCTCGGGTGCGTATAGCGAAGGATTAAAATCCTGATTAGACACTACACAGAAACGCATCCTAGTTCCCGCTTCGAAACAGCGTCGGATGGCTTTCTGACTAAGATGGAAACTTCGCCTAAGTCTATGGGGGAAAATTCGAGATTATCCAGACGGCTTCTAATAGGCTGCGAAGCCGCTATGTCAGCCATGGACGAAACGGTCGTCGTGGCTTCCTGTTTGGACATAACGGTTATTCTTAACCTACTAGGGTTCATTTTTGGTCCCAACAGCAGCCTTCTTTCTATCCTATTCGTCAACTCCGCTCATGGGTGTCATAACGTCAATCATTCGCCTCGTAAATTCTACTCTGCACGTTGCCTCCAGTACCAATCACTGACAATTAAACGCAATAACATATTTAGAACAGATTCCATGGACGCGTGCTTCAAATCTAATCCAAATGGCGGCGCATAGTTGGTTAGCTATTGTTTAGTGACATTGTATCAAAGCTAAGATGATTAGGGCCGTTGGTAAATTGTGTTTAAGAAAACACTGCTGACAACTCAAAGACACCACAAAAGAACAACACAGTTTCAGATTGCTCAAACATTAAACCTCATCATTAGCATCAGATCATTATAATTATGATTATTCATTCTTGTCTAACTAACAATTTACAATTAAATTTAAACGATCAATTTTAATTTATTGTAAAGTTATCTTTAGGGGAGACCGCAACAAAATTCATATTTCCTTGTGATATTTTTTTATTTTTGGAACAATATGCAGCCATTTTAGCCCATGTATATCTTTTATATCTCAGCACCAAAACAAGCTATAGTGACGATCTCAGTGACTAAAGATGTAGCCACAATGGCTAACTGAACAGAGGGCTTCAAAGTGTTGCAACCAACCCCGGGCCGGGGTTGGTTGCAACGACCCTCGGGGAAGGTTGCAACAGTATTGAAAGTAGTCTAATTATTCAACTGAGCTGCATAGCCTAAGGCCTGCTGAGGCCTGTCTACGTATAAGAATGTAATAAAATGAAAAATTCAAAATTAAAAGTAATCAAAGCATCAGTCAAGATATTATACTGTTTTTGCTGCAATAATCGTCATGTAAAAAGTCCTATAATTTATCGCTAGTCTACTTCTACCTATTTAGGCCTATATTGTTCAACATTAATTTGAAATAAAAATTGTAGGGCTTTTTTAAGCCTTCAAATTGTAACCAGAAAAGGAAAAAGTAATGCTATCTGCCGACTGACTCATAATTAACGGACTAGGCAGTTTCTTATTTATATCTTACATTGAAACCGGATATGTTATTGAATTTTCTGGAATTACAAATCGAACAGTTTCGTCATCATCAAATGTACGCCTACTCGATTTCGTGGCAAGATATGTGACCTCCGTTTCTAGATCATCCGAAAGTGAATTGTCCGATATACGAGCCACTTTAGGTTTAGGCAATATAGGCTGGTCCCTTTAGTGGCACTTTTCTAAGGGCGGCAAATTCTAACAAAATACATGATGGTCACTTCCGTCAAAATATGTCATTTATGAGTAAGGGGCGGCATTTTTGTCCTTGCCTATCGTACAAAACTGTCAAAGGCCGCCTCTGCCACAAAATTAGCTGTTTAATTCCTCGAAGTTTGACCAGCACGTAATCACCCTGTTTTAAACGATCATGACGTACAGAGTAGGCCTAATCATCATCATCGTCCACACAACCGTGTTTCAACAACATCATTGGCACTGTCAGATGACTCATCTTGTAGGCCTACACAAAACGTTTCCGTCATCGTCATTATTTTCATCATCCATGACTGACAGATTCTTCACTGTCTGTCTTATCAAAATTCTTCTTTTACACGGTTTGTTGTTTTGCTTTTCTTTTGTTCTTAGAATTTTTTCGGCTAGACGATTGACTAGGCAATTGGACGTGGACTGAAGCTTCGTCACTTAGTTTTGTTGCATTGGTAATTCGTCTAAATTCTATGGCTCTTTTGCTTCTGTTGAGGCTTTTGTTTTTTAGAAGCTATAACTGCTTCGGTTCCTCCTCTAATGCTCTATTGTTTGGAGTGTCTGTGAGTCATTACGATAGCCCTAATTGTTACGAGCAGGCCAATAATGGACACAGGTTACTTAAATAAATGCATATGGGGTTGGTTGCAACCATCCCCGAGTAAAATGTTGCAACCAACCCCGAAGCAATGCATAGACATTCTTTATGAAAAATTTTGTCGACAGCATTATTTTTAAATAAAGTGACTAAATGCATTTTGAAGCCCAATTCCTTGTTCAACGTATGGCACCAAACAATACTAAATTGCTTCAAAATATTGAGCTACATTACCAGAAAGCACAAAACCGCCAAATTTACTTTTGATTACCGAAATTAAATTTTGACTTTTTTCGGTAGCTATGATCAACTCTCAGTCAAGAAATTAGGTTACATGGACCTAAAATATATTTTATACAAGGTAGATGATTTAATTGTTCGCTGCTATTATTTAGTGCTTAGCCAGCGATGGTGTTGCAACCAACCCCTGTTGCATCTAGCCCCGGTCTCCCCTAAATTTCGCCGACCTTTGAACCGTGAACATATTGACCACGACCTCGTTTGTTCCAAATCCCCAATGTATTCAAAAATTGTGCATATTTCGCCAGCGTCGACGCACTGGTATTTATAAACTAACAAGGTCGGCGAAATACTGCAGCCTTCTTCAAATAACTTGCATCCAAATTTCTTTGCTTTCTAACGTTTCTTTTCAACAATGACGTTGGATAAATCTTTCTTCGCTTGTCCCTATACTAAATCCACCAACGTATCAAGCAGAGCCGGTCTTAGGCACAGGCAAAGCAGGCAGTTGCCTGGGGCGCCAAAATCTAGGGGGCGCCATTTTCACAATTTAAATGTGTTTAACAGTTTTAAGTTTTTCAACTTTTAGATATTTTTTCAATTGCAATGATTATTTTCAGTTGAATTCAAAACTGTCGCTTACGGAACAAATTTAAAATAATTATTGATCCCATTGCACCTTTTCAAGTAATTCAATTTTAACACTGCACAAATTTTATTTTAACCATTAAAATTCATATATTTCACGCGTGTCTTATATATAAGAGGTCGTTGGTGTCTGTAATAGACCTGACCGTCCGTAAATCTGAAGGTGACATAATAACATCTTTCGACTGATATTGCCAATAACTGATGGCATAAATATTGTAGTATAATCTATTTATTTTATTTGTTGATTGCCGAGCAGACATCGCAGTTGCATTAATTAAGTTAATTATCTGTAAAATATCTGTACATTTTGATAACACTTTAGTTTTCTTCAATCATCAATCACATATTTCTGTAACCATCAGAAGAGAAAACGAACAAATGAAACAATAAGGCAATCGTTTTAATTCTATCTACATCAATTTATAGTTTTGATCCAATTAAATTAATTTTAATCTTAAGAATAATGTCAATGAAGCGTCAGAAGTTGTATGGTGCTCAAAAATTGTAAAAAAACAAGAAACAAAAGTTTGTATCAAAAAGTAAAAGGATGGTTTTTACAACTATTTCAACACAACCGAATCTACTTCAGATCTTAGTGTTAGTGCCCAGGCTTCATCTAGTTCGTAATTCGTTTGTAATAGGCCTATACTAATATTGCAGGTATTTGCTTAAATTACTTTCAGCTTTATTGTGTTTCGATCAACTGAAACCTGATGGAGAAAACTACAAGCAGAAAGAGATTTCTGATTACTTCAACAAATAGGGTCTAATCTTTTGAAAGAGCCTAATTTTTTTTGTAGGCCTATAATTAGAATTTTTCGGTAATTCAAAGTGCTTTTGCTTTTTACCATTTCCCAAAAAATTCAAATTATCCAGCGTTGAGTGTACTATAAATAATAATAATAATATTATTATTAATATTAATAATAAATTATTTTGTATAAAATAATTTATAAAAATTGTATAAAATAATAACATTTTGTATAAAATAAATTTTTTTTATAAAATATTATATTTTATATAGTAGTAGTAGTAAGTAGTAGTAGTAGTAGTAGTAGTAGTAGTAGTAGTAGTAGTAGTAGTAGTAGTAGTAGTAGTAGTAGTAGTAATAATAATAATAATAATAATAATAATAATAATAATAGTAGTAATAATAATAATAATATGTCATATGCAATATGATTTAAAACTGTCAAATGAAACATGCACAGAGAGACTTCAGAGATAAGTATAATAATAATAATAAATAAGTCAGTTGCGCGTAATGTTCTAGCTGGTTCATTGTTGGATTGTGATGTTGGGCGGACCATGGAGTGGGGATCAGAGGGCGCCAAATGTATGCTTTGCCTGGGGCGCCATTTAGGCTAGGGCCGGCCCTGGTATCAAGGATTCCCATGTGTTATTCGAGCGTCGAAGAATTAAAGCATTCATTCAAAAACTAAGCATTAAAACTTAAGCATTTATTGAAAACCAGCAAAGTCGATTAAACTACAGAACTAAATTAGACATTAATTTTGTGCTCTTATTTAACAACTGATTCAAATACTAATGCTATTTATCATTTGAAAGTCAGCGAAGTTGATGAAACTACTAAACTATTTTATAAGCAGAGGATTTTATTTAAAAACTAGGTAATGCTAAGTAAGTCACAAAGGTCTTTATTTAAAAAACTATAACAAGCAAAAAATGAAAAACACTAAACAATTCAGAAGACACGAGAAAGAAAAACACAATTTCTAAAATTTTAAACATATTACATCGTTGTCAATATCATTATTATCCTCAGTTATTGTTGTCTCCTTGGCGGCTTACAATTAAATGTTATGTTCAAACAATTCTAATTTATTATTAATGGTTTAGGGTCGGCTCCCGACCTCTGGAAAGGGTCGCTTCTATACCATGACCTCGTCTGTTTCCATAATAAATCCACCAATGAATTAACAAATATCATAATATTCCGCCAACGTTAAAAGTAAGTAAGTAAGTATATTATTTAATGAACCAGCTGCAATACGAATTCCGGTGTACATAAATCATATAATATGCAATCAATAATCAATATGAATAAAGCATTCTAACTATAAAAGTGTTTTCATATTATGGTCAGCTAATGGTAAAAGCAATAAGTGTGTTGTTTAAAAATTAACAGGATTAGCGAAACTATAAAGCGTTTCTACCATAATTATTGCATTTGATGCACATCTATTTCTTTTTCTTCTAAGAAGAATGTTGGATGAATCTCTCATCCAAGTCTCGCGCTGTTGACATCTTACACTCGAGTGAAGGTAACGTCAGACACAGTGTTACCTGCAAAAATAAATATAACACATAATAAAATTGCAACAGGTCTAATAAAAAGCAATGTTTTCCTACACAACGCAGGGTTAACATGGGGGTTTGTTTCTTTTTAACAGCAACGTGTTAGTCGTAACAAAGATGATGAGAGTCGCTCCCCTTAGAGCTACCGGAGAGTCTGCGTATAGCGCCTTTAAAAGATTAACTCAGGCGCTATATATAACTTCGCCACTGTTTGTAATCTGACAGTGCCAGTCCAAAGCCTGGATAAATGAGGAGGGCGAGAGGCCAGGCCTAAGGTGATTAATTGCAAGATGAAACAGGTGATCCACCTGGTTGGATCTGAATGTGGGATGCGGTGGTGTAGGGGTATGTCGGTGCCTGCAGCCGGAGGGTTGCGGGTTCGAATCCACCTCATAGCCACCGCGTAGGGACCCTGTAAAAGTCCTTCACGTCTCAATTGCTCATGCGCTTCGGTGTGAAACTCCGATTCAGTGTCCAAAGCTGTAGTCGGGAGCGCCTCTGAGTAGAAATCTTGAAGGGCGCGCTATATAAATATCTGAAATGAAATGAATAACATCAAGGAATTGACGGAGCGAACCGAATTCGTACCAACCACTGAAAGTGCCCAAAAGACCAACACGGTTTGTCTTTCCGTCATGACGCTGACTGTTTGAAAGTATTTTTGGCATTGGTTGTCACTCTGTCTTGAACACTCCACAATGCAACATGGAAGCTTCGCCATGGATGTCTCTAGAAGAGACTGCCCTGCAGTTTGCGTCCTAGACATCCTGTCCATGTTCTGCCTGTGCTTCTCCACCGACCGAGGCCTATTCTCTTCGGTCATCCTTTTGTGTTGCAGATCGTGAGCATTTCGGATGAGTTTATTTAACAGGCGTAAAAATATGCTTTTAATTAAGATGAAATAAGATCACCATTTCACAACTTACCACTAAGCACGACCCTCATTTCGAGGCATTCTCCATATCGAGTTTTCTTTTGGAACACTGTCTTCTTCGGATGTCCTTTCTCAATGACGAAAGCGAATTTCTCCCTCCGCTGCAGTCCACTGATGCTCATGTTATACCTGGTGAAAAATGAACCAGTGACAGTCTTGAAATCTCCGACCATTTCTGCCGAATCTGCCGTAACTCCAATGATGATTGTACCCGCTGTCGCCGATTCCAGGGTCTCCAAACACTGCAGCCTATCATCTGCGGACCCGTGAGTATCAAAACGCTGTCTGTTTATCGTCCTGCACGTCATGGGATCCAGTTCGAAGAGTGTGAGTCCGCGGTTTTCATCGACCTTTTCCGGATTTAGGATCTCGTCCGCACTGCCTCCACTGGTCCTTACGTAACCACATTTCGGCGCATCGTCGAAGCCGTATGCCGCAAGATCTACTGTGCAAGGAGCTGTTCAGCAAAGCATAAAATCATCAGATTTTAAAGTGACACAATACATAAATATATATATATATATATACATAATTATATAGATGCATACATATATATATATCACCAGGCCGCATAGTCCATATCTAATCTAATATGCAGTCGACAGCGCTTAAGTGCATAGGCTTGGGCTGTCTTGAAACTATGCACTTATCTGACTTAACCTATACACATTACAGTCGTTCACAATTGTCATGTACTGATTCGGACCACAGTTCAGCCAAGTCATCTGGACAGCCGGAGTAGTTTACTGTCAACGGGAGAACTGCCTAGGAATGTTCTAAGCTGCCTATGCAATTAAGTGGAGTTTATATAAACAGAGAAATGCATAATTGGCCTGAAGTCGGCGATGAACTGAATCGAATTTTTTATGCTAATATGCGATATGTCCGAAGTTGTCTTCTATCGGAAACCCATCTACTAAAACGGCATTGGCCAACTTCTACATAATAATAATAATAATAATAATATAATAATAATAATAATAACAATAATAATAATAATAATAATAATAATAATAATAATAATAATAATAATAATAATAATAATAATAATAATAATAATAATAATAATAATAATAATAATAATAATAATAATAGTAATATTATTATTATAGGACCTTTTGGAGGATACGGGGAAGCGATCCCGCTACCTACTGCTCTTCAAGCCAGTAATGTTACCACTACACTATGGACACATGTAAACGCATTGGCGATAAGCGAATTATGCACTTAACCGTTTTGCACTTCAGCGGCGTTGACTGTAAACTAAAAGCCTCTCTATAACGCCTATCATAATGCTGAAAGACGTCAGACTATGGTATACGAAACAGAATCGTTGTGCAAGCCAAATGTAATGTGAATCTTCGAAAATTTATCAGCGCCCACAATAGCCACGTCAGAGAGACCAGATTATTCACCGGCGCAATATCAAATAAAGTCCGCAAAAGCCGGGGAGGCCAAGCCGAGGAGACAGCATGGTGCTACGGTGGCAATCGGTGATGATGGTGGTCTAAAGTGGTGGCGCAGGAGTATAATCGATAAAAACGATACGGGTTTCTCCCACACCCCAATGCTCCAACTGTGCAGCAAATGGCGGTCACGGCCGGTGATTCTCTCTTCAGGGCAGTCATCACAAATGAAAGCCATGTTCTAAGAAGCCTTCTACCAGAGTCCTGGAGTCACAGCTATAATCTACGAACTCGAGTCCACGGATACAAACTGCCTCCAAAGGACGATAGGAATTTTATTCCCAGAATGCAGTATAAGAACATTTACTGACAGTATTGTGAAGCCCACAATATTAGGCCACGCTGGCTAGCCGCCTCAGAATATTCCGCATAATGCACTATTGCTTGTTGAAGTTGCGGTTGTGTCAACTTGATTTTTCTTGAAATAAACGAATATGTGATGATGAATCAGGATAAGATATCCTGAAGAGTTCGGTTTTCAGTCGTGAGTGAAAAGCAGAAGAGGAGAGTGCATGCGGAGGAGAGGTTGAGTTAAGAGGCGATATACATGTAGGAGGATGAGCAAACTGGTGGAGGTCTTTTGGGAGTCCGTTTCAAAGAGCTGGTGCAGCGTAGACTAAGGAGCGGTTGCAGAATTTCAGAGAGGATGAGACTGGAGGCCGGGATAGAGAAAGGTATGATGATGACTTTAGGTTTTAGTCGAGACCTGAGGGTGAGAACAGACTGCCTAGGGGAACGTTTGTCAGACGAGAGAGCTACATAGTCAAGGGTCATACATCTGATCTATTACCATAATGAGTATTTACTTTTGATCGAAGGCTTGCTTAGTGTCGAAACAATCTTCTGGATGGTTTCCAGTTGACCCTCAATGCTTTCCAATCGCGACGGCACGCTCTTCTCAGCCTTTTCGTTACGGGTAGCTGCTACTGTTGAAGAAGTCTGTGCATTTGCAAACACAGCCACCAACAACGCACAAGCGATCGACCACCTGATGTTACGAAGACTCAGCCCCATTCTGAACTACTTTAACTGCAACGGAAAGCGAAATTATGTCACACTCTAACAAAATGTGCAGCACAATTTCATGCAGACAGCGTGTAAAAAGTCCGATGTGCTCGAAGCTTTTATACACATACTGAGGCCTGTTCGTCTGCAAAAATGTACCAACTAATCCTATAACCGGACAAGGGGTAATTGTATTAGGATAAACCTATTTTGATGGCCTGGGAAACTTCAGTCTGTGCAACCTGCGTTTTCTAAAGGTGTCGACTTTAGAGGGATTAACCCGAATATCAAATTTCAGAGTATTGAACTTGTGATTATTAGAGCTGTTTGGCATAAATGTTTTTTTCATGCCTCAAAGGGCGTCACTGTTACGAACATCACGATTCTCGTATGCAGTGGATTATAACGTGAATATATTACTTTTAAAGGCTTAGCATCCGTTTAAAAGGGTAGAAGGGTTATGGCTGTTTGGCATAAATGTTTTTTATCATGCCTCAAAGGGCTTCACTGTTACGAACATCACGATTCGCATATGCAGTGGATTATAACGTGAATATATTACTTTAATCCGTTCAAAGCGGTAATAGTGGCGAAGTAACTCTACTAAGACCTACTGCATGACAAAGTCAAATCCCTTTATGATAATGTTATTGCCTTATGATAATGTTATTGAATCTGGATTATCCGAACTGTGTACGACGTCTTCAGTCGGTATTTTCGTTTAGGCGAACGACCGACGCGGATCACTGGTTTGTCCTCTACCGTTAGTTACTGGTAGTATTTCAATCTTTCGACACGCGACGAAAGCCTTCTGTAAATACTCCTTGTGCCTCGACGGGGTTGCCTCATCTTCTGCCGATGATTAACTGCTCGGTGGCAACGTCATCGTGCACTCGGAACCCTTTCACATTTAGTCGCTCCAGTCATCGATCAGCTGTCGACGGGAATCCGTTGGATAGGTTATACTTGTGTGCGTGGGACCGCCGCTGGTGACTCTTCTATATCATGTGCTTCTTTTGCTAAGTGCTGTGCCTCCTCTCAAGCAGTAGCTCTACGTCCTCCCTCTGGTCTCACTAAACCGGACCTCAGTTAGACACCGATCTCTGGACAACCCCTCCGACACAATGCAGCGCTCGTAAATAAGCTGGTGCCCTGCGCTTAGCTTTAGAGTATTGCTTTAGAAATTTGGAGTTTATGATTACGATTCTGATAACGACATACTCTCAGTTCCTAACGACATTTAACCGCAATAATATGGGGGAGCGACTGGGTCGTGTCTCTGAGTTGTTTTGTTCTTTGACCGGCGCTATATTAAGGATGAAGTACAACCGTACTTACAAATTATTCAATTATATAAATATGTTGAAAGATGCACGCTGTCAGTGTCTTACTGTCGCTGTAGAAAACCGTGTACAATTACATTTGTATGGCATTTGGTGGTTCGAAACGTTTCCGGTGCTTAGCGACATCTTATGCTGCCATCACCGTTTATTTTCTGCTCATCCTCTCTTATCAAGGCTTGGTACTGGCACTACCACCGTTCGAGTAGTGGCGGATTTAATCGGTGGTAAATAAGCTGGAATTGATGGTATGATGATGATTCCAGTTTTAAAACAGATTCTTTTATGGTCTGTGTACGTCTTGAATTGATGGTAATTGGAATTTGACAAATACATGTACATATCGTCGGTCGCACTGATGTCTGTCTGTCTGTGTCCTCTATGTTTTGTTCAGTGACGATTTTAACAATCTGCCATCACGCGTACACATTTTTTGCCACTCCTTATAGTTATGTCCCAAAGTTCTGATTTTTCTATTTTAGAAAGCACGAGTCAATTTAGTTGACACCAATCAATAAAATAGGGCAGCGCTTTTAGTGAGGCCTGAAGCTTAGATGTACCAAGTAGAGGAGAGACCAATGTAACTGCAATTCCCATTCGTCAATGCTGGGACGCATCAGGATAGGTTCCACGCCTGTGCGAAGGACGAGCCACTGTGATGTTCTAGGTCTCTTTGTTTTGCGATTGTCGGCGCCGCCTGAGTGGGAGGTGGAGGAGAAGAGGGAAGACGGACGGACGGATGCGTATCGATGAATTCAAACCGTCGCGGAGATGAACACTACAAAAATTATATTTTTAGCGGAGATTCATATTTGCGTGCAATGAAAATCGGTAGGTGGCGCTGCTGATCTTAGGACGGGCAAACATCTTGCCTAAATATATTGAAAAACTTCCAGAGTCAGGGTCTTACTAATGATGTAGAAAACCGTGCTATGTAATTTATGAGTCATTTGGTAGTAGTACTGTTTCCAGTTTGGACATTATTCTTAACCTACTATGGGCATTTTTGGCCCCAACAGCAGCCTTCTTTCTCCTCCTCCTTCCTCAACTCCGCTCTTCTTCCTCATAATGTCAATCATCCTCCTCGTTATTTGTTTGGCTGCTACGGTCGTTAACGTTCATTCCGCTCTGCACATTGACTCCAGTACCAATCACTGGCGAATTAAAATAACAAAAACAGATTCCAAGGACGCATGCTTCAAATCTAATCCAAATGGCGGCGCAGAGTTGATTAGCTATTGTTTAGTGATACTGTGTCATAACTAAGATGATCAGGACCGTTGATAAGTTGTGTTTAAGAAAACACTGCTGACAACTCAAAGACACAACAAAGAACAACACAGTTTCAGAATGCTCAAACATTGTACATCATCATTGGCATCAGATCATTTTAATTACATTTATTTATTCTTGTCTAGCGCGCAATTTACAATTAAATTTAACATTCATCATTGGCATCAGATCATTTTAATTACATTTATTTATTCTTGTCTAGCGCGTAATTTACAATTAAATTTAACATTCAATTTTAATTTATTATAAATTGGTTTTTAAATTTCGCCGACCTTTGAACCGTGTACCCATAGACCATGACCTCGCGTTTGTTCCAATCCCTAATGTATTAAAAATTGTGCATTATTTCGCCAGCATCGAAGTACCGTTATTTAATAACTAAGAAGGTAGGCAAAATTACAATAGCGTTCTTCAAATAGCATGCACCCACATTTCTTTGCTTTGTAACGTTTCGTTTAAACGATGAAGTTGGGAAAATCTTTTGTCCGATTCGCGATTTCCTGACACTACACTCGATCGAAGGTCACAGTGAAAACAGTGGGACCTGCAAAATATCCACAAACTTAATGAAATAGCAGCAGTTTTATTTTTAAACTGTTGGTCTAATCGGAATCATAACCTTCTTCTTCTTTTCGTTATCTGCTTCATAGGCAGGTTGGTTCGTCTAGCGTCGCCATTCCTCACGTTGTCTGGCTCTCTCGTTAAACTTGCTGTAACCCTCCTTTATAATACAGTTCAATAACATCGTTCTCGGTCTTCTTCTTGTCTCTTACTTACCATTGTTCCTTCAATTATCGTTCTTGGGAGTGTGTCTACCTAATCATGGCCCAACCATTTTCTCTGTCGGTTTTAGATTATTCCTATCAGAGATCTTTTTCGTCCACCATTTTTAGCAATCGAAATCGTAAAGTCAAAATTTCTAAAGCGCTACTCTAAAGCTAAGCCCAAGTCGTCACCAGCCTATTCACGAGCACTGCGCCGTATGAGAGTGGTTGTCCAGAGATCGATGTCCAGCGGAAGTCGGTGTTCTGTTTCTAGTGGGACCAGAGCAGCATACACAACTCAAAATACCACTCTTAGGTGTAACACTGTATCCTGAAATGATGTAGCTTGAAATGATTTAAATACTCTGGCTAAATCTCGCTTCTCTCGAACTTTACCTTCTCAGAACTCTGAAACGCATGCATAAAGTAGACTCAGAATATTGAAGTGCGTACATAGCAGGCAGTTTCAAAGTATGTTTGACGAATTAGTTTCCAGATCGCCAACTTCCGCACAGCACATCATCTACATCGCGCTGCACCATCCACGATGTCGTTAGATTTCCACTTCAACCTAAACTCTCATTTCTGCAATAATTGCTAACCTTGTACTTCGCATTACATTCTTTCCTTGCAAACACATTCCACCTTAACTGTGCTTCTCTGCCTCCTTGTCTTCCTGATCTCCAGACAAGGGGACTTGGTGTCTCTCAACAACCCCTTTGACACGACTCAGCTCTCGTAGATTAGCTTTTGCGTGGCGCTTTAGAAATTCCATGATTAAAAATTACACGACAACGATATCGCGGATCAACTCAACAGGACCTGCAACGCTTCGATCTAGATACGATAGTGATGTTCTATATAATTATGGAATTTATGAGGTCAAACGGTGCTATGAGAATAGACAAATACATACATACCTGTGTTTGCTGCTCTGCCTTTATCCCTCTGGTCCCATACTTACAAACATAACAAAGTGAACCTGGTTGCACGGAGTTGTTATTATCAGCTTTGTCAGCTTCGAGTGGTCTCTCGCTCTCGCGATGCGGTTGTGGTCCTTGTCCAAGCCTTCGCTACTAGTCGAATTGACAACTGTTGCTCCCTACTTGCTGTGGCAACCGGACTAAGCTCTTCCCTTGACATCTCTGGACGGCCCTCTGACCTGACGCAGCGCTCGTGATTAAACTTGTAGTATGCGCTTCGCTTTAGAGTAACGTTCTAGATATTTAGCATTTACAATGCGAAATAAGTAAGGACTACGATTTCACAACTTACCACGAAGCGCAATCTTCAGTACGAGGCTTTCGCCGGAATTAGCTTTTCTTTGGAATATCGTCTTCTGCGGATAACCTTTCTGCATGATGAAGACAAATTTATCCCTCGTCTGAAGTCCAGTTAATTTCATGTTATAAATTGTGAAAAATGTATCAACGTGACTCTGGAATTCGTTCCCGTTTTCCGTCGCATCTGCCGTAACTCCGACGATGATTGTACCCGCTGGCGCCGATTCCAGAGTCTCCAACAGTCGCATCCTATCATGTACGTTCGCGTGAGTATCAAAACGCTGTCTGTTTCTCGTCGTGCACGTTGTGGCGTCCAGTTCCATAACTGTGACTCCCCGATTCATGCTGACCTGCCAGGTCACAAGCACCTCCTCCGAACTTCCACCACTTGTTCGTACGTAACCATATTTCGTCGAATCGTCGTAGCCGTATGACGCCAAATCTACTCTACAGTTTTCTGTTAAACCAAACCACGAAATAACTTCATATTTGAACCCTTTTGATTAACAGTGGACCAAGTGCATAGGAAATCCTATGGACACCGGTCCACTGTTAATCTAAAGGGCTCATTTGAAAGTGATACGGTAACAGCTACTCCGGTAACAGCGCGGTGAATCCGTACTTACCGCGGAATTACCGCGACCTCAGCCGGCTTCACTAAAACATGATAACGAGAGCAATTTGGGTGCCTTATAATCGCTTCTTATAGAGCACACGCCGTGCACATGGAGCATAATATAGAACTCACATTCATATGCAGGAACCGTGTGGATGGAGTTCTTCTGATTCCAACAAAAATGCTGGCAGAATTGATTTGCGACTACGATCGATTCTGTTGAGCCATCGATTGATACCTTGTTAATTAGACACCCATCAGGTCGATTGCAATTCACTATTTGCAATTACTTTTGGTGAATATTCTATAGAGCTAAGTGTCTTCTCGCTCAATGCTTTGTCTTGCCTTGTCCAGTCTTAGCGCACAGGATTTACCTTTGATCAAAGGGTTATTCGATGTCGAAACGATCTTCTGCATACGGTTCAGTTGATCCACGATGCTGGCCAATTGCGACTCGAGACGTTCTACGGGACAATCGGAAGCAGAAGATGGAGATGACTGACCCTGCAACACAACCACCAACAACATACAAACGACCGATCGCCTGATGTTGTAGAAACACATAACCACTCTTAAGTAGGCTACTTCAGCTGCGCAAAGAAGCTAGATAATCTGCCACTCTGACACAGAACGTTCGACGATGCTGAAATCAGATTCCAGAGCAGCTGGTTCTGTCTATATCGCATCCTTTATAATTTATTATTATACACCAACTGAACTGTACGCTTAGGCCAATGTGCTGCGTGTGCGCATCAAGTTATGCGCAGTGGAATAGAGGCACAAACTGTATCGTTTTCTACCGATGTCACGGAAAATCGTAGTCTACTTTAAATATCTGTAGAAACGCATAACGATCCAAGATAATAATAATAATAATAATAATAATAATTATTATTATTATTATTATTATTATTAATATAATAATAATAATAATAATAATAATAATAATAATAATAATATAATAATAATAATAATAATAATAATAATAATAATAATATAATAATAATAATAATACACACACACACACACAACCTAGCCCTAACACTAACATTAACACAACTAATTCTATGCATAGCGATCTGGAATTATTTTTATTCCGTACTTTAATATCATATTTATTATTTTAATACATTTATTGTTATTTAATACATATTATTTTAGGTAAATATTTGATGTAAGGGATTTTTGTAAATGTATTATATGGAAGTTAGGCCTGTATATTGATGTCTTTAGAAAGTGCATTTTGCTTTCCAAACTTTCATTATCTTCACAAGTTTGCAAGTAGGCTACGTATACATGTAAGTAACAAAGTTTACGTGCGCATTTTTAAGTAAGTATCCATGTATGCATGAAGAATATATGCATGAAAGTAATTTAGTAGTTTACAAATATGATAGCTCTGACTAAACAAATGTTCAAAGGCGACAAAACAACGCGTTAGGTTGCTGGAAATATGCAAACGCTTCTAGATAACCTCGCTAAAACATTTGTCGATAATTATGAAAACTAATGATTATAAAGTAAGGAAGAAGCTCAAAGATGAGTAAAGGACATGCATTTTAAACGATGTTAACAATACTTTTTCTGTTACTACTGTGCCTGTAAATGCGCTGCATAATCCTGTCATAATTTCACATTGGGCGTCTTGTAATGTTGAGTGTTGTACTGCTTCTATGGCGCGATGTTTAGACAATAGTGCCAATGCATGCGTTTAAAATAATCAAACTAATTCTGCGTTCAGGAAGACGTGGTCATTAGACTTGAAATGACTAGAAGTCTATGAATGTATTAAGCATTACAGGTGCGTACGACCTCCAATATCTATCGAATCTCTCTACCCGAGCTCATTGCGCGCTTGGAGTATTGACAATAAACTTCAATGTATTCACTCTGCGTACGTTGTCCAATCTATTGAATCTTTGTTCGAGGGCATAAATACAGTGTTTATACCCTTCAGTGACACCATCGATTGATTTGTTATATTATTATTCTAGTACATTTGCATTGCAGTTGGTGTATATTCTGAGACTTGACATGTCACAAGCAGATTTTAAATTTTAAATTTAAATTCAACACACTTTCCAGTGCAAAACGTGCAAAAATCAATGATAATTATTGGGTGGTTCTTGGGAGGGGTGTCCACAGAGTTGTGGTAACTGCACTGGCGTGAACAAAAGTAGGAAGCGAGGTCGCTTCCCGCTACACTCTCAAAGGTCCACTCAACCTATCAATCGCGAGATGGCGCGTTGGTAAAATGAGATGTAGGACGTGATGGTGCTTTGCATGGCTGCCATATAAGTTATATTCGACTCCTGTAATACCTTGTTAGCTCCGCCACTGTTCGCTTTCTGACAGTGCCAGTCCCAAGCCTGGAGAAAGGAGGAGGGCGACGCTAATGGTCTTTGTTACCACACAGCTAGTCGTTAAACAGAAAAACCCCCACCGTAATACCTTGCGATCACCCGTTTATGCTGAATTGTAATCATACTGAGTTTGTCGGTTTGAATTAATAAAGAATATAATTATTATTATATCAATTAAATGAATGCGTGAAGCGCCATCAATTTGCTATTTTTTGTGCTGGCGGGGCCGCATTAAGGCTAGTGAGAGCCAGGGTTCTGTGATTACCTTCGAAAGGCCCCACTCGGACGGCCACCGGTCCACCACACACATTTATAAAATGCGGACCCCTCAAAACTGTGGGCCCGGGTGCTGCAGCACCCTTAGCACACTTTTAATTCTGGCCTGTGTGCTGGTATAAGCTTATGCGATACAGTCATATTCCTGTCGCCATAATGTTGAAATTTGGATTGTTCGTTTGATGAACCGTATGTGTGTATTTTAGCTTATTCTTCGTCAATAACTCGAGCAGGCAGAACGCTGCTCGTTACATTGACACAATGTGTGAAACTGTTCTTCATGGTATGGGGCAAATCGTGTAGACTACAGTACATGTTTTTTGTACATCATCCGCGACAAAAAGTTTTCGGCGTGCTTGTCACGTGTACATCTGCATTACCATAGTAGGCCAGTGTAATATTTAATTCTTTTTACTCATCCTTTTCATCTTTACGTATGGAGGGCTAATGTCAACTCCCGCGTTCATCCCATGATATTCATGTACTTATTTCCAACTAAAAAGCCTCAGATGAAGGTTTGCTTATTAGTATTTAGTTATTGCACACGGTGCTCGATAGCCTTGTGATTAGTGCACGATACTGTTAACCGAGCAATTCTCAACACGGCAGAATTTCGTTTTGAGAGAAATACTGATTTTCGTCCATTTATTCATCAGATGGCACTCATGGTATTGATTATTAATCGCTTATGTATTTCTGTCACAGCCTAATTGGTTAGACTGCAGAACTGAATACTCAGAGGTCCGCGTTCAAATCTTCTTCGTCTTCTTCTCTTCCTCCTCCTTCTTTAAGACAATCGTGAAGTATTTGACTGGAAAAAAAACGAAGTTGATGGAACCAGCTTATTCACAGGCGCTTAGTCAAAATAAAAAAGGGCTTCGGGTGATAAAATCGGTTACAGGTCAAGATTTAAAGATTGGAGTATTATTAGAATTCCTGTTCTGACGATAAACCTGCCCCGGTTTGTGAAGACACGCTTGAGGAATGACGTTGGACACAACCCACTCCTACTTTTGGTCATGCAGCATGCTTCCCAACCATCCCTGGCCCTTTAAAATTATTATGGCGCCCATCCGGCTGCCACTTGCACGGTTTCCGAACACAAGTTATGCGATTTTTTCGATGTTCTCTCTAACTGGCCGCGGTTCCCGTAAGGGTGGGGGCTTATTGTCTTCAGCCCCCAGCTTGTCCTGGACTTAGTGGATTTTGCTGATTCTGGTCCTGAACTGGTATTGCTATTACAGTTTTATGAATCTCATTTTGGTCGGCAATTGTCCCACAGAAGATGGATTAATATTGTTTGACGATACCATTTTCGTTTTTAATATGATCATAATAATAACTCTAGCGTATCGTGTTTCTAACGACATTTTGTGGTTGTCTGGATCTAGTTTAAAGTCTTACCGTCCTCTGAAATGTGCCCCATAGCCACGCTTGTTCCTAAACTAAATCCACCAACGCATTAAACCTCCTATATCTTATGAAAGCGTCGAAGCACTGAGGCATTTATTTAGAAATTAATGCAAACTCTAAGGCTATTAATTAAAGCTAACAAAGTCGATGAAACTTCAAAACTATTTTAGTCACAAAGGTTTTTATTTCAAATCTAATTCAAACGCTAAGGCTATTATTTAGAAGCTAGCAGAGTCAGTGAATCTACAAAAATATTTTAGTCACAAAGAGTTTTATTTAAAAACTATAGTAAGGTCGACGAAACTATTGTAAAGAATAAGGCTATTAAGAAAAAATTAGACAATTAAGAAGACACGAATAAGAAAAACATAACTTATGATAAATTATGTTTTAACATTGTACGTCGTCAATAATCTCATCATTATTATATTCAGTTATTGTTGTCTCCCTGGCGGTTTAAAATTAAATGTTATGTTCAATCAATTTTAATTTATTATTTATTTTGTAGTGTCGCCGCTCTTTGGAACGTGTCGCCCCAGACCATGACCTCGTTTGTTCATGTAATAAATCCACCAATGTATTAACAAATATCACAATATCCCGTCAGCGTCGAAGCAATAAATCTGTTGTTTAAAAACTATCAAGATTGGCAAAACTATAGAGCACTCCTACAATTATTATTTATTATGCTACACGTCTCTTTCTTTCTGTTGTTTCTCTCTATGGAGAATCTCTCATCCAAGTCTCGCGTTGTTGATAACTTAAACGCTGTTGAAGGTCACATCGGAAACAGTGGAACCTGTGAAACATAAAAAACTAGATAAAATACTACTGGCTTATGTCAATATCAGCGATCGACTATACCTCTCTGTCTTTGCAGACTGATCTTCAGGACATCGACCTGATCACAGCTCGATTTTGGCGCTCCATCGGTTGAAACCCTGTGAATCATACACCGGCGCAATAGAAGCTACTAATAAGAATAATCCGGATTTTAATTACAAAAATTAGGTGCTCCCAACGCATAGTCCTGTCTCGGATAAATGACTAACTGACTTCAAACTCACTCCTTAACCCACACCAGTCTTGTTTTACCAAGCGGCACTCAACCGAAACCCTTCTCACTTCCCTCTACAATAAACTTGTTTCTGCCATTTCTCATCAACAAGTCTCCTGTCTGTGCCTCCTTGATATCTCTGCAGCCTTCGACACCATTGACCACAACATCCTTTACACTACTCCACTTACTCCAAAGACTGTCTACCTGGTTCGGTTTTACCGACACTGCTCTCCTCTGGATTCAGACCTATCTCTCTTCCCGCTCTTTCTCCGTTAAAACACCAGATACCTCATCGCAATCATTCCCTCTCACCTGTGGTGTTCCGCAAGGTTCTGTTCTTGGGCCCCTATTGTTCATCCTTTACACTACTCCACTTAGCTCACTCATCAAAGCATCCTCGGTTGACCATCACCTATACGCTGACGACACACAATTATTCATCTCATTCTCTCCAAGCAGCTTCTCCGACTCCATAGATCATCTTCTCCATGTAGTTACCCAAATCTCTTCCTGGATGACATCAAATCTCTTGTGCCTGAACCCATCAAAAACCGAATTTATACTTATAGGCCTCCGTGAGCAACTTAAGAAAATCCCAGATCCATCTATTTCCATCAACCTTGACTTCGGACCTACCCACACATTCACTGCAAATTCCTCCTGTCCGCAACCTTGGTGTGATTTTGACCAAAACCTCAGCTTCGCCGATCACATCACCCATCTTTCTCGCTCTTGCTTCATGCATATCCGTGACCTCCGTAGAATCCGCCCCATGCTTGACTTCAAAACTGCATCCACAATAGCTACATCTATAGTTCACGCTAAATTAGACTACTGCAACTCTCTTTTCCTAAACATCGATATCACTCAAATAAATCGCCTCCAAGCAATTCAGAATGCCCTAGCCCGTGCTGTCACCAAAACCCCCAAATACCATCACATCACTCCTGTCCTCAAATCACTCCACTGGCTCAAAATTCCTGAACGAATAGAATATAAAATCATCTCACTCACGTACAACACACTTCAAACCTCCCAGCCTTCCTATCTCCGTCAGTTGTTCACGTACCAGCCACCTCGTCCAACCCGCTCCTCCTCCTCCCTAACACTGCTTCGCCCTTCCGTCACCTCATCACTAAAATTTTCAGATCGCTCCATAGCCATAGCTGTTCCACCTCTTTGGAACAAACTTCCGCCAGCACTACGACAAATATCTGACCCATCCTACGAAGTCACCAAAACTCCACCTCTCGCTATCTCTCCACAGGTCTTTCACTCGAAACTAAAAACATTGCTTTTTGACAAATCCTATCCTGAATCCAACACTTATCCCTGCCTACCTCGCCGTCTGAACACCAAACACCATCCACCCTAGCCGCCTGCCTGTCTGTCTGCCTGACTCTCTGGATTTTGACCCTCTGCCTATCGATTTTGTTTTTATTGAGCGCCTGTGAATAAGCTAGTTCCCGCGACTTCGCTTTTGTGGGCGCTGTAGAAGTTACGAGTTTACGATTACGATTACGATTACGATAAGAATAATCCGGATTTTAATTACAAAAATTAGGTGCTCCCAACGTGCAGGAGCTCATTCTTCTACGGTGTATATTCTCATGAATATTTACTTGCGATCGAAGGGTTGTTGCATGTTCCAACGAGATTCTCACTGATGACGACTGGCTTCTCAAATGGCTTCTCGACATGCTCCACCAATGATTCTGGACTCGTCTTCACTGAAGAAGCTGGAACCGTGTGACCCAGAGCAGCTGGCACAGGTCACGATAGGTTCCACGAGTGTGCGTGGGACGGTCACTGGTGACTCTTCTAGGTCAAGTGCTTTGTTTTTGCGAAGTGCTGTACCTCCTCTCTAGCAGGGGGAGGGGAGGGAGACGGAGACGGAAAGGGAGAGAGACGGACGGGGTGGCGCTGCTATGAAGTTTAAACCGTCGCGGGAATTCAAATTTGAACAATTATATTTTTAGCGGAGATTCAAATTTGCGTGTAATGAAAATCGATAGGTGGCGCTCCCCGTCTTAGGACCGGCAAACAGCTAGTATAAATTTATCGAAAAATGCACGAAGTCAGGGTCTTACGGTCGCTGTGGAAAACCGTGCACAATTAATTTGCGAGTCACTTGGTGGACGGTGGTAGTACTGTTTCCAGTGTTAAACTATATCTTATGCTGCCATGGGCGTTTATGTCCTCCTCCTCCTCCTCCCCTCCTCCTCCTCCTCCTCCTCCTCGTCCTCCTTCTCCTCCTCCTCCTCCTCCTCCTCTCTCTTATTTAGTTGGCTGCAACGGTAGTTAAAGTTCATTCTACTCTGCACGTTGCCTCCAGTACCAATCACTGGCAATTAAACGCAATAACATATTTAGAACATATTCCAAAGAGGCATGCTTCAAATCTAGTCCAAATGGAGCATAGTTGATTAGCTATTGTTTAGTGACATTGTGTCATAACTAAGACGATTAGGACAGTTGATAAGTTGTGTTTAATAAAACACTGCTGACAACTTAAAGACACCACAAAAAGAACAATATTGGCTCAGAATGCTCAAAAATTATAAATAATCATTAGCCTCAGATCATTATAATTGCATTTATTTATTCTTGTCTAGCTCGCAATTTACAATTAAATTTAATGTTCAATTTAATTTATTATAAATTTACTTTTAAATTTCGCCGACCTTTGAACCGTGTACCCATAGACCATGACCTCGTTTGTTCCAATCCCTACTGTATTAAAAAATTGTGCATATTTCGAAAGCGTCGAAACACTGGTATTTCAAAACCAACGAGGTCGGCGACACACTATTATAGTGTTCTTCAAAAAGCATGCATCCAAATTTCTTTGCTTTGTAACGTTTCGTTTTGGCATGACGTTGGATAAATCTTTCATCCGAATGGCGCTTTTGGGACGCTACCGGGCAATGAATGAAAGCTAGCATTGGAAACAGTGGACCCTGTAAAAATAAAATAAACGATTAAAAATTGAAACAGTTGAAATTTTCAAATGTTCACCTTATCGTAATTGTAAACTCCAAACTCAAAGGCGTTACTCTAAAGCTGTTCGCAGGGCAACAGCTTCTTCAGGAGCGCTGCATCTTATCAGACTGAGGGATTGTCCATACATCGATGTCCAGCGGAAGTCCGAGTCCGGTTGCCAGAGAAACCAAGGAGTGAAGGCTGATCAGCATACACAGCTCAAAATACCAGACTTTGGTGTAGCACTGAATCCTGAAATGATGTATACCTTAAACTGATTTAAGCACGCTGAATAAATCTCGCTTCTGTCTAATTTTACCTTCGAAGAACTTTGAAAAGTGTCAAGTAGCCTCTATATTATATTCAGATGAGTAGACAGCAGGCAGTTCTTCAGAAGTTAGTTCGACCAATTCCCTTTCAAGAATGCCCATTGCCGCTCAGCAACATTTATCTCGCGCTGCACTATTTATCACCTCCCAGGATTCTACAGTATTCCAAGCTAAAGTCTCATTTCTTCAAGAACTCCGACCCTGATCCACCGTGACCTTCGCATTCCAATCCTTCTCGTGGCAAACCAAATACATCTTTGCAGCTCCTCTGCCTCTTTCTCTTCCTGGTCTTGAGCCAACTGGACTAGATGTCTTCAACAACCCCTCTGACACGACCTAGCTCTCGTAGATTCGATATTTAGTGGAGCTTTAGCAATTTCAAATTAAAAACTACACGATAACGATATCGTGTATCGTCTGACAAGAGGTTGAATCTCATCGATATTTTATAATAACGATAGCCATAGTTATATATTGATTTTATGGGGTAATAATAATGATAGCCATATTTATATATGGATTTTATGGGGTAATAATAATGATAGCCATATTTATATATGGATTTTATGGGGTAATAATAATGATAGCCATATTTATATATGGATTTTATGGGATAATAATAATGATAGCCATATTTATATATGGATTTTATGAGGTAATAATAATGATAGCCATATTTATATATGGATTTTATGGGGTAATAATAATGATAGCCATATTATATATATATATATATATGTGGATTTTATGGGGTTGCAAACGACGCTATAAGAATACCCAAATGCAAACATGCACAAACAAAATCTTTGGAAGGTGAATGAAACCTAGAAGCGGGGAACAAACATGACTTCTTTCAAATGGCATCGCTTGCTCCGTTAATTAAGTGGTATCATATAACGATGTATTGTTAATAAGCAAAGTTTAGATAGTAGCATCCGATAGCAGTGGACATTACACCATTTCTCCAGTATCGACCGATCTTCTATACAGTGCAACTACATTTCTGGCCCTGAGTTCACTTCTTGTTGATGTAACTTTCTCTTCATAATCATCTGGAAAATTGTTCTGGATCAATGTATTGGATCAATAAATGATTTTGATTGATTGATTGATTAATTATGATCATGTCATCATCGCGCAAAATCTGTGTGGAGGAATTTTTATGTACTGGTTGTAACTCCGTCAGGAACTTACACAATGCGGCAAGGCATCTTCGCCGTGTTTGACTCTGAAATAGAATACCACATGAGAGAATGAACATCCACTCATTTCTCTGCTTGGCCTGACGCTGAAGTCTGCTCTCTTTGATCAGGCTCTTGTGTTGAAGGTCGCGAACATCACCTAGGAGCTGTGGCCTCCTCTTTCTGGGCAAACTATCTGCCTCTTCTCCCGGCAGTCTCTCTGGCCGCCGGACTAATATAATAACTTGACATCTCTGGACACTGGACAGCCCTCGGACCAGACGCAGCGCTCGCTATTAAGCTAGTGCCATGCGCTTCGCTTTAGAGTAACGCTTTAGGTATTTGGCGTTTATTATGACGATTATGGACGAATATTACAATTTCACCACTCACCACGAAGCTCAAGTTGTATTCGGATGGCTTCTCCACCTCGTTGGCCTCTATGGAATACTGTCTTCTTCGGATATCCTTTCTGCACGATGAAAGCAAATCTGTCCCTCCATCCCAGTCCAGCCAGACTCATGCTATATCTGATGAAGAATTTACCAGCGAACTTCTCGATATTCCCAACGGGATATCCCGTAATTCCGATGAATATTGTTCCCATTGTCGCAGTTTCCAGGACTCTATCATCTGCTGCCTATCTGCTGCGGTTCCGTACGTATCAAAATTCTGTATGTTTCTCGGGATGCACGTTATTGGATCAAGTCTGGATAGTGTGACTCCCGGATTTTGGTGTATTAGCCAAGGCACCAATTTGTCTCCAGTTCTAGGAAGTCCACTTCCTCCAACCCAACCATAGTTTCGGGAATCGTTTTGTCCGTATGACGCATATTCTACTGTACAGTTACCTGTTAAACGAAACCACGAAATGACTTCAGATTGAAAGTGACACGGTAACAGTTACTTCGATAACAGCGTGGTAATCTCCAGTTAAGCAGAATTACTGCAATAGAATTTGACGCCTAAAGCAATTTGAGCTCCTTGTAATCATTTGGAGCACATGGAGCATATAATATATGGGGCTCTTTTGATTACCACGGAAACGTGGGAACTATGAGTTCCGCAAAGGTTATATTTGAAGGATTAATCCATTATTAAATTGCTGTATTAGGGAGCGTACTTTCGCTTAAGATTAGCCGAGGATTTATGTTTTAAGTGCCTCTTAGGGACGGCGTTGGTGAGTCATAATAGCCCGCGATGGTCTTCCCGCCATAGCAGAGACACCTATCGAAGACATCGGCGAAGCAGTAAAAGCGGCTGACTTCTATAAAAGGCTGCCCGTCCAGTTTTCGCGCCAGTTACCTCCAGTCTTTCGGAGAGGAGTTCGACCAGTTTAAGTCGAAATTGTGGAGAGGAAGTAACGTGGCCAGTCACCTCCCATCGTTGACAGAGTACCTGCTCCAGTTCAGTTGAAATTTTACTAAAATATTTCTGTAGATCTTAGTCGATTTAACGTGAAGAGTTTCGTTCGATGTTCGATGATCGATTATATATGCAGTGAATTTCGATTGTGTAAGTGAGCGGCGAATAGATCTGTGGAATAAGCTCGCGACTCTAGTTAATGAATCTTGTTTGCTATTCGTGCTCGCATGGATTAATGCCTTAACCTTGGATTAACCTTGGATTCCCGCTGTCGATCCACGTCCCTTCCACTGCTTATGCAAGGTCGTACCGGTATACTAATTGATTTAAGACTTGTCCACGTCTAGAATGTTTGCTAAAGAGAGTAAGCTAAATTCTGCATTAGTGGAGTGATCTGAGTTCAAACGTGTGCGCCCGGAAAGGGAAAACAACGATGGGCCCACGTGCAATGAGTTCAAGGTTGAAGGTTTCCATTTCAGCTTTCCTGGATAGCATCCCGAGGGGTGCCGTAAAAACCACAGAAATGCTGGCAGTGCCTCAATCCACCACCTGGTCCACTGTACCAAACCTCTCCTGTCTGTCGCCATTGCATTTCAACGACCTCAAGCTCTTTGCCTTGTGTCCTCATATATATTAGATCCTGTCCGTTTATCTCATTAGAACAATAATATTGTCGCTCGAAAGTCGAATGATAGAGGAAGTCGGTTCGCATACCGATAATGGGTTATTCACTCGCTCTGAAAATTTATATAGCGCCCCTTTCAAGTAGCCTGCTCAGAGACGCTTCCAGCCCAGCCACGGCTAAAAAGTTAAGATTTAAGCAGCTGAGGCGATGAGTTATGTCAAAGATTTGAATATCCGTCAAGCACTGTCCATATCACGGGGTGTCACCGATTTCACCGGGCAGCAGTGGTGAAGGATCTCACCAGACAAATTCAGGGGGAAACGAACAGGATCGAGGCCATACGGACGCTAATCGAAAACGTGTACATTTATGCTACGCTTTATTAATCAAGAAAATGTGATGATGGCAAGATGCTGAAGTAATTTCTTAATTTTACACATTTACATGTACTCATCTTTGTTTAGTCATTTAGAAAACTAGAACTGTTCTTGGTGAATGAGTTTTCGGTTGCCGACTTAGATCTTGGAGTTCATTTCCGGTATCTCTCCTTTCTAATTAGTCGCTAATTGATAATCTCAAACTCAACTTAAAACTACCATTTTCGAAACTGCTTAAGCTCCTTAAGTTGACTCTCTGTCCTAGAGGATTGATCTGCTGTTTATTGACCGGAGGATGACTTGGTCTTCTGTCTCCATCTTTCACTGGTCTTCTGGAAATTTGACTTGGACCCTCGCCTGATTTCTCTGGGCTACCCAATGACACGACACAAAGCTCGTCAAAAAGCTGTTGCTCTAAGCAGCGCGTACATAAATTTAGGGATTGGTTTTGAAAATATTATCGACTCTTTCGCAGTTGGCTGATGCTTTGGTTACTAGACACCGGGACGATTGGAAATTACCAACTGCAAGTGTAATTAATTAATTCAGTAAGTAAGTATATTCTTTATTAAGCAATAATAATAGTAATAATAATAGCAAAGGCCTCGCTTTCATCTCAGACTTGGGCCGCCACCCCACACAGGTCACGAGCGAACCCCATGAGGCCAGCTTCTTGTTTCAGCGCCTTTCAATGACGATACAGCGCTTCAACGCCGTAGCTTTTAGTGGAACATTTCTTAAGCCCTTAAGCGACATGGATGAGTAGCCGTTACAGATGCTTCATTTTACATAATATCTAAGCCTGGGGAATGATGTACCTCAGGGCATAAATAATAATAATAATAATAATAATAATAATAATAATAATAATAATAATAATAATAATAATAATAATAATAATAATAATAATAATAATAATAATAATAATAATAATAATAATAATAATAATAATAATAATAATAATAATTGTAGCCTATAATTAATATATAGCTTTTAGCTTAGTCGAACTTGGCTGAGAAGGCCTTACGTACGATAAGTGTTGTTGAAAATATTGACACTGGACACATGGTAGTAAATAGATTAAAATAATATTGAAAACATAAGTCAATTCTGTACAACAATTATAGCAAATCCTATCTACCTATAGTGGCGTATTTAATCTACAATAAATAGATTATTATGAGGCTTATCTGATTCCCCATTACAAGTGCACGTGGATCCCATGTCGAAGTTATCGTAGAAGAATTCTTGGATTGGTCTCACGTAGTCGTAGATACTCGAGGTTCAATCGCTGGTCTCGAATACGTACATCACTTCTCCGTCTTTGAAAGTCAAGGTAGCGTAGAAATATCCGAATCCACACGTAGGAAGATAGTCTCACGCTTTAAATTCCTCACAACTAACCGTCCAATTGGCTAGCAGTTGGCTCCGAATGACGATCGCTCCCAAACAACCTCGCAACAGTAATTCCAGTTGAATGTTAGTCTTTCCAAGCTTACGCCGGAACGAATGACTTAGCAATCCCACTGTTTTACTCCGTTACACATCCACTTTCTCTCAACAGTAACTACAGCAGAATGACAGTCTTTCCTAACTTACGCAGGAACGATTGACTTCAAACCTCGCCGTCTTACTTCATCGAATAATGTCGTGGCAACGCTTCACTACCACCGACGCTCGCAAGATTAAAGTTCGCTCGAACTTCACTTCGATCGAAACACTTTAAATCCTGGATTCACCGTGATCGCTCCTAATAAAGTCGATCCACGTATATCTCCGCAACTCAAACGATGCTGCTGTTTCCTTCCTTTCTCAGCAATTCTTTTCACCACTCTCTTCACTTGAACTTCCAACGTCTCAACTGTCATTACCGGTCTTTAACCGTCCCTGTGTTTCTATCCACCTAGCGTCATTGGTCGCTTAGCAACATAGCACATCACGTGACATTTAAATTACGTTTAAAAGCCTCTTACCTAGTCTAATATTATATTTATGAATCGCCACTACATCTTTTATATATCGCCACTGAAATTGACTAGCTTATACTAGTATTATATTAATTAATTAGTTAAACATGGCATTTGATAAGATTTAATCGCTACAAATAGGCCCCCTCTTGAAAAGACTGTTTACAGGCTTTCTATCTCTAACCAACTTATCAAATGACTTGTCATTCACTAATTTAAACAAGAATAACTATTTAAACATACTTACTAACAAACTATCTCATCTAAATTTAACATATTTCTACTTATTCTATATACATCTATATACCTTACTTTCTTACCTATCTTAATAAATCTTAATTCTAAACTGATCCTCTACTCAAGTAATCAGATATCACATTGTTACATCCTTTGATATAATTGATTTTGAAGCAATAATTCTGTAATGCAAGACTCCACCTCATCACTCTAGCATTCTTCATTCTCCCTTCCTTCATGTATTGCAATCCACAATGATCTGTTTCAATCACAAACTGTTTCCCAAATAGATATCTATCAAACTTCTCAATGCCCCACATTATGGCTAAACATTCTCTTTCTTCCACTGAATATCTTCTTTCTCTATCTAGTAACTTCCTACTTGCGTATGCAATAGGGTGATTTACATCCTCGTATTTCTGCATTAACACACAACCTATTCCTATACCAGATGCATCCGTCTGAATCGTAAATTCCTTACTTAAGTCAGGTAACCTCACTATAGGTTTACTTGCTAACGCCTCCTTCAGCTTTACAAATGATTTCTCCAGTATTGGTGTCCAATCTACTACGTTTGGTGACTGTTTCTTAGTCAAGTCAGATAATGGTGCCATTAATTCAGCACAATGAGGAATGAACTTCCTATAATAATTCACTGCGCCTAAGAAACTTCTCACCTGTTTCTTATTCTGTGGCCTCGGCATATCCACTATTTTATCTATCGATTCTAGCTTAGGACTTATTTCACTACCTTTGAGTGTGTGCCCCAGAAAATCTACCTTCCCGTACCCTAATGAACATTTCTTTGGTTTCAAAGTAAGTTTAGCCTTCCTTACTCGTTTGAAAAATTCTCTTAACACATTCATGTGATCATCCCATTCCACCGTATGCGCTAGTATGTCATCTACATAACTTTCCAGATTCTTTGTTCCATATAGGACCTTTCTTATCATCCTATTATAACTTGAAGCACTGTTTATTAAGCCGAATGGCATGACTTTGAATTCAAACATTCCATTACAAGGGCCACATAAGTTTATTCTAATTTCCTTTGGTAATATATAAGCGATACGGGTTAGAATACCCACATTCTTTACGATTTTGGCTGCAATTTGATTAATATGCATTATGCACCCTCCAGGACATGTGCTGATCTGTATGTAGGCCTACACCTAAAAACTTCGTTGACTCAACTTGAATGATAGGAGTACCATTATTAAACAAAGATAGATTACCACTTGGGTTAATTTTCCTGTAAGATTTAAATTAAATAAAGTTAGTTTTTTCTAAATGAAGCGTGAGTTTATTTGCTTGGAACCAAGCAGCTATACTAGAAAGCTCAAAATTAACAGTTTGAATCAGTGTCTGCCAGGAACTATTGGAGTAAAAAAAACGTTGGTGTCATCAGCAACTATTATGAAAAACAATGTTGGGGAGACACTGGCCAAGTCGTTACTGTGGATCAGGAATAGGAGTGCATGGTCCAAGATTGGAGCCTTGCAGAACTCCATATTTGATCAATACCAGCTCAGAGAGGGTACCATTACAGAGAACTCTCTGTGCTTACGTCATGCTTAAACAGTTAATAGTAAGGTGTGTGCTTGCCTATAAATTATATTAGAGATTAGAAAAGAATAGGCGCCGAGTATGGCAGAGAGAAGTTGAGGCCTGTTGCCGCTCGCGTTAGTTAAGGTAGGCATGCCAAATCTTCAGCTGAATACATAAGAATAGTTTCTTAAGTATCTTTAACAAGTTAATGCTGTCGGTTTCGTGTAGACATTAGACCAACCGAGTTGCATGATAGGAGTTTTGTTAAACACGGTCGCTTCACCAGGAAGATAACACGTTTGACGATACTGGCGTTTTTCTTTCGACCAGGTTGATATATATAGCTTGTTTTCAATTTGAGAATATAATGTTATTTTAAGATACTGAGTTATCCTCATCTTTCTACAGAAGCATATAGCAACATATACATTATAATAACAAGCAATATTTGACATGTAGCGTCTTTAGAACGTGGATGAAACCTAGAAAAATACTTTCAAGTTAATAGATAGATGTTTTGTTAAACACGGTCGCTTCACCAGGAAGATAACACGTGTGACGATACTGGCGTTTTTCTTTCGACCAGGTTGCATATAGCTTGTATCGGGACTGTCGGATGCACTGTCAAACGACACCACAGAATAGAAATCTGCGTCGTCGCTATTGAGCACAGTTTAGATAGCAGAATCCGGTTACAGTGGGCCATCATGGCACAGACTGTGTGGAGGCATTTATGATGCTCTGGTTGTCTCTCCTTCGTTCTGAATTTTAACAATTTAACACGGCAGCTGATCTGTTTCTGGCTGTGGAACAGACTGCCCTAGAACCTGCAGCATGAACATCAGGTTCATTCTGTGCCTCTTATTCGCCAGCGACTAAACTCTATTCTTTCTAATCACGCTGTTGTGTGGCAGCTCGCGAGTATCTATGACGAGTTCCATCAGGAGACGCTAAATTAAGTTATTACTTAAGATTAAGTAAGATTACGCTTTCACAACTTACCACGAAGTGCAACCTTCATTCGGAGGCTTTCACCATATCGAGCTCTGCTCTGAAATATTGTCTTCTTTAGATATCCTTTCTGCATGATGAAGGCCAATTTGTCCCTAAACAGCACTCCATTTAAATTCATATTGTACCTGGTGAAAAACAAACCAACGGACTTCTTGAACGACACATTGTCTTCGTTTTCTGTCGAATCTGCCGTTACTCCAATGATGATTGTACCCGCTGTCGCAGACTCCAAGGTCTCCAACAACTGGACCCTATCATCTGCGGACCCGTGAGTGTCAAAACGCTGTTTGTTTCTCGTCCTGCACGTTATGGCATCCAGTTCGAAGACTGTGACTCCGCGGTGTCTGATAGACCTTTCCCGGGTTAAGGATCTCCTCCGCACTCCCTCCACTTGTTAATTACGTAACCATACTTCGTCGTATCGTCGTAGCCGTATGACGCCAAGTCAACTGTACAGTTTCCTGTTAAAAACATGAAATCAGCTCAAAGTTGAGAGAGAGAGAGAGACAGAGAGAGAGACTGAGAGAGAGAGAGAGAGAGAGAGAGAGAGAGAGAGAGAGAGAGAGAGAGAGAGAGAGAGAGAGAGAGAGAGAGAGAGACAGAGACAGAGAGAGAGAGAGAGAGAGAGAGAGAGAGAGATAGAGAGAGACAGAGACAGACAGAGACAGACAGAGACAGACACAGAGACAGACAGCCAAGTCAACTGTACAGAGAGACAGAAAGTTGAGAGAGACAGAGACAGAGACAGAGACTGAGACTGAGACTGAGACTGAGACTGAGAGACTGAGAGACAGACAGACACAGACAGACGCGGACAGACACAGACAGACACAGAGAGTCGTTTATTCACCTACGACATAATAACAAAAGAAACATAGCAAACTTGAGGTAGCTATATATCGTAGTAGTCAATAAGTCAACCGAGAATGGTCGGGTAGGCCCGCTAAAATAACACGGCTGGGTTAATTTCAATTTTTAATCAACTTTGCTAGTACCATGATCTAATTTATAGTTACACAACTACCAGAATAATTAACAATTAGACCAATTAGCTTAACTGGTTGAACAATAGTAACATGTCGTTCGGGACTAACATAATGTAATCAGATCATAAGTCCATGAAAGGGCCCAAGTAACTTACACACAGAAAATTGTCTTTTATTCAGATTTCTGTTTGTTTAATAAGTATGTCCTAGTTCTGCACTTGAATGAATTAAAAGCTGTTATTTTTAGCTCATGGGGTGTGTGTGGAGAATTCCACAACGCTGGTCCCCAGTATTTTATTGAGAACTGCTTCAGTCTCGTCCTTGCGTTATAACTGATGTGTCCTTCAGATGAGGCCAAATTAGCCTACTACCTATATTCAGTGATGGGCAACAGTAAATAAAAAGTTGCAAACTATTAGTTTAACTAAAAAATTAGTTAAGGCAGAAGTTTAACTTCAAAAAATAGTTTAGTTAAAAACAAAGTTTAACTAATATTTGTTAGTTATTAAATAAATGTTCAACTAAATATCTTTTAATTATTAGCTAAAAAGTTATTAAGTAGCAAAATCAGCAACTATCTTCAGCAATGATTGTCACGAGTAACTGGTTTTATTACTCAAGTCAGGTGAACTGCATTGCATTGCACGATGCATCATCGTTTGCATTATCAACTTTCTTCATAATTTTCTTGTAGAACTGTAATAGGACTCTTAGTCTAGTACACATTACATAGTTTGAAAGTGAAATTGTCATTGACGCTCTGCATTATTACAGTTCACTTGACCTCTGTCATTGTGAAAATGTTTGTGAACAACTTTGTTGAAAAGTTGAAAAAGTCGAACTAGATATTTTTAGTTTAGTTAACTTATTAACAAAATCAGTTGCCAACTTTTAGTTAAACTTTTTTCTTTTAATTGAAAATAGTTATAATTTAACCCAAAAAATTAGTTAGTGCCTAGCACTACCTATATTTACGAAATAGTCATTGAATTTATTCGTAATCTCAGTCTTATCAGATGTACTAGAATTACTCAAATATAAAGTATCTAATTTACGGAGGGGGACTATTACTGTAGTTTAACAATGCCTTCAGTTCCTTCCATGTTTTTTTCAAATCTCCTTCGGTTTTTGCAAACCTAGTGGCATAATATGGTCTTTCAGCAGCTATTTTTATTTTCTTTTATTACAGAATTTCGTAATATTTTTGTTATTCTTGGTGGAATTAAAAAAATATTTATGATTATAACCTCGACTTATTTTTACAAGATTTTAGTAATCCATGTGTCATCCAAGGTTGTTTTAATACGCGTTTATTCATACCATCCAATGTTGTTCTCAAGGGAAATGCAGTGTCATACAATTCTTTATAAATAATTATATATAAAACATGAATAGACCTTGCATGGATCCATTTTTCACAGCGTAAACTAATTTATGTCCAATATACTCCAGATAATAAGTTCTTGAATATTGTAAGAGTAGCATCGTTAACCCTATGACGCACACCTTCCTGGCCAACACATTTAGCACACCTGGGGTCCAATAGACCCCACTGATAACACGGGTGGATTTTATACCATTTTGATAGAAAGTCGAAATGAATGCTCCAAGTTTAGGTTGGACAGAGTTCGTGCACTTACGGAAAATGTTTGGATCATGATACAATGTTAGATTCAATGTACGAAACAAAAAATCGTTTGTTGTAACCTAAGTATTCGACACCACAGTGATCGTTCTAATGCTTGAAATGAAAGTTCTTGTGACGACTGTGATAAGTATGTATGTATGTATGTATGTATGCATGTATGTATGCATAAATGTATGTATGTATGTATATATGTATGTACATATGTATGTATGTAGATATGCATGTACGTATAGTGCTTATGCAAGGGATGGATCTATGTATGGTGGGATGGATGTATGCATGTATGTTTGTATGTAGTATGTCGTATATCTTATGTATGTATGTATGTTGTATGTATGTATGTATACATGCACGTATGTATTGATGGATGGATATACATGTTTGTATGTATGTATGTATGTATGTACTTGTAGGTATGCGCGTACATGCATGTATGCAGGTTCATGTACATATATATATGTATATTCATATTTATTATGCATGTATGCTTTGTATGTATGCATAGAAGGATGGATCTATGTATGTATATATGTATGTATGTATGTACGTATGCATGCATGTATATATTTGTATATGATGTGTGAATATGCATGTATGCATGTACTTGTATATATGTATGGATGTATACTGGTTTATATGGATATGTGTGTGCATTTGTGTATGCCTGTACATATAGATGGATGGATGTATGATATGCATGCATTTATGTATGTACATATGCTTATATGTATATATTTGTATGTATGTGTGTATATACATTTACGCATGTACATGTATATATGTATGGGTGTATATTGGTATGTATTTATATAAGTGTGTGTATGTATGTGTGTATGCATGTATGTATGTATGTATGTATGTGCTATGTATGTATGTATGTATGTATGCATTCATGTATATATTTTTTATGTGTGTATATGCATGCATTCATGTACAATTGTACATGTAGCCTATATATGTAGGGATGTATATTTGTATGTATGTATGTATGTATGTTTATGTTGTATGTTTATATGTGTGTGTATTGATGGATGTATATTTGTATGTATGTATGTATGCTTATATGTATGTATGTATATATGTATGTATGTAGGCATGTGTGCATGTATGTATGTATGTGTGTATTTGTGTATGTAACGTAGCCTGGTTTATGTTATAGTCAATGTTACAGCCTGGGGTCTGATAGACCCCAGGTGTGCTAAATATGCCCGAGTGTCATTCTTATTTTTGTATCATTGAACCTAGAATTCTAAACTCTTCGATTTTTTCCATATATGTAGAGGGATGAATTGCTGAGGAATTTGAATTATTTCAGATTTTTACTATTTGTATCAACGCAGCTATTCAAGGAAATTCCATCGATGGGTCTAATAGACCCCAGGTGTGCGTCATAGGGTTAATCTTTCTCCTAGGCATTAATTCCTGGCCCGGGATCTTAAGCTGGACTGTCGTATACAATCGGATCGGGAGATGATCATATATAGTATACCAGAATGCTTGGTTCTTGATTATTATTAAAAAAGTTAACAAAGATGTTGTCAATGAGCCTTAATTGAAATAATTCGAGTAGTACGAAGACAAGTGCGAACGAAACTGTGAGAACACATAGTATTAAAAATATCTAGTGAAGGTCGGTGATTTTGAATTTTAAAGGTCTATCTTAAAATCTATTTAACTATTCAACATTTAACTATTTCTTTTATTTATTTAACATTTAACTATTCATCTATTTTACTATTTAACATCTACATAGAAGAGCTTGTCAGAGAAACAGTAGAGGATATGGAGGAGGGGATATATGTCGGTGGAAGATGGATAAAGGCATTGAGGTTTGCAGATGACCAGGCAATGTAGGCGAGAAACCAGAAAGGTCTACAGGTAATGATGGATAGACTGAACACAATATCAACCGAATACGGAATGAAGATAAACATCAACAAGACAAAGGTATTGAATATAAGTAAAGGAAAGGAAACTGTTGTCACAAAACACATTGGAGGAAAAAAGATAGAACAGGTCAAAGAATTCTCCTACCTAGGGAGTATGATCACGACAGATGCCAAATGTCACAGAGAAATTAAAAGAAGGATAGCAATAGGAAAGGAGGCATTCTCAAACAGGAGAGAGCTACTGAGAGGAAAATTAAACAGGAATCTGAAGATAAGAATGATAAAGACGCTAGTATGAAGTGTGGTGCTGTATGGATCAGAGACATGGACAATGAGAAAAATGGATAAAAGAAGACTGGAAGCTTTCGAAATGTGGACATGGAGAAGATTGGAAAAAATCAGCCGGACAGAACGTTTAACAAATGAAGAAGTGTTGGGAAGAATTGGAGAAGAGTGAGCCCTGATACGCACAATAAGAGAGAGAGAGAGAGAGAAAGGAAATGAGAGAGAGAGGACAAACGCTGAGAGAGAGACTCACTACTACAAGAACGGTCATTGAACGGAAGGAAAATGGAGGGGAGGAAGACAAGAGGAAGACCAAGACAGATGATGCTGGATTGGATGATGACAAACGGTTACAGAAAGCTGAAAGAAGAGGCCCAACAACGAGAGGAGTGGCGACGTCGGACATTTGAACCTGCCTAAGAGGCAGAGAACTAGAAGAAGAGAAAATCTTAAAATCCCCAGTCAGAATAATCCCACTCCTACTACAATCCATCTGAGACGGTAAGCCATTAGTCATCATTGAACTCTTTTTTAAGGTGAAGACATGTAGGACGATAGATATTAATAATGTTATTATTATTATTGTTAATAATAATAATAATAAATAATAATAATAATAATAATTTATATGGCGCCGTAACGTGGCCATACCGCTACAAGGGCGCCTCACATACAACTAATCAGCGGGATACACCTTGGCACACAGATAAGTTTTGAGTTTAGATTTGAAGGCGTCTACTGAGTCGGCCAATCTGATGACTGTTCCAGCATCTGGGTACAAAGGCCGATAATGCATGATCGCCGAAGCGCGTTCTCATCCTCCGTACGCGGTGGTCGGTCTTCTCTAGCGATCTAAGTCGCAGTCCAGACGCGGAGGAATGACAGGGGCGCCCGCCTTGCCTTCTTGGAAGTTCAATGTAAATATGTAATAATATTACATTATTATATATTATTATAAGAAAGACTATGCCAACGTCTCCAATGTTTGTTTTCCGCTGACATTTCAATGCCTTAGGAATTCCCGTTTTTTGTCGAAATATATATAACCGATAGTTAAAGAGAGAGAGACAGACACAGAGAGACAGAAAAAGAGACAGAGAGGGAGAGAGAGAAATGAAGACAGAATGAGAGATACAAAGACAGAGACAGAGACAGACATGAAATATCCATAGATATTAGCGGAATATCTCATGAAAGAATTTCACGGTATTTACAGTATATTGCATTGTCAAACCGGTAATATCGCTAATAAGAAAATTCGTTGTGCATGCCAAATGTCAGATGAGTGCTGCGGACAGTCACGAATAGAGTCCAAGAAAACACGGAAGCAGCTTGCGGAGGAAATTAGTCCAGGAAAAGATGTTTTTAGTCGAGATCTAAAAGCCAGAACACACTTTGCAGAGCGAATGAGAGTGTCACTTAGTCAAGGCCATCAGAGGCTTTGACAATGTAACTTCTCTCTTAGCTTGTCGTAATTATGCAATTTGATGTGTACTTATTGTCTTACACCTTAAGAAGGATTGGGGCTTGGTTTTTATTCATGATTATGTAAATTATGTTTACCTATCGAGAGATCAGATTGATTGATGATATATTTAGAATAGATATTTAGCACCAATCCAAATATATATGAAGAGTTCGTTTTATGTGTATATAGATTCTGTTGCATGTATGTCTGAATAAATTTAGTCGCTCTCAGTTCGTGTTTGAGTCAGGACTCGTGTATGTAGTGAGCAATCACATGTGGGAATAGTACACGCTCATGTAGCTATTCCCATAATTAATTTTACCTTTTATCAAAGGATTGTTCTTTAGCGAAATGATCGCCTCAATGCGTTTGAGTCGATCCTCTATGTTGACCAATTGCGACTCCAGATGCTCCACATGACTGTCGTTGATCATTGAAGAAAGGATCTGCTGCATGCTGTTCTGTCGATCCTCTATGCTGACCAATCATGAAGAGACTCTGCATGCTGTTCTGTCGATCAGATGCTTCACAGGACAGTCGTTGTTCATTGACGAAATGATCTCCTGCACGCTGTTCAGTCGATCCTCTATGTTGATCAATTGCGACTCGATATGATCCACTGGACAGTACGCATCAGATGAAGAAGGCTGAACCGGTTGGCCACGAACATTTGACAACACAGCCATCAACACCACGAAAGGGAACGATTGCCTGATGTTAAAGAAACCCATCACCATTCTTAAGTAAGCTTACTTCAACTGCGAGGAAAAGTAAAATGATCTGCTGCTCTATAACAGAACGTGCATTTACGACGGATTCAGATAGCCGAGTAGCAGGTTCTGTAGGATCGTATCTTTAATAGGATCTGTAGCCTATACAGCAACTGAAGGGGCTATAGCTGGCTGAGGCAATAGGCCTTCTAGTGGCACATAATGTTTATGCGCGTTAGGACTGCCCACTTTTGATTTTGCCAATGCGGTCCGCCGGCATAGTCACTCGATAGGCTAATTTACCCTGTCCACCACATCACTGCATGTAATGAATGTTGCGTCAACCTAAAGTCTACTGAAAATAGTCGTAATAAATTAGTAAAATCATCGAAATATTTGTTTAAAAATATAAAATTAGACACGACATCCAGAGCAAACGTTCATTGAAGAGAAGATAGACTTCTAACCTAACTACCATCTATGGCCATTCTGTAAACTTATTTACGGCGGGCTGTTCGAGTTTATTGCATGTGCTAAAACAAGAACATTTGCTGAAGTGGATATTTGCACCAAGTTCCGAGACAATTTGGGATTAATCCGGGACACGGGACGCAATAGGCCGAGTCCGGGACTGTCCAGGCGAATCCGGGACGGTTGGCAGCCCTAATACGCAATAGAGGACCTATGGGTTCGTGGTGTGCTAAGCTTCAATCCGAGCAGTTCTACTATCTAAGGCTTGTTCCTCTATACTGCAGTGCATATTTTAACTGTTAAACTACTGGGTCAAATGTCCTAGTAGTTTTAGAATTTTCCCCAGTAGTTTTAGGATTTGTCCCAGTAGTTTAGGTGATTTGTCCGAGGTAACAATGTTAGTTTACAACATTAAATTATTAACCTTGTAATTCGAAATAATATTTATTCAACGTACATTATCTGAAAATCGAATCGATGCACACTATAAATACAACAATAGTTTATAGTTAACCTGTCATACACTATGTGTTACCAATATCTCTGGGACAGGTGCACACTCTATGTTATAATATATAAAATTATATGCATATATCTTTAATATATATATATACATATATATACGCATGTATAATTATTTGTATATATCTGTAAGCTAGCAAATGAAAAATTTATATACAAAGGAGCGTAACAGTCTATGAAGTATCGCTGCTTTTCAGTTCTGGTTTTACTGTTTTAGACGCCCTTTTAACTAAGTGTAAATTTATTGCATTCATTTGCATTTAATGAAATTTGTAATTTCTTAATTCTTTTGGTTACCTGATAAAATCATAGCTGGTTAGTATAAATTAAATGTTTTAATTTATTTGTCATTTCTAAGTTCTGATTAAACTTCGTAGTCAAAAGTCAAAACACCCACGAAGCAAACATTTATAGAATGTAACTATAGTATAGGTGGTCCTATTATTCCCTATTCTCATTAGCGGACTATAGGATACACCGTGCAAGGGATAATTTAGTGATAAGAGTTATTATGTGACTTGTGTTAAGGATTTTTTTGTTTCGTATGCCTAACTATATTGAAAAATGAAGTTGATCGTGTTTTGCTGAAGATAAGCTATCATTGTTTGTTGTAACTGCAGCTCTTCCACTGCATCACAGTCACTCAGCCTATTTATTGACTTATTTTGGTGGTATGGCTGAACTAACTATGTCATATTTGGTTCTATGAATGACTTAAATAGGGATATGTAATAATAAAATAATAATATTTTGAAAACTTCTATGAATGACTGAAATAGGGATATGTGTAATAATAAAATAATAATATTCTTTATTGAAACAATCCGTTTGACAAACCGCAACTGGTTACAGTGCACAGTTATGCAATTGAAACAATTCACAAGAACACAAATTACAGAAGACATAAATCTTAACTACTAACAGAACAGACAGCCTGCAATACACGGCGCTAATAGCAGCCTACAAAGCATGTCCGCCTACGAGATCTCGATTTCGGTACCTCTCGCTCTCTATGGCAGTGTGTTATCCAATGCGCTATCGGGCCCCCAAAAGCCAAATTTGGTCAAATAAAGTGGCTAAAATGGACTCCACTGACATAATAAATCATTCATCCATGTCGCGCGTTGTTGAAGCTACAATCGATTGAAGGTCACATCATAAATGGTCGAACCTTTGAAAATAAACATAAAACTTAATGAAGTAGCATCCGTTCAGATAAGGAACAACCGAAGCGCGAGACTCGGTAACCGATTGGTTAGAGATCTCGCCTTTTCAATGATTGGAGTACGGGTTCGATCCGGTAGCATCACCTCCTCTGAGATGGTTACTATGTAGAGACTTTGAGCGAATCCTTCACTCACAGTAGCTGAACACTTTCGATTGTAGTAGTAGTAGACGTCCTACGTTAACAGTTATTTGTTACAGTGAAAAATGTTTAGTGACATCTCTTGACTGCAACCTGCGAATTGTTCTGTTTAAGAAAATATTAGACAATTCAGAAGAACTGCACAACTTTCAAACGTTTAAACAATATATATGCATACATATTTGTATACACATAATTATATTGTCATTGATATTATCATCATCATAATAATATAATTATTTCTGTTTATTGTCGTCTCGCTGGCAAATTTAAGGTCCAAGTTCTAAATTTTTATTTTCTTAAATTTATTTTTTTACCCCCTCTCTAAAGTTCCAACTCTTAGGCCGCGGCTCTATTTGTTCTTTTAGTAAATCCATCAATGTATTAGAGTTCTTTCTATCTCACTAGCGTCGTAACTCTAAGATTTTTAATGAAACACTAGCGAATTTGGCGAAACTGCAGAAGCGTTTTTTCCATTGCATGACGCACACATCTCTGTTCATTGTAACGTTTCATAATAACAATGACGTTGGATGAATCTATCATTGAAGCCGCATGTTGTTGACACCTTACACTCGACTGAAGGTCACGTCGTAAATAGTCGAACCTATAAAGATAAAAAAATACAACCGAATAGAATAATTATTGCAACAGTCTAAATTAAGGCATGTTGGCCTGCACGATCCAAACTTCCAAACGTAGGTCCAACATGGTCTACAGGAAAGCCGTGTTTCTAAGCGCATTTACAGAGGTTCTTATAGGCTTTGTATGAATAGCCACGGAGGATGGACGATGCGAAGAGGACATCAAACGAAGAATCGGGCTGGCTTGTGCGGTTATTTGGAGGACTCAACAAAATGTGGAAAGCGAAAAGCCTCTCAATCAGGACCAAGATGAAACTCTACTATACCCTGGTGGAACCAGTATTACTATACGGATCGGAGTGCTGGTGCCCGAGGAAATGAGAGAAGACTATTGTTGGCAGAAATGGGGTGGCTGAAGAGAATCATGGGTATTTAGCAGGAGAGACAAAATAAGGAATGATCAAACAAGAAAAGCTCTCGGAGCTGGAGGAGACGGTGATAGAGAAAATTGGGAGACGAAGACTTGGATGGTACGGACACGTGAGATGGATGGCGGGAGAAGACACAAATGCGGCGCAACACGGTCACGTGGAGGGAGAGAGGAGCAGGGGAAGGCAACGGAAGACCTGGATGGACAACATCCAAGAAGACCTACAGAAGATGGGTACAGACATCCACAAAGATCGGCAGCATAGTACGACATAGAGAACACTGGAGAGGCCATAAGGGCCTCATCGTCGGGAAACTGATGGAGGAGAAATAAGAAGAAGATGAATAGCCAGATAGTCCAACACTACTATAACCTGTGGTAGTGACAGTCCAAGGCCTGGAGGCGACGTTAATACTCTTTTCTATGATAGTGTCGTTAAACCGTAACTAACCAACGACATGCATAGGGCCTACATATTCATACAACATGTTAACATGTATAAGCTGTGCCTTAAACTTAACCTAGGCAAGAAGTATAGCACCGAGATCAAAAGCTTGTTGGAGACATTCAAACCACAGCAGCTGAAGGCTTATCTTTCTAAACTTTTATATGACTGTAATTGATTTTGTAACTCGCGTACAGCGCCATTTTCTTCGGCCTCGGCTGAGCTACGGCGCCATATAATTCGTCTTATTACTTATTATTATTATTATTATTATTATTATTATTATTATTATTATTATTATTATTATTATTATTATTATTATTATTATTATTATTATTATTATTATTATTATTATTATTATTATTATTATTATTATTATTATTATTATTATTATTATTTTTTTTTCCCGTCGTATATGATCCCTCAGGCTTTAGAAACTATATGAAGAGCGTTTTCGTTCTGGAGTTAGTCATCCTCACCTTATTATTATTATTATTATTATTATTATTATTATTATTATTATTATTTTATGCCCCGAGGTAAACATGATCCCTCAGGGACTTGAATATTACTATTGTCGATATTATTACCATTATTACCATTATTATTATTATTATTATTACCATTATTACCATTATTACCATCATCATCATCATCACCACCATCATCATCATCATCACCACAACGACCACCACAACCACCACGACCACGTCCACCACCACCACGTCGTCGTTGTCCACCACCACCACGACCACCACCACCACCATATTACCACCACCACCACCACTACCACCACACCACCATCACCACTACCACCACCACCACCACCACCAGAAATATCTAAGTTTGCGATTTCACAACTTACCACGAAGGACAATCTTCATTAAAAGGCTTTCTCCGTATCGTGGCTTCCTTTCGAATACGCTCTTCTTTGGATATCCTTTCTGCATGATGAAGGCAGCTTTGTCTCTGTAACCCAGAACACTTATATTCATGTTGTACCTGGTGAAAAATGAACCAGCGGAATTCCGGAACTCCCGGACGTATTCCGCCGAATCTGCCGTAACTCCGACCATGATTGAACCAGTTGTCGCCGATTCCAGGGCCTCCAAGAACTGCACCCTATCATCTGGATTCCAGAAAGTATCGAAACGTTGTCTGTTTCTCGTCATGCACTTTGTGGCATCCAGTTCGAAGAGCACAACTCCGCGGTTTCTGTAGGGGTTTCCCGGAAGAAGAACATCCTCCGAGGTACCTCCACTGGTTTTTACGTATCCATTTCTCGGCGAATCGTCCAGTCCGTATGACGCCAAGTTGACTGTACAATTCTCTGTTATCCAAACGAAGAAATCACTTCATATTTTATAGTGACACAGTATTGGTTACTAACAGTAGTGTGACGTCACACCAGGTCTATGTTATTAAATTTAACAATTAACAACAATTTAATTTTAATAACAACAGCACTAATTTTGAGGATTAAATTTTAATTATTTTTTAAATATTATTAATAAGCACTAATTTTGGGGAGGATTAAATTTTAATTATTTTTTAAATTATTTTAATATATACGGGCACCATTACTAATTATTTCAATATTTGGTCACCGTTAGATTTTAAAATATTCATGCTTTCGCTATACATTTTGCTTCGCCATGGAAATTGGTTTTAGGGGGGTCAGAGCTTTGTGACGTAATTTTCAGAGGGGGTCTTACTTTTGTGACGAAGTGTGACGAGGGGGGGAGGGGGTAAAAAATCGGCCAAAATAGCGTGACGTCATTTATGGACGGCCCCTGAAAGCATATGTAGCCATCTGTGCCTAAAGTTAAGTAGATAACAAATTGTAGCCATTTTACTAAACATTACGTGCATGAGTAAGAAGTAGTCAGCCAAGCAAGCAAAGAAGACTCTGAAGTATTTATTTTTACATATTTAGACTAAAATAGCAGGGAAGCAAGTACTCCTTGCCCTAACCCGTGTCCGTCCACGTTTTTGATGCAATCTAACTTTAGGACTTCTACTGCGCCAGCGCCATCATGTTCAGAGCATCAGTCAACGAACGTTGCCAAGTAAAATTATGACAAAATCCAGAGGGAATCCGGTCGAAAGTGGAGAAGGAGTCCAAGAAGACACAGAAACAGTGTACGGTAGGAAAGAGTCCAGAAAAAGAAGAATTTTTCAGTGGAGATCTGAAAGCCATGCAGAACATTGTCTTCAAAGCGGAATTTGTTTGAAGAGAGTTCCAGTGTCTGGCTTATGCATTCTCATCAGCACTTACCTTTGATCAAATGGTTGCAGCATGTCGAGACGATGCTTTCTCGGCGATTCAGTTGTGCCTCGATGCTGGCCAATCGCGACTCGAGACGCTCCACAGGACAATCGGTGTCGACAGAAACAGAAGATGAAGAATTCGGAACCAGTTGATGCCGTGCATTTGACAGCACAACCATCAACACCATACAAACTAAGGATCGCTTGATGTAACAGAAACCCATCACCATTCTCAAACTTCAACTGCGTAGAAAAGATAAAAGTCTGCCGCTGTATTACAGAACGTGTAGCAATGCTAGATTCCGATTCTAGAGCAACGGGTTCTGTCGATGTTGCATCTTTTATATAGGCCTGCACCAACTGAAGCCGAAACGGTACACGTATTACGTAGGCCAATATGTATACAAATTCCCAAAAGGTCCTGCGCAATAGAACACACTTAGGATGGTGGTCTGTTATATTTCAATCTGGACATTTTCTCTCTTAACGTCAAGAAGAGGTTACACGAATATCGAGTTTCTGAAAGTGTGCTATGAAATTCTTTATAGCTTTTCACAAATCGGTCTCAGCATCAAGTGGTGTCTGGATTGAATATCGCGTTTCATGTTCGCAGTGGAGTCTGGCCTTAAGCTCTTGCATAAAAGGGGTGGCACTCCTTCAACGGGTAGTTAAAGATATCGCCCGATTAATTCGGAGAAAGTAAGATCGGTCGATGTCATACGGTTGACTTAGTAAAACGTGTACATATTATCTGTTTTCATAGTATACCGTTGAGTCAGCCTGCACATTCTGTTCCCTATCTGCCTCTAATTCGCCAATTTGTCTAAATACAATACAAGATAAGACAACGGCGATGAGCCAATTTATTCCAGAGACTTTGTTTTGGAATATATCCTCCTCACGGGCTCGAGAATTTATTCAAAGACAGATCGGTCGTCGGGAGAATCTGTTTCGAAATTTGATAGGGGAGAGGCTGTATCGGGAACCGGAAATGGCTCGCACGAGATTGAGAAAGACTTGCACCGATCCACAATTTAGTGTAGGTGTGTCATCAAGTCAAGTATTGACCAAATATCACCCATAGATATTGGATAGACTTTTCAAAGTGCAGTACCCAGGTATCGCTGACTTAAATTTGAGGTAGGACCGTTTTCCTTCTGGTCTATATCGTCGATGAAACCGAAATTATAGCAACGGTCTTGCCTCATCGTGTCAAGGTTCCCAAATATATTGCAGTTTTAACTAGGCACAAAGGTCGTTGAAGTCATTGGAGCTATTAATTCAACTGTTTGTGGTTGATCTTTTGTACCGTAATTAGTTGACGACCCTAGTTTCCATTATTTAGCGACACCTCAAGGCTGCCAGGGTCGTTGACGCCAATCAAACCTTACCTATGAAAATTTATTTTATTTACGCTGCTCGTAATCTGGCAGTGTCAGTCCCAAGCGGTGTGTCAGTTTGAAATAATAGACAAAGATTATTTTTACTATATTATTTTCCGTTCAGTATCAATACATGAAAACGAGTGCATGATGTCATGCTGTGTGTTGCAGCCAGCTACTGTAGATACCACTTAAGCAGATAGTAAAGAACTAGTGATCAGACATCGACTGTTAGTCTGTTGCACTGCGACGCGCACCTTTAATGCAAAATATAAGCTTAGAGACCGCGATTAAAACGCCAAACAAAGTATTAAGTGAACGATGTCGCTAGCAGTCGGTAGCTCAGCGACTGGTCTCGACTTGAGGGCGTAGGGACGGCGACTTCGGGACTAGTCTAGAGTAAGTACATTCATCATAACTGGTCCAAGAGCATATTGCTCTTCAAATCAAATCAAATCAAATCAAGTCATTTTTTATTGATCTTTGGGATCCTGTCATATTATTGTTTGAGAAAGCAGCAGACAATTCAGATGACACAATAAGAATAACACAGCTTCAAAGTGCTTAAACATAATAGATCGTCAGTATCAAATCATAATAATCATATTTATTCATTGCTGTCCCACTTGCAGTTTAAAATTTAATGTTGGTCATTTATTTTCAAGTTTCGCCGTGCTCTCTCGAATGTGTCGAACCTAGGCTTCTTTTTTCTTATAGTAAAAACACCACTCTCTAAAAAAAACTCCTTTACATTACGCAGAGACACTAAGACTGTCAATTAAAAAGTAGCAAAGTAGGAGAGACTACAAAGGCGTTCTTTCAACTGCATGAATCACACATCTCCATGTGTAACGTTTCTTTTGAAGAAAAACGTCGGATTAATCTATCTTCCAAGTCGTATGTTGTTGACGCTACACTCGATTGAAGGTCACGTCGTAAATGGTCGAACCTTTGAAAATAAACAGAAAACATCTCAAATATCAGCACGTAGTTCACGTAGGAAACGATGCTGTCCTACACAACCCAAATTGTGAGACCCGGTAGCCTATTGGTTAGAGCGATCGCCTTGTAACGCGGAGAGTAGGCTACGGGTTCGATCTTCCTCCCATCAGAGGGTTACTGTGTATGTACATTGAACAAATCGTTCACTCACAATAGCTCAGCGGCTTCGATTGACTCGCCGTCATCAGATAGTGGCGCATAATAAATGTGTAATAATAGCAATGGAAATGAACTGCCTGGGATTCGTTTTACACGTATAGGCTACAGTTCCTGTTTAACGCCGCATTGTAATAAGAATGATGTTTAGAGTCGACCTCCTACATGTAATTCATCCAGGCTTGGGACTGGCGTTACGAGAGTAGGCCTACGTGCTGTTGCGGTGTCTCCTGAAACTGGTTGCATTCGGGTTTTTAGACTGCAGACCACTTTCAATTGGTTTTGATATCTATCGATAGTATGTCTGACCTTTTTTGATCTTAGATCTTTTTGATAGTCGTATTTTATAGCGCTTTCAACAGGTTTCGAAAGGCTCCATTGAAAAAGCCAGATATATGCTTTGACAAGCAATACTTTAGCGTCTATAGAACGTGCATGAAACCTATGAAAGTAGAGAAACCAAGGGGAATTGCCTTTCAAAATGGTATCGGATGAGTCGTTAAACAACATCATACAACTGAAAAAGCGTTGCAATTATGCAAAGTTTAGACAAAAGAATCCGATTACAATTGATCATCTTGACATCATCGATGAGACTGTGTGTAGGCATTTTATGATGCGCTGGTTATCCCTCCTCATTTCCAAATTGCAACAATTCAACGTGGCGGCTTATCTGTGGCTGGCTCTGAAGTAGGCTGCCCCGCAACCTGCATGCGAATGAACAAATAATCGCCAGCGACTGAAGTCTATTCTTTCTGATCACGCAGAAGAGCAGGTCACCTGCATCTCTGAGGAGTTTCATCAAGAGGCGCTAAAATAAGTAAATACTTAAGATTAATTGGTATTGCGCTTTCACAACTTACCACGAACTCCAATCTTCATCTTGAGGCTTTCTCCGTATCGAGGTTTTCTCTGGAATAGTGTCTTCTTCGGATATCCTCTCTGCATGATAAAAGCAAATTTGTCCCTCGACTGCAATCCGGTTAGATTCATGTTGTATCTGCAGAAATATGAACCGGCTGGATTCTGGAACGACATGTTTTCATGAAATACTGCCGAATCTGCTGCAACTCCAATGATGATTGTACCCACTGTCGCCAATTCCAAGGTCTCCAACAACTGCACCCTATCAATGTTGGACGCGTGAGTATCGAAACTTTGTCTGTTCTTCGTCCTGCACGTTGTGGGATCCAATTCGACGAGGTTGACTCCGCGATATCTTTCGATCTGTTCTGCAAAATAGATCTGCTCAGAACTGCCTCCATTTGTTCTAATGTAACCATATTTTGTCGAATCGTCGTATCCGTACGACGCCAAGTCAACTGTACAGTTTTCTGTTAATAAATACATTAAATCAGTTCAGAGTTGAGATTTGATTAGATTTGATTAGATTAGAAACATGGGCGCCTGCCTTGCCTCCTTGGAATTTCAGTGCAGATATGTAATATAAGAAATATTATGCCAATGTCTCCATTGTTTATCTACTGCTGACACAAACACGCTATGTTTGGCATTCCCGTGTCGGAACCGCAATATACATATATCAGAGAGTGAAAGAGAAAGAGAGACAGAGGCAAGGAGACAGAGAGGGAGAGGGAGAGGGAGAGGGGGAGCGAAAGGAAGAGGGAGAGAGACAGATGCAGATTTAGAGAGACAGAGACAGAGACAAAAAGGCAGATAGATACATGAAATACCTTTAAATATTGGCGGTATATCTCAAGAAAGAGTTTCACGGCGTGTGTGCACATGTATATTGCATTATCAAAGCGGCAATGCTAAACCCTGCGTGTGCGCGTCAGCAGTACACAAACAATGGTGACGCTGGCATTATATTTCTTATTTCGCATATATACACTCAAATTCCACGGAGGCAAGGCGATCATGTTTCAAATCTAATTTAAACAGTACTGATCTTATCTAATATATTGTGATATGATATGAAATTATCTGAACTGATCTAATTTAATCTAATTTAATCTATTCTAATATAATATAATCGAATGTAATATATGCACTTCTATAGCGCTATTTTAATAGCGACGAAGATATCGATCGAAGGTCGCTACTAAGAAAATTCACTGTGCATGACAACTTCCAGGTAAGTGCTGTCGAAAGCCAAGAAGGGAGTCCAAGAAAACACGGAAACAGCCGACGGAGCAAATTAGTCCAAGAAAATTTAAGTTTTGGATGAGATCTTAAGGTCAGAACACACTTTGCAGAGCGAACATTTGACGGATGAGAGAGTTACTTTGTCGGGACCATCAGGGCCTTGACTGTGTAACTTCTCTCTTAGCTTGTCGTATGCACCTTGAAATGAACTTACTTTCTTACAACTTAAAAAGTATTGGTGCTTTGGTTTTATTCGTGTTTATGTAGATTACGTTGAACTATCGAGAGATCAGACTTTATAATGGTAGGACGATATATTTATATTAGGCATTTGGAACCAATTCGAATGCATATGAAGAATTCGCTTTAAGTGTATATGGATTATGTTACGAGCTGATAAATTTAGTCGCTCTCAGTTCGTGTTTGAGTCAGGACTCGTGTGTATAGTGAGCTATCGCACGTGGTGATAGTCCACCTAGCTATTCCCATAATTAATCTTACCTTTGATCAAAATATTGTTCATTAGCGAAATGATCGTCTCAATACGGTTCAGTCGATCCTCTATGTTGAACAATTTCGACTCCAGATGATCCACAGGACAGTCCGTATCTGACGACGAAGGCTGAACCGGTTGGCCATGCACAGTTGACAACACAACCATCAACACCATGCAAATGACCAATCGCCTCATGTTAAAGAAACACATCACCATTCTTAAACACTTCAACTGCGAGGAAAAGCAAAATGATCTGCTGCTCTAAAACAGAACGTGCATTTACGACGAATTCAGATGGCCGAGTAGCAGGTTCTGTAGTAGGATCGTATCTTTAATAGGACCTGTAGCCTATACAGCAACTCAAGGGGCTATAGCTGGTTGGGGCAATAGGCCTTCTAGGGGCACATAATGGGTTATGCGCGGTAGGGCTGCCTGCTTTTGATTTTGTCAATGCGGGTCGCTGGCATAGTCACTCGATACGCAATTGCTAATTTACCCTGTCCACATAACTCCATAATAGCGAATGTTGCTTCAGCCTAAATGTAGGATATAGCAAAGTCTACGTAAAATAGTCGTTAAAACTTATAGTCAAATCATCAAAATATGAAAAATATATAAAATTAGACACAACTTCCAGAGCAAAAACGTTCATTAAAGCGAAGACAGGTAACTAACCTAACTACCCTCTATGGCCACTCTGTAAAACTTATTTACAGCCGGCTGTTCGAGTTTAGTGGGCGAAAACAAGAACACTTGATGAGTTGGATATTTGCATCAAGTTCTGAGACGACTTGGGATCAATCTGGGACACGGAACGCAATAGGACGAGTCCGGTTCTGTCTAGGCAAACCCGGGACGGTTGGCAGCCCTAATGAGTAGTGGGGGACCTATGGGTCCGTGGTCTGCCAAGCTTCAATCCGAGCAGTTCTACTCTTTGCATCGTGTAGACTTTAGAAAAGGAAGAAGTAGCCTAATACGAATATCGAATTTCAAAGCTTGTACTATGCGACTCTGTAGGCTACTCGATTTTTTATATATAGCGACAGTATATGGCCTCGACCCTGCTCATTTTTCAGTGATTGATCGGGTGAGATCCTTCACCACCGCTGCCCGTTTGAATAGGCGTCATGCCATTTAAGGTCCCCGTGTACGGACAGTGGTAGCCAGAGATTTAAATTTCTCATATAGGCCACCTTAATAGCTGTTTAATGGATTTTGTTCGTGCATCAAAGGACGTTTTGTAAGAAATCTCACGGTTCACATGTGCACTGGCGACTGTCCTGGTTCTGTTACAGAGAAAGCGTGGCACCCATTCAAAGGGCCAAGGTGTTGAAAGCAGGGCTATAGTGGTAAAATTAGAGGTGAGTACACGCTACAGTAGCCTACATCCTACAGGTTATTTTTCCAAAAGAATGAGGGGAATGGGTTTGTCAAGGGTGGGCTGTGCAGTAGAGAGTGACATGGGGAGACAATCTCGTCCCTATCCCCGCCCCGCAACAAGTAAGTCTTCCCCATCCCCGCCCCATCCCCGCCCCATCCCCGCCCCATCCCCGCAGGGTTTGTCCCCATCCCCGCCCCATCCCCGCAGGGTTTGTCCCCATCACCACCCCATCCCCGCAGGACGACATCGCATTCCCCGCAAAAGTTTACACCAATTAAAATTTAAAAAATAACATATTTTGGCTTACAAAGCTATTTGCATTGCTGACTGCATTAGTCTGTAGTTATCTTATCGACAGTTTGCATTAACCAAGACAGTCTTGACCATTTCTGACTAGAAGGCTTCAGGAAATAAGAAAATCTCCTTATCAGTTCTCAAGTTCTTAACATCACCCGGGTTTCTTGCCGGCTCATTCCCCATTACCGCGGTATTACCGCGAGAGTAAACCCCATTACCGCGGTATTACCGCAATTGTTGTCCCCATTACCGCGGGATTTACCGCGGTTACCGCGGTTTTCCCGCGGGGAAATTCCCCATGTCACTCTCTACTGTGCAGCCTGTGCCCATCTTCGCATAAATTGAATATAAAACTAGCAATAATCAACGATTATTACAAATGATATATAGGCCTAGGCCTACAGTATATTGAAATACAGTAATACCTAATCAAACAATTCCGTTCGTTGCTAAATTATTTCTAAATTCGAGTTTTAAGTTGGTAAATTATTTTCCAGTATCAATACAAATTTAATAATTTTTTCGTAAATGAAATTGGATTGATGAAAATAGTTCTTTGCGTAGGCCTAAATAGAAGCTGAATTCATGACAGTTATCATGAACATTATAACTTATGGTAAAATAAAGAACTAATTTCCTGCGTTATAAATCATTCACATAATTTACCAACCTAAAGTAGGCCTACATGTTTGTAACCATAGAAATAATTACCAAAGTAAAAGCTACGGTTTTACCCTTTGTTGTCTGCCGCTAGCCGAAAAACAAAGTAGATTGTTTCGGTATACATTAGCATAGTTATAGCTTAGACAATTATATAATTATTTCTACTGAAAATGATTTAATACATGTAACTTCAACACTTTCTAGATTCCGCGTCGACGTGACCCAGAGGCGGCCTTTGAAAGCCATTGACAGTTTTGTACTATAGGCACGGACAAAAATGACGCCCCTTTTATATTTAACGGTTATATTTCAAGAAAAATATATTTTGCTTGCTTTATTTTTCCGGAATTTGCCGCCCTTGAAAAATTCGGTTCGGGGCCGCTATTCCGGGGGCCGCTATTCCGGGGGTCCGCTATTCCGGGGGTCCGCTATTCCGGACTAATGAAGACAAATATACAGTATATGTATATATGTACAATTGTACATTTATATGTATGTATGCATGTATATGTATCGATTTATATATTATATACATATACATGTTTGAATATGTATACATATGTTTGTATATATATGTATATAGATCTATATACATGCACAAATGTTATATATGTATATACATCTGGATATATATGAAAAAAAATATATATCTGTGTGAATGGTTACGTATCGATAGTCCGAAGGTTCGATAGTCCGAAGGTTCGATAGTCCGAAGGTTCGATAATCCGAAGGTTCGATGGTCCGAAAGTTTCATGGGAAAACATATATGTATATGTACATATTTATGTATATGTACATTATATGTATGTATATATATATGCATGTATACGTATATGTTTGTATATATATGTATATATATACATGTACATATGTTAGCCTATATATATGAATATAGGTATATATATATGATATATATATATGATTATGTGTGTAGATGTGAATATATATATTTATGTATATGTAATGTATGTATATACATATATGTATCTATAATTATGTATATATGTATGTGTAATTGTGTATACGATACATGTATATAGATGTATGTGTCTATGTACAATGTACATGTATATGTATATATATGTATTTACGTATATATGTACTTATATATATTATGTGTATATATATTTATATGTACATATATGTATATGTATATGTGTATATGTATGTATAGGTATGTTTATGTATATATATGTATAAATACATATATATGTTTGTGTGTATATATGTATAGATATATGTATTCATGTTTGTATACATGTATTTATGCATATTTAAATACATAAATATATACATATATATCTAGATACATATACATGCATATACATACATAATGTATATATATACATGCACAAACATAATTTATGTATATACATACAATACATATATGTATACTTACACATCCCTATACATACATATACACATACACATATACATATATGTACATATACATATATATATACATATATATATACATACATAAGTACATATATACGTAAATACATATATATACATGTACATAAACACATACATCTATATACATGTATAGTATACACATACATATATACATATAGATATATAGATACATACATTATATAGATACATACTATATAAATATACATACATATATATATATATTCACATCTGTACACATAATTATATATATCATATATATACTTATATTCATATATATATGACATATGTACATGTATATAGATATAAGTACATATGTATACAAACATGCTTATATATACATATAATGTAGATATACATAATTATATATATATGTACATATACATATATGTTTTTAGCACGACACTTTCGGACTATCGAACCTTCGGACTATCGACCTGTTCCCGTGTGAATATGTATATATATGTATATACATATATGTAAATACATATATGTAAGTATCTATATTTATATATGTATGTATGTATATGTATATAGATGTATGTGTATATGTACATGTATATGTATATACGTATATATATATGTAATTATGTAAATACATATGTGTGTGCATGTATACGTGTTTGTGTACATATATATGCATTTGTGTCTATATATGTATGTATAGTTATGTGTAAGCACACACACACACATATATATATATATATATATATATATATATATATATATATATATATATATAATGTATTATGTATATACATGTATGTTTGTAGTTATACATATCTACAATTGTACATACATAAATATATATATACTTACATGTAAGTATATGTATATTCATGTATATATACAGGTATGTAGGTATTTAAACACATATTCATGCATAAATATTTATTTACTTACACATACCTCTACATACATATATACACATATACATATACATATATGTATGTCTACATATATATACACACATATATTTACATAAGTACATTTATATATGTATTTACATATATATACATGTACATATACATATACATCTATATATACATACATATATACATATAGATAGGCAACATACATATGTATATATATTACATATATAAACATATATGTATATATATACATGTATATATATGTATATATACATATGCACACATATATCTATATATATGCACTAATATCCAAATATATAACATGAATATAGATATAAAAACAGTTGTATATATAAACATATAAGCATATACAAACATATATATATGCATATATATACATATAATGTACAATTGTACATAATTATATACATATATATTTGTCTTCATTAGTCCGGAATAGAGGACCCCCGGAATAGCGGACCCCCGGAATAGCGGACCCCGGAATAGCGGCCCCCGGAATAGCGGGCCGGTACCAAAAATTCCTCGCTCTAGGCAGCCGCCTATACCGCCTATATCTAAAACTGGCTCTGTCGGCGTCTTAGGCCTACTCAAAATCCAAATGTAGAATGCATAAAAATATGAAAACGACATGGGTGCGTCCCTGCTACAATACAATACGGCTGCATTTTGATATCCAGTACTGGGAAGTATTTGATGATGTAGCGCCAGTCACGGTCAACATTGGGTCAGTTGAAGTGACGCTGGACCAATCAGGACCTAAAAGAATTCTGAAGTTGCTGTTTTGGAGTCGGGAACTAAAGAAGTGCACTTTGAAGATTGGGAATCGACAGGGATGATTGAATTTGTTTCCGGACCTTTACAGACACCGACTTGGACTTTTGACTTTGTTTCAGAACTTTTTAAGTCGACCGTCAGAGTTGTTTTGGCCTGTTGCCAGAGACTTTCTGTAGTTAAGTAAAGTGCAAAGAATTTCTGTAGTTATGTTTTGTTTGAGACTTTTTTCATTAGTGTAGTTAGAATTTAGTTGAAATGAACATTATGCTAAATTTTGGAAAAGAACAATATTTAGACCTAATTGCACAGAACTTTATGAACATTATGATCTTCGTCAACCTTTGGGTTGCCTCGCATTTCAAGGGGAGGGATATGTTGCATGTAGCCGCTTGGCCTGAGCACGTGCGGATATAGCACGTGAGGTTATGATGGGCCACGCGCCTAATGCGTTTGGCGCCATTATGTACTATTATAAATCTAGCCGCTTTGCCTGTAGAGATAAGTCTAGTTCCGACTGGCTTCGAAGATTGCTGTGGACCTCACCATATTCGAGGATCCTTTTGGTTTCGTCTGTTTGTACGTCTACGCGTCTGTTCGTTTGGTCTCCTGTGGGATGACATTTGTATCGGCTGTTCTTCGTCGACGTTAGGATTGTTCCGTTTGTTTGGACGTTCGTGTTGCTGTTCGGTTGGCTTTTGTAAAGGTTGTATAATTTCATTGTAAATAGTTAATAAATCGTGTCTAATCTAAACTCGGGACTCTCAAACCGTTTCTCCTTAGACTAACACGCCACATATGATGTTACTGTAGATTGGAAGGGAGGTGAGAAGACGGTCGAGAAAGTTTTCTCCTCTTGTCGGCTGCTTGACAATTGAAGTTAGTCCAGTTGATTCAGATAGTTTATTAATATCCAGTGTGTTGTACTGGATATCAAAATTGTAGCAGGGACGCACCCATGTCGTTTTCATATTTTTATGCATTCTACTTTTGGATTTTGAGTAGGCTTAAGACGCCCAAAAGTGTCTACCTGGTCTCTGCATTGGTCCGGCGCTGCACTGAGGGCCTGGCTCCTCCATATCTGCGGGAACTATGCTGCCCTACTGTGACTGTTCCGCGTCGTGGCTCGTTACGCTCAGCGGTGCAAGCAGAGTAGAGTTTCTTGTCCCCCGTGCTCGGACTGCTATCCGACAGCCCCGCGCCTTCTCTGTGGCTGGCCCAGTGACCTGGAATGGGCTTCCGGTGGCGTCTGACCTCAATAGAACACTCTGCTCTGTTGTTCTCTGGCCTTAAGACTGTCCTGTTTCTAGTCTAGAGTAAGGACATTTACCAGAACTGGTCCAAGAGCATGGGATGCTTTTGGACCAGTGATGTCGCGCTTCGGGATCCTGATATAGCCTATTATTGTTTCAGAAAGCAGGAAACAATTCAGACGACACAAATAAGAACAACACAGCTTCAAAGTGCTTAAACATTAGGTATATATCGTCATTATTAAATCATAACAATCAAATTTATTTATCGTCATCCCACTCGCAGTTTAACAATTTTAATTTTGTTTATTTATTTTCAAATTTCGCCGTGCTCTCTCGAATGTGTCGCTCCTAGACCTCATTTTTCTTATAGTAAAAATATCTCTATCTTAAAAAATCATTAAATTACGCAATCGCAGAAACACTAAGACTCTCATTTTTTTTTAAGTAGCAAAGTAGGAGAGACTACAAAAGCGTTCTTTCAACTGCATGAATCACACATCTCCATGCTGTGAAACGTTTCGTTTGAAGAAAAACGTCGGATTAATCTATCGTTCAAGTCGTATGTTGTTGACGCTACACTCGATTGAAGGTCACGTCGTAAATAGACGAACCTTTTAAAATAAACATAAACATCTCAAATTTCAGCAGTTCAAGTCGGAAGCAATGTTGACCTACATAACCCAAATTGTGAGAGACGGTATCCGATTGGTTAGAGCGATCGCCTTGTAACGCGGAGAGTAAGGGTTCGATCTTCCTCCCATCAGAGGGTTACTGTGCAGGGAAATTGAGCAAATCCTTCACTCACAAGTGCTCAGCGCCATCGATTGATGCTGCGTCATTAGATAGTGGCGCATAATAAATGTGTAATAATAGCAATAAAAATGAATTGCATGGCAATGGTCTAATACTGTGTAGGCTACAGTTTCGATATAACAACGAATTGTCATAAGAAGGATGGTTAGAGTCGCCCTTCTCCTTCACCAAGGCTTGGGACTGGCGCTACCAAGGTACGTGTTGTTGCGCTGTTTCGTGAAACTGGTTGCATTCGGGTTTTTAGACTGCAGACCACTTTCAAGTGATTTTGATATCTATCGATAGTATGTCTGACCTCTTTTGACCCTCTTAGATCTATTTGATAGTCTATTTTATAGCGCTTGCAACAGGTTTCGAAAGGCTCCATTGAAAAAGCCAGATATATTATGCTTTGGCAAGCAATATTTCAGCGGCTATAGAACGTGCATGAAACCTTGGAAAGTAGATAATCCAAGGGGAATAATTGCCCTTCAAAATGGTATCAGATGCGTTGTTAAACCACATGATACAAAGAAAATGCGTTGCAATTAAGCAAAGTTTAGATAGCAGATTCTGATTAGGCCTACAATTGATCATCTTGACATCATCGCAGAGACTGTGTCGGGGCATTTTATGATGCGCTGGTTATCCCTCATCCTTTCCGAATTTCAACAATTCAACATGGCGGCGTATCTGTGGCTGGCTGTGGAGTAGGCTGCCCCGCAACCTACAACATGAACAGATTGCTCATTCGCTGCCTTTAATAATGGCCAGCGACTGAAGTCTATTCATTCTGATCACGCTCTTGTGCTGCAGGTCGCATGCGTCTCAGCGCTCGTGAATAAGCCGGTGCCCCGCGCTTGGCTTTCGAGTGGCGCTGTAGAAGTCTGGAGATTACGATTACGATCACGATCTCTGAGGAATGTCGTTAACAGGCGCCAAAATAAGTTATTACCTAAACTCAATTGAAATTATGCTTTCAAAACTTACCGCGAAGCTCAACCTTCATTCGGAGGCTTTCTCCATATCGAGGTTTTATATGGAATACACTCTTGTTCGGATATCCTTTCTGCATGATGAAAGCAAATTTCTCCCTCGACTGCAGTCCATTTAGATTCATGTCGTAACTGGAGAAAAATAAACCGGTGGAATTCTGGAATTGTCCGTGGTGTTCTGCCGAATCTGCCGTAACTCCGACGATGATAGTACCCGTTGCCATCGATTTCAGGGTATCCACCAATTGTATCCTATCAGTTGCGTTCGCGTAGGTATCAAAACGCTGTCTCTTTCTCGTGGTGCATGTTGTGGCATCCAGTTCGACGATCGTGACCCCTCGATTTCTAGTGATCTGTTCCCGCACATAGACCTCCTCGGAACTGCCTCCGTTGGTTCTTATGTAACCGTCTTTCGTGGAATCGTCGAAGCCGTATGACGCCAAATCGACTGTACAGTTTTCTATTTAAAAAACACGAAATCACTTCAGATTTGAAAGTCACAAGGTAACGGATACTGCGGTGACACCGCGGTAAGTCCGCAGTTACCATGGAATTACCGCGATCACCGCGGGCTTCACTAAAATATGAAGTAAGTAAGAAAGAATGCATATTCTTTATCTATCCAACTCCATAACCGAACTTTGGATTACATGAAATTAATCATTTTAAAGCATTCTTGTTAGAAACGTTCTTCTCATTAAATCGTCAGTCCGTGGGACAATTCGGTCATGCGGTCTGGGACGCAGGGAATAGGGAGTGTCTTTACAGGAGGGAGGAGTGGGCTCAGAACATGACCCGGGTCTGCCAAGGCAGCAGTAAAGAGGTTCCCATCTGCCGTTCTACACAGCTGTTCTGCTTCACCTATGCAGAATGCGTGGTGGAGTGACTGTGCTGTTTTTTAGTCGTCTTCTACCACAAGAGACCCGACTCGTCATTTAAAGCTATGGAGGACCTTATGACGATTTGGTCCTCTGTGTCTTCTGTCCCTGGTCTCCTGGAAAGCAGACTTGGACCTTCATTTGCTATCTCTGGTTAACCCCACTGACAAGACACAGCGCTTGTCAATAAGCTGGCGCCCTAAAGCAGAGTTTTATAGATTTCTGGATAGGTTTTGAAATTACGATTTATGCAATCGGTTGATGCCTAGTTAATTAGACACCGGGGAGATTGGAATTTACTAATTGCAATTATTTACATTGAAATTTTACAAAGGGAAGTGTCCTCGTGTCCCATACAGAGGCGAAAATCTGTACTTAACTTTGGGGGGATACTTTTTTGGGAGCCGGATTTTGCATGTTTTTGGAGGGGACAGATAGACCTAAGTCAAAACTTTGGAGGGACAGTCCCTCTGTCCCCCCTATGATTTGCGCCACTGGTCCCATGCCATGTCTTGCTTAACCCAGCATGCGTGTGACTATGCATCACCGTTACCTAATCCCAACATGAGCATTTACCTTTGATAAGAGGTGCATTCAACATCGAAACGATTCTCAGCAAACGGTTTAGCTGATCCTCTATGCTGGCCAATCGCGACTCGAGACGTTCCACAGGACAATCGGTATCGACGGAAACAAAAGATGAAGAATTCGGAATCAGTCGAAGCCTTGCATTTGACAACACAACCATCAACAACATGCAAACGACGGTTCGCTTGATGCTACAGAAACCCATAACCATTCTCAAACACTTCGACTGCGTAGAAAGATAACAGTCTGCCACTGTATTACAGAACGTGTGACAATGCTAAATTCCGATTCTAGAACAACAGAGCTCTCTCTATCTCTATCGCATCCTTTATGTTCGCCAACAGTGTAAACTATATAAACAGCCGAAACTGTTCGCGTAGGCCGATATGCATGAAAGTACCCAATAGGTTCTGCGCAGTAGAACAGGCTACACCTAGGCTGGTGGTCTGCTATAATTTCAATCCGAGCATGTTTTTCTTTCAGCATCTTGTAGATGTTAGAAGAGGAAGTTACACGAATATCGAGTTTCTGTGCTGTGCAATTCTTTAGAATTGTTTAGGTAAAATCGTTCTCTGCATCAAGTGGCGTCTGGACTGAATCTCGCATTTCATGGACGCAGTGGAGTCCGACTTGAAACTACTGCATATAATACGCGGTACTCCTTGAATGGGTGGAGAAGGATATTACCCGACCAATTCGTTGAAAAGTTGGCTCGTCTGTGCCATGCCATTGATATGGAAAAACGTACAAATCGTACAAATCTGCATTCCAATAGTATACCGTTCAGTGTAATATTTGATCGTTTTTTGCTTATATCTTTACTTATGGAGGGTTAATCTCAACGCCCGCATTCATCGAATAAGATTTATGTATTTATGAAACCGGACTCGGATCTCCTTCAGACTACTCTCTCGGACAACCCTTCTGACTAGACGCAGCGCATGTGAATAAGCTGGTGCTCTGCGCTTGGCTTTCGAGTGGCGCTTTAGAAGTTTGGATATTACGATTACGCACTTATTACGTTACCACATTTGCGCTGACAGTAGACAGTTTTGTGAAGCGTCCTAGAAGTAGCTCGCTACCAACTACGCTATATAAATGGTCGTAATTACAATTACAATTACAATTACAATTACGATTACGATTACACGTATTTATTTCCGACCAAAACCGTCAGGACACAGGTTGTTTATGAGTCTTTAATTATTGCATGCTTGTAGGCAGCTATACGTCTCTGTCATTCTGTTGTTGCAAATAAACGCATATTGATTGATTGATTCTACACGAATATGCCTCCACACGATTATCGATTGATTGATAGCCTTGTGATTAGTACGCTATGCTGTAAACCGAGAAATTGTAAACTTTCCTCGCTGGTAGAGGGCAGAAGACAACTGACAAAATCAACAGTATGTTGGACACTACTTACTCTAACATACTGACAACTTTCCATCACTATTAGAAAACGTTTACTGAAAATAATTTTTTTTAGACTTTCACTCCACTTTAGTAATCATAGACGGTGATAGACCATGCAAACATGCATGAACTGTAGAAAACTACAAGACTAAGGTCAAATGCATTTAAAACGGTTGTTAAACGACATCAAGGAAGAGACACTGCGTTGTAATTGAGTGAAGTTAATGTTATAGAATACGATTCCAGTGGATGTAATGATCACGCCGTCATGACGGAGACTTGTGGAGGCATTTCTATGTACCGGTACAATGCAAGATGACAACTTCTCCGTGTCTGGTTCTGGAACAGACGGCATGCAACCTGTAGCCTGAACGTTCTCTACCTTCTCTGCCTCTAATTCGTAAATATTTCTACCATTACAAGGTTGACTGCCTGTTAAATTTAAAACAACATCAATGTCATTTACTAGCTTCGTGTACACTTTAATAAAGGATATAATTAATGGGTTTAAACGAGTGTGCTTTGTCACTCTTCAGCCTTTTCTTTAAACTGGTTCGTGCATCAAATGACTCATGTTGTTAATTGTATTGTATTGTATTGTATTGTATTTGAACACTTGTTATAGCGCCCTACCAGATTTCCCATTCAGAGGCGCTCCCGACTACAGCGCGAACGCTGAATCGGAGTTTCACGCCGAAGCGCATGAGCAATTGCGAGTGAAGGACTTGCCCAGGGTAATTACGCGGCGGCTTTGAGGTGGATTCGAACCCGCAACCCTCCAGCTGCAAGGCACCGAACATACCTTTATACCACCACGCCCCAGTATATTGTGTTGTGTTGTATTGTGTTGTATTGTACTCCACGTTAATGGTTAAACGTTACGGTAGGTTCACGATCAACGGTTCGTCCAGGAATCAGGAACTGGTTTTAGGAAGTTGTTGATTCTACGTAAGGTGTCGCTAATTATTACAATCAAACAACTTCCATAGCGACGTTGTCATAGTGCTAAAGGCATAAAACGATGGTCTGTTTGAGTGAAAGCGTAGTAAAAAATTCTGTTGTTTTGCTGTTTAACGACACTGTGTCATAACAAAGATGATTAGCGTCGCTCTCCTCCTTTCTTTAGGTTTGAGACGGGCACTGCCACAAGTAGGACAGTGTCGGAGTTGCCAAAAACGGATGGTTGGATCCAGAGTTTACCTACATCTTATGGCAACAAAGGACGTTGACGTCGACAGAAATTATTAGCGTTGCTCTCCTCCTTTCTCTAGGCTTGGGACGGTCACTACCACAAGTAGGACGGTGTCGGAGCAGTTCTTACCGATCGTTATTATCTGATTTAAAATCGATAGCATCTAGATGCCTTATAGCACTTTAGAGGTGCTTAGCGTTTAACTGCTATAATGTTATGGCGCTCGCGAGTAAGCTGGTTCCCTGCGCTTGGCTTTCGAGTGGCGCTTTAGAAGTTTTGAGTTCACGATTACTTTTATGGTGTTAATTATTTAGCGACATCGTTTGACTACAAGCCGTTGATCAATTTTATTGCGCAAACCAGCAAACAATTCAAAAGACACAAATAAGAACAACACAGATTCAAAATGCTTAAACATTATAATATTATATTCTTTTAATCATATCACTATGATCATATTTATTTATTAATTGTCAGTTCACTCGCAGCTTTAATTTAATTTAGTTTATTTCATCCCAACTTTTATTGGTGCTTTCGAATGCGTCGCTCCTATAGGCCACGGTCCGAAGTTCTTGTTGTAGTAAATCTACCATCCTATTAAAAATCCGTTTTACTATCACATTTGGGACTAAATATTTGTTTATGATGGGCTGTAGGCTTAATATTTTTCCTGAAAGATGCCAAAACTGCTCTTCTCCAATCATGCAAAAGGTACATATTGCGAATGTCTAACAATGTATAGAGCGTAATGCACCAGTAGGCCTATGTCATTCTATACGTGATGATTTCGAACCATGTGATAATGTTCAAGGCGCTCATCGCATGCATCATTATGTCACACTGTTGCAACACGTGTTCCATTTCTGACGCTGTTTTTCAGCCAGCTGCAACAGATCTAATGGACTGGCTTGTAATTTAAACCTTCCTGCTGGAAACACATGTTCATTTGGCCTGCTTGGTAATCGAAAGACTGTTATTCTAATAACCCTGTCTTAATTGTGCCCCCCATATTACCAGCACTCCCAAAAAACTGTGTCACCTCTACGCTATACTTCAGGATATCCGGCTTCTCTTGCAATAGGTCACACCCATGTCACCGCGTGCCCAGTGCTGTTGTCCATTGCATAAATCCAAACTATATTTTTCGTCGACTTTGTCCACGTTTAGCAATTTTTAATCCCTGTATCCCCCAGATGTCGAATTTTCTCGACCTTAATGTCAGCCTTTGTGGACAACAGCCTCGAAAGTGGTAACTTACGACAGCGTCGAAAAACTAAGGTTGATATTTAAAAAAAGCAAAATAGCAAAGTAGGAGAGATTACAAAAGCGTTCCTTAAATTGCACGAATCACACATCTCTATGCTGTGTTACTCAGACCTTAATGTCAGCCTTTGTGGACAACAGCCTCGAAAGTGGTAACTTACGACAGCGTCGAAAAACTAAGGTTGATATTTAAAAAAAGCAAAATAGCAAAGTAGGAGAGATTACAAAAGCGTTCCTTAAATTGCACGAATCACACATCTCTATGCTGTGTTACTCAGACCTTAATGTCAGCCTTTGTGGACAACAGCCTCGAAAGTGGTAACTTACGACAGCGTCGAAAAACTAAGGTTGATATTTAAAAAAAGCAAAATAGCAAAGTAGGAGAGATTACAAAAGCGTTCCTTAAATTGCACGAATCACACATCTCTATGCTGTGTTACGTTTCGTTTCATGAAAAACGTCATCCAAGTCGCGCGATGTTGACGTTACACTCGACTGAAGGTCACGTCGTCAATAGTTGAACATTTAAGAACAACGATAAAACTTAATGAAGTTGCATCCGTTCAGATAAGGAACAGCAAGTTGTGAGACCCCGTAACCGATTGGTTAGAGAGCTCGCCTTGCAATGCTGAGAGTGTCCCTCACCTCCATCGAGACGGTTACTGTGTAGGGACCTTGAGCAAATCCTTCACTCACAGCGGCTCAACACTTTCAATTGATACTCGTTATTAGAAAGTAGCGCTTAATAAATGCGTAATAACAGCAATAATAATTAAATGCCTGTCATAGGTATAACACTGTGTACAGTTTTTTTTAACGACGCAGTGTCATAAGGAAGATGATTAGCGTCGCCCTCCTCCTTCATCCGGGCTGGGGACTGTCACGACTAGAGTACGGACAGTGTTTAGACTGCAGACCGTTTACACGTGGGTTCGATTACTAATTATAGTCTGACTTTTGTTGCTTCTCTAACATCTATTTGATAGTCACACGTTATAACGCCTTCAACAGATTTGATAGGCGGTATCGAAAAAGTAATATATATATATATATATATATATATATATATATATGTACATATATTAGCAAACAGTATTTTAGCACCTATAGAAGTCGATGAAACCTTGCAAAGTTGAGAACAAAAAAATGCTTTCAAAATGGTTTCGGATGCACTGTCAAACGGCATCATAGAGCAGAAAATATGCGTTGTTATTAAGCGATGTTAGATAGCAGAATCCGATTACAGCGGACCAAAATCACATCATCACAGAGTGTAGAGGTTATAATTATATGATGCACTCGTTGTCTCTCCTTTCTGGCTCAAGGTCTGACTACCCTGCAACCTGTTGTTCATAGCTTCCTCCAATTCGCCAGTGACTGAAGTCTTTTGTGCATCTCTATGGAGTGTCATCAAAATAAGTACAGCTATTACTTAATTAAGATCAATTGAGAATGCGCTTTCACAACTTACCACGAACCACAATCTTAATCTTGATGCTTTCTCCGCCTCCACGTTTCATCTGGAATACTGTCTTATTCGGATATCCTTTCTGCATGATGAAGGCAAATTTATCCCTGTTCCTTAACCCACTGAGATTCATGTTATAGCTGGTGAAAAAGGAACCAGCGGATTTCTGGAAAACCAGTTCGCCGTTTTCTGCAGTATCTGCCGTAACTCCAACGATGATTGTTCCCGTTGTCTTAAATTGCAGACTTTCCATAAACAGCACCGTACCATCTACGTACGCGGAGGTATCAAAACGCTGTCTGTTTCTCGTAGTGCACCTTTTGGGGTCCAGTTCAATGAGTGTGACTCCGCGATTTACATGCCGATATATGCGGAGTTCATCCTGCATAAGGAAATCCTCCGAACTGCCTCCACTTGTTTTCACGTAACCATGAATCGTCGAATCGTTGTAGCCGTATGACGCCAAGTCTACTGTACAATCCTCTGTTTACCAAAACCATGAAATCGGTTCACAGTTGAGAGAGAGAGAGAGAGAGAGAGAGAGAGAGAGAGAGAGAGAGAGAGAGAGAGAGAGAGAGAGAGAGAGAGAGAGAGAGAGAAATAGAAGAAAGAGAGAGAGAGAGAGAGAGAGAGAGAGAGAGAGAGAGAAATAGAGAGAGAGAGAGAGAGAGAGAGAGAGAGAGAGAGTTCGGCTTCGTCTTTGTCTGTCTCTGTATGTCTGTCTACCTGATAGACATACAGAGACAGACAAAGAGACCGAGACATACCTACATACATATAGACAGACAGATAGAGACAGAGACAGAGACAGAAAGGCAGAGACAGACAGAGACACAGAGAGATAGACGTGCTCCGTCTAAAATTTATGCGAATTCATACATAATTATAGGCTTTCGTGATCAGCTCAAGGAAATTCCGGATCCATCCATTTTATTAAACATTGGTTCCGCATTCACCCACTCATTCGCAGTTAATTCTTCTTTCCACAGCGGTTCTAGGACAATTCGGCGCTGAACATTTCGGTAGTGGACCAATTCGACGCAGGGATAATTCAGCGCAGGGATATTTCGGAGCGGGTCAATTTGGTGAAGGAACAGTTCGGAGCAGGAACAATTCGGCCAAGGAACAATTTGCCAAAGGAACAATTCGGCGAAGGAACAATTCGGGGTTCAGTGACAAATCGTATACGGATTCTACACAGCTTAGTGAGACGAAACCCTAAGTAAAGTACGGGTAACAGGAAAAAGCCACTACGTAAACTAAATATCTAAAGTCTTTAGAGCTTTTTTCGGAAATAGGGCACCTTTTTTCAAAAGAGTTTTTTTTGTTGGCTAAATAATCTCATATTTGGTTTATGCAGTGGTGAAATTGCTCATCCAGAGGTGCCGGATCTCCAAATCTTTACAAATGTAAAACTTACGCCTATGCGGCGAACCTATGACCGATATATTGGCTATTTACTGTTCGGATAGGCATAAAATGTGTGAAACAAGGTGCACGTCCCAGATAAAGACGATAAAAATTTCATTCCACGTATGATGTTCAAAAACATTCATTAGAGAGTCCCAAATCTAGACAATTAAGCCAAGCTTATCTACCTGAGCCAGAATGACTCTTTTAGCCTAATTAGGCCTACGTTTCCCTCAAGCCGACTATCGATAAAGAACCTTGTAACTAGCTGCGTTATGACAGCCAGAGTTGATCAATAAACGAAAATACAATACAATACGTGGTCGATTATTGTAAGAAGAAACACATTTAGGTAAAGGATCTACTGATTTAAGTGGCGGATCACAGAGGCCTAGTTCAAATCCGAGGTTCCGGCTCTCAGATCCGGCGCGATCCAGCTGCATTTAACCACTGGGTATATGAAGTAAGCATTCAGGAAACTGAGCAGTTGTTTACAAAATAGCGCTTCGTATTGTCCTATCCCTGCCATGCTAAACCGAATTTCCGAAAGTAGGTCTGCTTGCGGAAATTTCCCGAAAAGAGTAAGTCCTTAGTTTACAAAGGGCTCATTGTAGTATAATTTCATTACAAGTGTTCTCGGTGACAAAGCGGTAATGCCAAACTGGTAAGCAAGCAAGCAAGTAAGCAAGACAGGAGACGTTAGCAAAATATCTCTTATTTTACATATATATAATATATATACATAATATATACATTAAAATTCTAAGGATGCAACGGCGCAAATGTTTCGAATCTAATCTACATGTAATTAATTTTGATCTAATCTAACCCAATTTAATTTGATTTGATTTGATTTGATCTAATCCAATTTAAGATCTTCTACAGAGTCAATTTAATAGTGAGAAAGACATCGGTCGATATTCGCTACTAGGAAAGTGACGTCGTGTGAGACATATTCCAGGTGAGTCTGGTCGAAGGTCAATAAGAGAAGTCAGAGAAAATACGGAAACAGTCTACAAGGAAATAAGCCCTGGAACAGAGGAGGTTTTAATCGAGATCTGAAGGCCAGAACAGACTGAGCAAAGCGAAAGTTAATCGGGGAAGCTACAAAGACAATGGTTATACATCTCTCTTATCTATTCCCATCATAAGCATTTACCTTTAACCAAAGGGTTGCACAATGTCGAAACCATCTTCTGGATGTCTACCAGTCGATCCTCTATGCTGGCAAATTGCGACTCGAGATGGTCCGTAGGACAGTACATATCTGACGAAGAAGGCTGAACCGGTTGACCATGCACAGTTGACAACACAACCATCAACATCATGCAAGCCACCGATCGCCTGATCTTACAGAAACCCATCACCATTGTTAACTACTTCAACTGCGAGGAGAAGCAAAATAAGCTGCCACTCTATAAAAGAAAGTGCATTAACGACGAATTCAAATTACTGAGTGACAGGTTCTGTCTAGGTCGCATAGCCAAAACTAACTGAAGACTAAGTGAAGGGGATAGGACAATTACTAGTAGGCCAATTTAAAATGCACATAGGTTGATGACCTGCTAACCCTCAGACCGAACAGTTTGTTTCTTAGTAACGTGTACTCGTTATTGTTTTGCGCTTGACAGATCTATTTATAGAAATAATAATATTAGTAGACGAAGCAGAAGTAGTAGAAGGAGTAGTAATAGAGTAGTAATAGAGGTAGCAGTAGTGGTAGTAATAGTAGTGGTTGCTGTTGTTCTTACTGCTGCAATTATTATAATAATAATAATAATAATAATAATAATAATAATAATAATAATAATAATAATAATAATAATAATAATAATAATAATAAATAATAATAATAATAATGGATAATAGCATAGTAGCATCAGCAGCAGCAGCAGCAGCAGCAGCAGCAGCAGCAGCAGTAGTAGTAGTAGTAGCAGCAGCAGTAGTAGTAGTAGTAATAATAATAATAATAATTATTATTATTATTCCAATTGCCTGTTGCGGACTTGGCTTGAGCAACGAGGCCGTTGGGGTGGCGATAGACCTCCACCTTGGGATCGACCTCTGTGCTCCGCACCAATGCCAGGGCTGGAAACCACCGACCCGGGAGGATTCCACGGACTGGTCTGTAGGCGTTCGTTGCCTCCAGTACCAATCACTGGCAATTAAACGCAATAACATATTTCGAAAAATTCCAAGAATGTATGCTTCAAATCTAATCCAAATGGCGGCGCATAGTTGATTAGCTATTGTTTAGTGATACTGTGTCAAAACTAAGATGATTAAGGCCGTTGTTAAGAACTTGTGTTTACGAAAACACTGCTGACAACTCAAAGAAACCACAAAAGAACAACACAGTTTCAGAATGCTCAAACATTATACATCATCATTAGCATCAGACCATTATAATTACATTTTAATTTACTATAAATTTATTTTTATACCCATAGACCATGATCTCGTTCGTTCCAATCCCCAATGTATTTAAAAATTGTACATATTTCGCTTGCGTCGAAGCACTGGTATTTATAAACTAACAAGGTCGGCGAAATACTGCAGCCTTCTTCAAATAACATGCATCCAAATTTCTTTGCTTTGTAACGTTTCGTTTCAACAATGACGTTGGATAAATCTTTCTTCGCATGTCCCTATACTAAATCCATCAACTTATCAAGGATTCCCATGTGTTATTCGAGCGTCGAAGAATTGAGGCATATTATGGTCAGTTAAAAGCAATAATAAGTCAGTTGTTTAAAAATTAGCAGGATTAGCGAAACTATAAAGCGTTTCTACAATTACATTGAT
>JACEVL010000127.1:1572500-1626685 GCA_020284085.1 Aporrectodea caliginosa | reverse complement strand
ACGACAGTTGTTTGTATAAATCCGCCGAAAACTACAAGAATCCATCCAACAATGTTGATGTGTTGTTAACAAGCAATAGAAGTATTGAGCCTGATGAGCCTTTGAACTGCTTCAATTTAATGCTTCTTTCAACATTAATGCTTACTTCAATTTAATGCTTGTTTCAGTATAATGCATGTTTCAGTGTAACACTTGCTTCAATTTAAGGCTTGCTTCAGTGTAACGCCTGCTTCAGTCTAATGCTTGCTTTAACATAATGCGTTTCAACGTAACGCAATTGTCAGTGTAATGCTTCAACATAATGCTTGCTTCAATGTAACACTTGTTTCAACGTAATGCTAGTATCAATGTAATACTTCAGCATAAAGCTCCATTCAATGTCCTACTGCTTGCTTCGACGTAACACTATAGTTGTCAATGTAACGTTTCAAAAATAATGCTTCCTTCAATGTATAACTTGCCTCAACGTAACTTTTGCATCAATGTATCAATGTAACGCTCCTCTCGAGTTCAGAATCAACCAATTTCCAATTTACGATAATTTTCCAGTCCCTACACTGAATTGCCAATTTAAAAATTTACAACTCTTTTCCAAAAGCTTTCCGTCTGCCCAAACACAATGTAAAGCAACTCTTTCCTTCTGTGTATGTATGCATTCCAAGACATCTCTTTCTTATTTAAACCAGACTTCTACAGCTATGTTCTGTTTCTAGCTAGTCAGAATCAAATTTACGATTACATTCGGACAGTCTGTCTGACTCGAACTAATTTACGATTACGACCGCTCGCTCCTCTCGACTCTTGGCAAGCTCTGGCTTGTTTCAATTCTGGCCAACCAATATGAAGGCTCGCTATCAACACTGACGGTCCGTCGGGCCCAGGCATCCGGGAGCGCAGAGAGAGAGAGAGAGAGAGAGAAGTGTGAGAGAAGAGAGAGACGAAGACGGACAGACGGACGAACAGACAGGCAGACAGAGATAGAGACAGAGACAGAGACAGAAACAGAAACAGAGAGAGAGAGAAGAGACAGACAGACAGAGATAGAGATAGAGACAGGCACACAGGCAGGCACACAGGCAGTTGCACAGACAGAGGGAGGGATATGAAGAGGTTGAAAGATCGAAAAAGATAGAAACATACGGAAATAGAGATATAGATGTAATGAGGCAGGAAGCAACAGAGATACGGAAATACACAGACGGACAGATACAAACAGACAGAAATGCAGACAGACAGAAATGCAGACAGACAGAAAAAGAGACAGAGCGAAACAGAGGAGAGAGAGAGAGAGAGAGAGAGAGCAAGAGAGAGAGAGAGAGAGAGAGAGAGAGAGAGAGAGAGAGAGAGAGAGAGAGAGAGAGAGAGAGAGAGACAGAGACAGAGACAGAGACAGAGACAGAGACAGAGAGAGAGAGAGAGACACAGAGAGAGAAGAATGAACTGAGACGGACACACAATCAGATGCAGACAGACAGCAATTCAACAGACACTCATCATTTGTCTGTCTAGTGTCTATGCATGAGTATGGGAGTCTGTCTGTCTGTGTTTATGTATGTCCGTCTATCTGTCTGTCTGTGTGCAGTTCTGTCTGTCAGTCTGTTTCTTTCTCTGTCTGACATGTCTGACTGCATACCTCTCGAATCTCGATATGGCTGTGCGTGCGTGGGCACTTTATCTCCCCCTCTCTGTCTGTCTGTCTCTATGTCTGTCTGCCTGTCTGTCTGTCTGCCTGTCTGTCTGTCTCTTGGTCTATCTGCCATAGAGACAGACATAGGACAGGGACACATACATAAAGATGTTAAATTCGATTCCTGCTAAACATGTCTCTGTGTCTCTGTCTGTCTGTCTGCCTGCCCATCAGTCACTCTGTCTATCTGTCTATCTGTCTGTCTGTCTGTCTGTCTGTCAGACTCGGTGTAGCAATCTGTCTGTCTATGCGTGCGTGTGCGGTTACTCTCCCCTCTCTGTCTGTCTATCTCCATGTCTGTCCGTCCGTCCGTCCGTCTGCCTGTCTTTCCCCGACCGACCGACTCCTTCCGTATAACTCGTTTTGGCAACTCTTTTCCTCCTGTGGGAATTCGTTCTCCACTGCATCATCGACGCAGCAACAGAAACAACGTCGTCGTCTGCGGCAGGACCTGATGCGAAATCATCCTCCATCCTCCGTCTGCTCTGCTCTGTATATGCACCACTGTACATGATACATCTCGGTTTGGTCGTCCTTTGAATTGCAAGAGACGACGGCGTTCGCTGATAGCATAGACTGAGCTGTTGTTCCTCCGACGCCTTTCGATCACCAGAGACGGGACCTCGTCGACGAGGGAAGGACCCTGGGATGGAGAGGGAGAGGGAGAGGGAGGAGAGGGAGAGGGAGAGGAGAGGGAGAGGGAGAGGGAGAGGGGAGGGAGAGGGAGAGACAGAGACAGAGAGAGAGAGACAGCGAGACAGAGAGACAGACACACAGACAGAGACACATAGACAGACAGAGAGAGACAGACAGACAGAGACAGACAGACAGAGACAGACAGACAGACAGAGACAGAGAGAGTAAGCGTGAGAGAGACACAGAGAGAGGAGAGTTTTAGAAAGAGAACAATATACTCGAAAACAGACAGGCAGGCAGACAAACACACACAGACAGCGCTGTAGTGAGACGCACAGAGACAGGGACGCATACAAATGTGTTAAATTCGATTTCTATTAAGTTTGCTTTCATCTGTTACTACTATATATCATGTAAACTTACTGCGTTCATTCGATTTTGAATATTATTGACAAACGAATAATTATTATAATTATTAAAAGCGTTCTGCTTCCACGCGGGTGATAACGTCCCCAAAAAGCTGGTAGCCCGTGCGCTCAGAAAACAAAACAGGGTCTAGATCTAAATTGTGATACTTCAATAGCCACAGACGCCGCGATAAAATCAATAGGCGTATGTCGGGCAAGTGTTTGATTAAGTTCATAATTCACTTTCCAAAGTCAACATCATTAACTGGGCCAATTATCGCAACAGGACAAAAGCGAGACAAGTTCATTAGGCCTAGGCCGTATTCTGTCATGCAAGTCATCAAACACGTTTCATCATCATATATTATTCGTTTATTGTGTTAACAACAGACATAACGCTGTATGTGTACATAGAAATAAACTAGATAGTATTAGTATGAAGCAATAGCTTAGTAAGAGTTCAGGAATAACATACGATATATAAAATTTCGTGAGTCCTTGTCAGGAAGGTTAAAGTTATAATTATGGTTTGACCCTAAGAAAATAGGGCGTAAAATGTTGGTTAGGAAAAAGGCATCTGAGTGAATGATTCTCATTTAAGAGAACGGCTTTGGAGAGTGAAGTGTCAGCTTTATTGGCAAGGGGAATCTGTGTGAATAAATCCAGAGCCTTTTAGTTTCTTGCGAGAATTATTAGAAACCAGTTTGAAACTGGAAGTACTTACTTAAAATATGAAATTTGTTTGTTTGACAACGAAGTACATTTTTGAAACTTAAACCTAGGTTTGTGCAGTAATAAAATGTTTGCGTCTAAACTGGCAGGCATCTTTGATAGCCTACTGGTTGCATGCAACATGAAAGTTTTATAGCCCAAATATATTTTCTAGGATTTGCTCTGTAAAACGCTTCCCTCGCTTAGTGAGACAATGATAATTAAATATTTAAAATAAAAGTTAAGCACTGGTTCATTTGACTAAAATATCTAAACAATAGGTTGGTCAAAATAAAAACAATATAATATGCCACCTGGCGAATGTATGAAATATATCCGACCACAACGGCACAACCTCAGAATTGTTGCAAGTTTCCACGACATAATTATACCAACAGTTTCATTTGCTTGTTTCATTACCCTGTCGAATGAGAACTCATTTTAAATCGAGTCACCAACGGCTGCGCGCAGTACGCGTTAAAGCTGGCAACTCTCCCATAAGTGGAATCCGACGTAAATGATAATACAGTAATCTATCCAATACTAGACCTAATACACGCATGAACAAGAGTAGGCCTATAGGCATACTCTACAGACGGCCTTGGATGAAACCATTCAAGAAATGATCCACAATTAGTGCAACTTATCAAACCAGCGCGTAGTGTGAGATACTACTTGTTCAGTAGGCCTAAGGTTAGTTAAATTATCTTTGATCGTTTTTCGTTTGCAGTTCCTGGTCCCTGTATTTGGAACTCTAGCCTACCGCCTCCTGTTTGCAAACCCTGTTACCGAGACTACCTTTTTCTAAGCTGAAAGTCTTCCTCTTTTAGTCTGTAACTCCACCACTGTTTGTACTCTGACAGTGCCAGTCCCAAGCCTGGATAAAGGAGGAGAGGGGACGCTAATGATCTTTGTTATCACACAGTGTCGTTAAACTGAAACTACTACTACTACTTCTATTAATCTGTTAATGGTTCGTAATGCTTCCTTTTGCCCGGTTTTAACATGCTGTTGAGATAGGCAACAATCAAGACTACACGTAATTCGATTTGCACCGTAGAGCACATACATAACCTCAACGACTTCCAGAAAGGAAGTTAACCCAGGGTTAATGGGCTATCAATCACACGAGTTCATCGACAGTTTATACTATATATTTCGAGAAAACGAGAAGATTGGTAGGCCTAGTGATGGTAAAGAACTGTGCATACTTAATTGGCAGTGTTTACTGGGGCAAATCCTAAAACTACTGGGACATATACTAAAACTACTGGATTTGTCCCAGTAGTTATAGAGTTAAAATATGCACGGAGTCACTTTAACAAATCGCAGAGACTGATGCCAAGTGGGTGCGTAAGTGTCATTCATCGAATTTAGGTAATGTGTTACCAGTAGTCTTAAACAAAAATGACCGGAACGCCGGCTTCAGGCGCCATGGTAATCTAGAAATGTTTACCGGTACGGCGTTCCGGTCGTCGAAAAAAGAACAAGAACGCCGTTCAGGTGCATTCCGGTCCCAACAGATGGTTGTTACGCTACAGTTTTGTTCTTTTCTGCAAGATCTACGGTCAAACTATGGATAAAGATAATCCTTCTCCAGGCGCGTAACTAGCATTACGCAATTACGCAACTGCGTAAAGATTTTAGCAGCTCTCAAAATTTTTTAACCGTTTAGATCACTTTTTGACATTCTAGATTACTATTATTAGTTGAATTTCTAGTGTGCAGACGTTATTACTGTACAGTCAGTAAAACATTTCCCTTCGCCGACATAGTGAAGACTGCAAATTTCGTGGCAATTCTGAAATTTCCATCACAGACCGACACTATAGATTAAAATCATCGTAAGCTAATGTCATCTGGTCCACGCAAAACCCAGTACATAAGTCCGTTGATTCAAAAATCAGCTGATCCACCTGTGTGGCCTGTGAGTTCGAGACATTATTGTGGCAGAATGTCGTGCGGCTGGGTTGTACACTTTATTGTTTGATGCGAGCACAGAACAGATATCGGTCAGCTTATACGATATGTTGATAGCGTGAACAACCCGGTTCTCAGCATGTGGCAAAAGAACAATTTATAGGGCCTAACTGTCATCCCAAGTTTTGCCAACGCTTGACACCACTGGCGAAACTTTTGCGACACTCGTAAAGCAGCAGCTTTATGAAGTTGGTTTCTGTATATGTTAAGGTATCTTAATAAGGACAATTTGCTGCCGACTTTTCAATCTGGTTTTCGTAAGGGCCACTCCACGGAGACCCTGTTAGTTCGCCTCCTCTCTGATATCTATGGGGCTATTGATAGGTCACAGGTCATCCTCTTAACATTATTTGCTGTCAGCACGGCATTTGACACCGTCGATCACGATATCATTCTTAGGCGCCTATCTACCTCGTTTGGCCTTTCTGGTAACTTTCTTGACTGGATTGTTTCCTACCTCCATCACCGTTCCTTCTCTGCGGTCTACGTGTCTACTAGGACTCCATGTGTGTCCTGTCCCGTTTGGCCTGCCCCAGGAGTCTGTGCTGGGCCCTCTTCTCTAATTATATTATTTATACTGCCTATACTGGTCCTCTCCTGGCCTCTTGCTGAGCCTTGCTCTGTGCTGAACCAATCTTATGCGGGTGACCTGCAGGCGTTTTTGCACTGTCCTGTGTCAGCAGCCATTACCGAAGCCCGGGCCATGAACCGGGCAATGGAGGCTCTCGAGGCCTGGATGTCCTCCAATCGCCTGCGGCTAAACTCATCTAAGACCCAGTTCACTTGGCTTGGCACGCGCCAGCAGCTCGACAAAATTTATTTGGAGGCCCTTGCCCAGGAGTTCCCGCAGATTACTTTCTCACAGTGGCAAAGAAATTAATTGATTGATAAATCCAGGCAGGCTATCAACTTTATAAAATAAAATTATAGGCGTGTATGTAATGAGATCGACGATCGTCATGAAAACTGCAATCTCTTAGAGAAAATAACATATCCAAAATTAAGTGGCCAAGGGCAGCATTTTGGGCCGTCTCCCCGGGCGGCATTTCAGCTCCGTACGCCATTGCTTTCTCATCCTTTGTCCGGGACCTTGGTGTCCACATTAGACCAAGAACTAACGTTCACGCGGCATATCAGCCTGCTATGCCGCGATTGTGTATACCAGCTGCGTCAGCTTAGAGAGGTCTTCCGTTCCTTAACCTTTAATGCTGCCTTAATGCTTATCCACTTCTTTGTTGTTTCCCGTCTTGATTATTGCAGCGCCCTCTGCGTGGGTTTTCCGGCGACTCGGGTTGGGTGCTTGGTTCGGGTCTTACGCTCGGCGGCACGCTGTATTGGTTGCATCCCAAGATTCCGCCATGTTACTGACTATATGCGGGATGTCTTGCATTGGCTTCCTTTCCCACAGTGGATCGCTTACCGGATCTCTTCCTTGGTCTGGCGCTGATGTGGTCTCTGTTTATCTACAGGAGCACCACCCTCCGCATCCAGCACCGTGGTTCTCCTCGCTCTTCTAGGCAGGATGAGGTTCTTGTCTCCCGGTCGCGGACTTCTATTCTGCAGCGCCGTGCTTTTTCTGTTGCTGGCCTGCAATTCGGAATGGGCTTCCTTTGGCACTACGCCTAATGCCGAGAGCCCTTCAGATCTTCGTTCTATTCTAACTTCAAGACTGTTCGGACTTCGGAGTTGGGTCGGGTGCGCTCCTATATAAGTAGATAATCTTGAAGGGGCGCTATGTAAATCTCTGTAATGAATGAATGAATCATAATTTGCCAAAGAGCTAATGTAAAATGTTATTACTTTTAACCAAAAAGATTGTCTCCAAAATGGACCATTACAAACCAACAAATAAATTTATTTTCTTATGCTTTAGTTAATTGCTTTGATGAGTCTGTCTGTTTCTAGTCTACGTTGGTTGCTGGGACTTTGCAGCTGAACCCATTTTAAAAATCAAATTATGAAATTATAATTATAATTTTCCAAAGAACTTATGTAAAATGTTATTACTTTGAATCAAAAGTTGGTCTCCAAAATGCACCATTACAAACCCCTAAATGAAAATTTTTCTTACCCTGGGGAGGGGCACAGCCCCCTCCCCAGACCCCTCCCCTCAGAGTTCTTCAAAACTGCGTAATTTTATGGAAGACCTGGTTACGCCACTGATCCTTCTCCTCCCATGCCATCTACCGAATCGATCAGTTAGTCACGCAATGAAGAGTCCTGCCCGTGCTGCCATCTGGCGAATGACGCAGCGAGAAACTGCGCTACACGACGATCACAGGTATTAATTTTCTGTGCGTTTATATAAATTTTAGTACATCAGAGCTAAAAGCCATCGGTATTGTTATATTTGGCTTATTCTTATATTCTTATTCTGCGCTATGAGTTGATTGTGCATTTGCCGCCGGCACTATTGAAGTTACTAACTGTTAGTAACTGATAACAATGGTTTGTTTTGTCGTTTATTTTATTATTGTAGATTACATTAGCAGGGATGGGCAGTAATTGAAATTACGTAATTGAAATTACGTAATTGAAATTACTTGAAATTGGGCAATTTGTAACTTATTAATTTGTAATTCAATTACATTTCCCGTGTATTTTGTAACTTTAAATTACATTTCATGTGCAAAAGTAATTTGTAATTTGTAATTCAATTACATTTTCCCCGAGTAATTTGCCCATCCCTGACATTTCGGCCATTAATGTTGCTGTACTATATTGTTCATGGTTGGTTAGCCTGCGTGATTAATTTATTTATTGACTGTTCGCTATTTTACCCTCATTTACTCACGTACTTGATAGTCGAATGGTTACAGAGTGGTCAAAACTGCTTAAATTAAACAGCCTACCACCTTAACAGCTCATATGAGACAACTTAGAGTGGTAAAAATTAGTTTACTTAAAGCGCCTGCTGCCTACCACCTTAAAGGTCAAATTGACAGAACATACTCAGTGGTCAAAAGTACTCTACTAGAACAGTCTACCACCTTAAAAGGTCAAAATGATAGGACTTACACAGTGCTCTAAAGTACTTTACTTAAAGCGTCTACCACCTTGAGAGGTCAAATTGACAGACCTTACAGAGTGGTTAAAACTACTTTACCTAAACAGCCTACCACATTAAGTGGTCAAATTAAGAGGACTTACACACTGGACAAACGTTATGTCTACCATTTAAAAAACCAGTCAGACACAGCGTTCAAAAACGACGATTCTTTGTACATTTATTACACAGCGTTCCACAAAACGTTCGGCACGTTTCAAAGCGTTACACACTGTTCGAGAAAAGGCGACCCTACAAACAGACACCATGTACAATGCCACATTCGAATATTTACAAAACCAACTGGATTCGAGACGTCAGCAGACTAAAAACAAGTTTCCATAACAACCGTTGCTGTGGCAACTGCAGCCTGACAACGTGACCACGACGACAGCATTTACATCACAACTGCAGCTCTAGCAACATGATTAAAACAAGGATTCCACGACAACAGCAGCCATTGTAATGCGACAAAATCATGGCTTCCATGACGACCATTACCATGGTAACACGATAAAAGCACATCTTCCATGACAACCATAAACGGCCAAGCAACGTAACTGACACGAACAAAACTTCTAGAAATCAGTGTATCTCCGACAGAAAAGATACAATATTATAATTATTATTACTACGCATATATTAAGCGCCACAATCTACTGACGAAGCATCAATCGATGGCACTGAGCAATTGTGAGTGAATGACTTGCTCAAGGTCAATACGCAGTAACCGTCTCAGAGGAGGAGGAGGATTGAACCCGTACTCTCCGCGTTACAAGGCGACCACTCTAACCAATTGGCCACAAATTCTAAAATTCTGATACAGAGCAGGTGATACACTCGGATATCTAGGATACTACCAGACGCTCCTTTCTCAATGATAAGAAGAATACCAGACAACTCCAACGTATTCTATAGTGACTCCTAACAGAGCTATATAAGTCACTCAATCCATCAGATATACAGTGACCTATATTGTAGCACACTTAGACATGATTTTCTGGCAGTAGTATATATAGGAATAACATCTGGTTATTAGTAAAAATCAGTTCTGAATGACACTGAATGCAACTTGACATCGACAATGTGTGTGTAATAAGCCGCTGGCCACGCAAGTGTGTCAACCCTTAGATGTATGTTAGGAGCGTGTGGTTAGGTCAGGAATTGCCTTCTCTACCAGTACACTGGATTTTGCTAGGGGCAAGAGGAAGGGGTTTCTGTGGTTGGAGGATTCATCAGCTGTGGAGTCATTTATGGATTCAATGTATGATTGAATGGAGGATTCAATGGGGATATATTGGGGGCATGTAATGGATGATATATTGGAGGATTCAATGGGGATATATTGGAGGATTCAATGAAAAATTCAGGAGGATTCCGTGAAGCGGGAGAGAGGATTCACCAGAGGATGCATTGGAGAGGATCCAATCATCGAAGGACATCAATTCATCACACAATTCATCATAGGATTCACGGAGAATGATTAAATGACTAATCCAGTATTTAAGCTGTCCGGGGGGAGGGGGTTGACAGGTTAGTGGGATTTAACTCCCCAGCTCTTCTAACCCCTCAGCTAACTAACTGAAAAGACATTGGGAAGGGGCCAGGAAACCAAAATATCTCGAGTCACCACTCACCAGTTGTTACTTCTAGCCCCTCAGCTAACTAACTGTGTCTATAACATCTTAACAACAATAGATTTTAACAGCATTCATTTACTTTGGTAATCTATAAAATTTTCGACCCCCAAGCTTTTTTACAACTAAAACACAATTCCTAATGAGAGCGGGGCATTCACCGGGGGAATCATTTCGAGGATCCATTGCATTGGCGGCATCAGAGAAGAAGCAGAAGGAGGAGAATGCGGAAGTCTCCACCAACCGGAAGTGCCTGAAAGAAACGGGGCCGTCTGACGTCATCATCATCATCACCATCACGTGACAACGAGCAGATATCGTCGCTACCTCGACACGCACTGGTTCTTCGCTTTCGTCTTTCCGCCAACGTTCCTACTGGTTCCCTGCTTGCGCGCCGATGACGACGACGACGATGACGATGACGTGACGCAGCAGCGCGTCAAGACGGGGCTTGACGCCGCCGTCAAGCGTTCGAGGGTCACGTCATCAACGATGTGGCAGATCGTCCGATTCGGCGGCGGTTGGACCCAGGACCGAGCCTCGTCGCCGACGCCTCGTGTCGACCATCCCCCGCCGCCGGGGCCGACGCCGCCCCCTCGAGCCAGGTGGAAGGTGTCCGGCCGCTTGAGCGCGTCGGACGGAGGAGGAGGAGGGCGTGGGGTGACGACGCCCCGCTGGAGGTCGACGAGGGGTCGACGCGCCCCGGTCACGAAGGTGTCGCCGTCTGTCGACTGAAACGAAAACAGAAACACAAGCGAAGGGTAAAAGGAATGTCACTGCCAATTTTTTAAATTTTCGTTTAATATTTTCAAACTGACAATTACGCAGCATGATTACAATTCAGTATGAACGGATGATCACAAGTTATTATAGGAGTCCAATTTAACTGTATACGGCAGCCATGCAAGGCGCCCATCACGTCCTACATCTCATTTTAGCAACGCGCCATCTCGCGAATGATAGGCTGAGTGGACCTTTGGGAGGTTTGCGGGAAGCGAACTCGCCACCTACTGCTCTTCACGCCTATGATGTTACCACTACTGTATGGACTCCCGTATTCATTCCTATATATTCATTCATTCATAAATTTTTACATCGCCCCTTCAAGGGGTCTACTCAGAGGCGCTCCCGATTCCAGCGTGGCCAGAAAGAACTTTTTGAGTTTACTCTCGTAGTGCCTGGCCCGAGACTGGAGAAAGGGGAGGGAAGATGTCAACGGACCAGGCAGCCGTAAGATGTCGTTGAACCACTACGAATAGCAAGGAAGGGCAAAGGTTAAAACAAGACAAAGTAAAGATAGATAGATAGAAGATGATTAAGATAAAGTTATTCGAAGGAAAAAGAAACAAAGGCAGACCAAGACTATGCTGGATAGATAATTAATATAAACGGGGACATAACATCACTTGCACTAAGTGGGACAATGGACTTGACAAATGACCGAGGACAATGGAGATCATTTATTCGTACCCATCGCCGACAAATGGAGGGCGTCAGTCACTGATGGATGGATGGATGGATGGATGGATGGATGGATGGATGGATGGATGGATGGATGGATGGATGGATGGATGGATGGATGGATGGATGGATGGATGGATGGATGATGATGATGATGATGATGACAGACTGGCAAACCGACATACAAACAGAAATACAAACAGTTAGACAGACAGGCATACACACATATACCAACCGACATACAGACAGACATACCGACAGATAGACAGACATACAGATACAAGAACACACACTGATAAACAGCCCTGCAGTCCAGACGGAAAGAGGCCTAGTTCGGAAACCCTAAACGCCTCTCAGAAACAGGGACTCCTCCTCGAAGCCCGGTCGATAATCATAACTCTTAAGTTCAATGCCAAACACCAGACAGACACAAACAACAGACGAGACACAGACACACACTGGCATACACACAGACAGACAGACAGACGACAGGATAGGCTAAAGAGCTGACGTAAAATACCAAAGTACACCAGACAGAAATATACGCACATAGGAACAGAAGGATGGACGTAAACACGAACAGATACAAGGAGAGACAGTCAGACAAACAAACAGACAGACGGAAGGACGGACACAGACAGACAGACAGAAGAATGAACGTAAGTACTATACGGATGGACGGACACAAGTACCAGACAGGCAGAGACAGACATACAGACGCAGAAAGACATACAGACAGAGAGACAGACATACAGACACAGGCACACATACAGACAGACATACAGACACAAACACACATACAGACAGAGAGACAGATGTACAGACAGACACAGACAGACAGACACAGAAACCGATAACAGACACACATACAGACATACAGACACAGACAGACAGACTGACAAAGACCTCAAACTGATAGACAAACCAGTCCAGACAGACACAGGCTTACAGGCAGACAGAGGGAGACAAAGAACTGTAGCTGACGCAATGGATACCAAAGTACACGCCGATCGATAACTCACACTTCCATACACATAGCACGTGTATTGGACTTCAAAGGTCGACATGGTTCCAATCGATACTCGGAAGTAGGCCTACGGGGGCGAACAGGGAATTCCCCTACATTCTGGGACAGATGCAAGTGAGTAAGTAAGAAAGAAAGTAGCCCTTTCAAACGCTAACAGCTGCATTTTCGAAGACTTATAGGAGCATATATTTTTTGAAAAGAGACATTTGTCAAAAGAGACATTTGTTAAAACACACATTTGATAAAACAGACATTAAATTTTGTTAAAATAGATAGTTATTATTGTTATAAACAAAGTTATTAGACACTGCCAGTCCCAATCCTGGATGAAGGAGGAGGGCGACGCTAATGATCATTGTTACTACACAGTGTCGTTAAACTGAAACTACTACTACTAGATAAATATTAAAATAGACATTTGTCACAACATTGTCAAAACAGACAGTTATTAAAACAGAGTAGCTAAAACAAACATACAGAGGCTAACAATACGTCTGTGTTTAATCATCTAATTATCTACGTTCCAAAGTTTGGACTTCGAGTAATAGCATCATAATTAGATTTATTTAACGTCAACGCGCTCGTAGTTTTAAATTACATCCAATGTTCAATTTTTAATAAACTTTTTAACAAGCGAAGCACTCTGGAATATGCCGTCCTAAAAGCCATGGTCTCGTACATATGCCTCTGGTAACTACGCCAATCCCTTCACTCATTCACACCACACTCAACTAAAGCGTGTACACTTCCCCAACCACAAGTATGTGACTATTATTATTATTATTAGTAGTAGTAGTAGTAGTTTCAGTTTAACGACACTTTGCGATAACAAAGATCATTAGCGTCGCCCTCCTCCTTTATCCAGGCTTGGGACTGGCACTGTCAGAGCGCAAACAGTGGCGGAGTTTTATTATTAGTACCCATTCATTTATTAAACGCCACCAGTCAATGACATGTGGGACACAGTAGCCAATTGGTTACAACGCTCAACTAGTAACGCGTAGAGTACGGGTTCGATCCTCCCCCCCTGAGACGGTTACTGTGTAGGGACCTTGAGCAAGTCCTTCACTCACAGTTGCTCTGTCAAACTGCACTTACAATTTCCAAATTCCACCAAAAATCGAAAGAAACAGACCCACAGTCAAGGCCGTATCGATTTCCAGAACTAGGTCCAAGTCCAAACGGCTGCGGACGCCAAATCCAATCGACTCAGGTCTTCCAGTCGTCAGTGCAATCGCCAGGGGCCCTCCTAGGAGTCGTTCAACCATTACCAAAAGGGACCATCTCAGAATAACCCACCCTCCTATCTCCTCCACCCCCTCGCGGGTGTTTATGTATTGCAGGCTGTCTGTTCTGTTAGTAGTTAAGATTTAAATTGCATAACATGTAAATGTACAGCGCAGTGCGTTTGTCAGGCGCTTAATAAAGAAATTATTATTATTATTATTATTATTATTATTATTATTATTATTATTATTATTTATTATTACGAATACGTACTCCAACCGGTGCGGTTATCCGTCACGTAACAATGCACTTACTCCGTGCGGTTAGCCACGACCCAAGTGCACGAGGTTCAGAATCTACGTAAGCTTGCACTCGACCGCGTTGCCCGATCGTCGGCGTCACAGACGTCATGAATATTCATAGCGTCTACGGTCGTCGTCCAATGGCGTCGCTCGCTCCGGCCCCGCCCACCGATAAGCCCCGCCCACTGTTTACGCAGTCAGCCGTCTAGACAATGTTTGCCTTTGGAACAAAGGAGCGCGCGTGCGCACAAGGGCGCGTTTTATGTACTCACGCGTCCTACGCACCTACTGCATGCAGATCGTGTGGGGTAAACACTAAACAACTCGTCCCTCGAAATCACCCCCACTAGAAGTCAGCTTCCATGGCCCAAATACGCCGTGACCCCGCTCGCAAATTATGCCCCCTCACCCCGCTCTATGTGACCACAAAATGCCAAAGTCATTTCCTGACCCCTCACGCCCTTCAACCTCGTTCTCAGAATACCCACAAGGGTCTTTTATCTGCGTTAAACACCCCTTAAGCTAACTCCGAGAGGCAGCCCTGGGCACGAAGGCCTAGCCACTTCATTTTCTCAGCCTCGGCTTATGACGGCGCGTGGCCAGTCCTCTCCCTCGCCGTCTCATCTTCCCACCGACAGTGTACAGTCAATGTACTCATAATAGCTGACTCGGCTATGGCCCCAGGTGAAGCAAGCACCCCAAAATCCCCCGAGCACTCTTTCCGTGACTCACGCATGCCCGGTAACCCCGATCATGACCCCAACACTCGTCGTGACCCCGTTCTTCGACTTCCCTATGACCTTGTAGTTCATTGCCCCGCTCGGGCGAGTGACGTAATTCGTCCTCTGGCTGGAGCCATAAACAACACCTGTTCGGCCTTATCACTCAGGCTTCCAGCTAAGAGAAGGTCAGCTAAGGTCACCAGCCACAGCCCTCGCAGCCACAAGATGTCGCTAGAGCAGAATTTCCCAACCTCTGTGCCGTGGCAGGCCGCGGCATCCAACGGTGCCCCGGCATCTAAGGGTGCCACGGCATCCAAGGGTGCAGTCAACCTGCTATAGTCTAGGGATGCCGTAGCTGAATAATACGTGCAGACTTGCTCCTCCTCTTCCTCCGTTTCCTCTTCCTCCTCCTCGTACACCATCCCTAACTGTTTTCTCCTCTTCCTTCTCCGCTTCTGTCCGCGTTTCTTCCTACTCCTCCTTCAACCCCAATATTCCTCCTCCTCCTACCACCCCAAATCTTTCTCTCCTTATCTTCATTCTCCCATTTCCTCCATTTCTTTTTCCTCCTCCTCTCTCCCTCCTCCTCTTCCAGGTCATCCTCCGTTCCTCTTCCATCTCCGTCCCTCCTCCTCCTCCTCCTGGCCAACTTCCCCTTCCCTCCGTTCCTCCTTCTCCCTTCCTCCTCCTTTTCGGCTCCTATTCTCCTCCTCTTTCCCTCCTTCTTCCCTCCTCTCTTCCTCCTCCTCCTCTCTTCTTCCTCTCTGTCTCCTCCTCCTCCTCCTTCTCCTCCAACTCCTCCCATTTTACGACGCACTGCATCGTTCCCGAATCATAAAAGTCTCATTTATGAATTCATAAATCCGCCGTCAGCCGATCGCTCCAATCCCATCGACAGCCAACCATTTCGAAGACGGACGAACTTTCACATAAATGGTCTTCTTATCAACGCCAGAATCCCAAAAACTGCCCGCCTATATCGACACCACGACCCTGGCACTTCCCGCCCACGGCTACGGCTGCGCCCAGACCAATATAGGAGCACATCAAACGCTTTCGCAAACCTCTTAGAACCCAGGTTACAGCGCACCGAGTTATGGCCGAGCAGACCAACCACCTTGTGCATAAAACGAAACCGTAAAGTCGTAAACTGTCAAAAGGTGGCGCCGTTTTCACCAGCAGACGACAGATGGCGTTACTTTCGCTCTGTGTGCGACACGGTTTGTGATTGGTTACAGCGCTCGGCCTTGTAATGCGTTGAGTACGCGTTCGATATTCCTCCCCGAGACGGTTTATTTGGACACCTTTAAAACGATGTCAAACGATGCTATATAAGGATGGGACATGATAAGCGATTAATTTCGTTTCTCTGAGCGCTCGCCTTGTAATGCGGAGAGTATTGGTCCGATCCTCCTCGCCTGAGACGGTTTATTAGACACCTTTAAAACGATGACAACCGATGCTATATAAGGATGGGACACGATCGATAGGTTAATTTAACTCCGCCACTGTTCGCTTTCTGAGCTGTAATAGTCCCAAGCCTGGAAAATTTGGAGGGCGACGCTAACGGTCTTCTTATGTTGTCATAAGCTGCCGTTAAACTGATAATCCAATCTCTTTTCTTTATTTAGCGCCTAACAAAACTCCGCGCACTGTTCGCAATTTCTAACAGTGCCTAGTCCCAAGCCTGGATAAAGGAGGAGGGCGACGCTAGTGGTCTTTGTTACCACACAGTGGTCGTTAAACAGTAAATAAGAATAAGATAGGTTAATTTCAAGTTTCACTCAGAGCTCACCTTGTAACGCGAAGAATACGAGTTCGATCTTCGTAACCTGAGACGGTTTTTTACACACCTTTAAAACGATGTCGACCGATGCTATATAAGGATGGGACAAGATAGGAGATTAATCAACCGATGGGGATTTAAAGATTTGGGGGGCGGTTTTCCACTGGAAAATGTGGAGACGGTCGCAAAAATTAAGGTTTTTTTGTGTATCTCGCATGTAAAAGGATATAAAAAGTTTTCGGAAAATTATTTCGGGGGTTTGAACCCGTAAAACCACCCCCTAAATACGCCTATGCCTGATGGTACAATAAAAATAAAGTTTGAAAACGGCTGCAATAAATTACCCATATTTTCGATTTCACTTTCAACTTACCGACTTATCTGCCGTCATTCGTTTCTTCAGCAACGGAGGCGATTCATCGGATATGACCAACGTCGTCTCCGACCGTTCCTTCACATCGTCATCACAGATCCTATGACAGTCCTTCTCGCAATCGCAGGCTGCCGCCCAGGGACACAGCGAAAACCATTCCCCGGTCAGAAGGACGTCGTCCCCGTGAGACACCAACGCCTCGTCGGAGCCCCACCGCCCGTCTTCCGCGGACAGCTTGGCGATGATCGGATTGGCGAGGAAGGCGTAGCAGCGCTCGCAGCAGCAGACCGGCTCCAGGTGACGGAAGACGGCCGACGACGGGTGGCGATGGTGGCAGCCCTTCGAGTCGAGCAGGCGGTCGAGGTCCTTCTCGCCGAGGAGAACCGCGGCGGGGTCGAGGGCCGCCCGGTGGTGGCGATCGAAGGCCAGGTGGACCGGCATCGCGATCGAACGTCTCGTGGCGATTCGTGGAGAGTAGGGAAGGGACTCGACGTGCATGGCACGCCAACTGGAGGATGAGGAGGAGGAAGGGTTGGAGGAGGAGGGGCGGGTCTAGAGGAAAGGGTCCGCTGGAGCGCTCCGGGTGATCGGCGACGAAAGTGGAATCGGATTCTCGTGGATGATGATGATGGAAGGAAAGGCTGGAATCATGGCACGATGGATGAGCTGGAAAATAGGAAATAACAATGAGTAACTATATGGCAATTGAAAAACAACATAGTGACAGGTATAGTTAGGTAAGCTGTGCAGATAAGGTAACTTCCGGAAAGGTATAAGGTAAAATATCAGGCAATGCAAAGAACAAAAATCAAAAAATCAAAGTCTAATCAACTCAAGTCTTAATCTACATCAATGAAATCCTCAAATCCTAATTAAGTCAAATCCTAATTAAATCAAATCCTACTTCAATCAAATCCTAATTAAGTCAAATCCTAATTAAATCAAATCCTACTTCAATCAAATCCTAATTCAATCAAATCCTAATTAAATCAAATCCTAATTAAATCAAATCCCAACCCAATCAAATCCGAATTAAATCAAATCCCAACCCAATCAAATCCCAACCCAAAATCATACCTTAATTCCCAGCTCAATCCACCAAGCCCAAGTTATGCAATTCAATAAAAACATGCACGAGTCTCAACTCTTAAGAGTGTGGACCGAATACCGATCTAAATGCGAGACAAACCGACTGCGCCGAGACGCACGTGCGATAAAAAAGAGAAAGTACCACAGCCTGCATTCATTCGTTCGTTCGTTCGCTCTTTCGTTCGATCCACTCGAAACCGTCACGATCGACAAGCAGACGAAAATAAAATCGAAGGCAGACGACCACACCTAAGCAGACGACCTGACAACCACACTGACAACCACCCAACGCCCACACAGCCCTCCACCGACGGTTGTGAAATCTCTCATCTACTCACACACCCACACAGTTAGCCTATCTCTCTTTTTCTAATACTGTCTCTCGTCTCGTCTGTTTGTCTGTCTGTCTCACTCTCTTTGTCTGTTTGTCTGTTTCTCTCTCTCTCTCTCTGTCTCTGTCTCTCTCTCTCTCTCTCTCTCTCTCTCTCTCTCTCTCTCTCTCTCTCTCTCTCTCTCTCTCTCTCTCTCTCTCTCTCTCTCTCTCTCTCTCTCTCTCTCTCACACACACACACACACACACACACACACACATGCACACACACACACACACACACACACACAACCATGCTCCACATATAGGCCTATCCACTCACTCGTGCATCCAACCACCCAAGCATACCCATACACAAACACTTAACCACTTACCCATACACAAACACAGCTAACACACCTGCCCACCACCCATCCACATTCATTCATTTCAGGAATTTATATAGCGCCCCTTCAAGAAGCCTACTCAGAGGCGCTCCCAGTCCAACCATGGTGATACTTTATCCTTATCGAACATATCCCTAGACCACCGTGCATACTGTATCATACCATACCTTATCATAACATACCTTTTTGCATATGCAATTGTGATTAATAACTTCTATTGCGCCGGTGTCTAATGCACGAGGGCATCAACCGATAACAAACCAAGAAGACGAAGAAGTCATAATCGAGGTCAACAACCTGTAGAAGATTAATCCACTAAGACAAAGAGGAAGCTTAAGGTGGATAAGCAACTTCAGCTTAAGTGGAGAACGAAATAACATAAGCTACTGAGCACAACAAACAGATAGAGAGAGATATATCAAGCAGAACGGAAGGATAAAGGGAGAGATACATTAAGCAGAATGGACAGATACAGCGAGAGATATATTGAGCAGAACGGACAGATACATGGAGAGATATTTAGCAGAACGGAAGGATACAGGGAGAGATATATTTAGCAGAAAGGACAGATACACGGAGAGATATATTAAGCAAATCGTACAGATACAGGACAGAGATACTGAGCAGAACGGACATATACAAGAAGAGAGATATTTAGCAGAACGGATTTTCCCATACTGTTGCAAATTTGCATAAAAACATGTAGTTTCACAGGCCAATCATTGCAGAAATTACCTCTAATAAGCACAAATTTACAAAATAAGTTGGTAAATTTTTGCAGGAATTGTGTGTAAATTTACAAAAACCATCTGTAATTATTTACAGGAAATCTGTAATTATTTACAGAGAAAACTACTGGCAACACTGCTGCCAGTAGCGAGTCTGTAATTTTTACACTGCAGGGTAGAGAGTTCCAAAATCTAGGTCTATAACCGATAAAGAACTGGCCTTAAGCAGGCTGTTACTCTGAGACTCTGAGTAACAGCACACACAGACAGAATGGCAACAACGCTGAGCCCAAGGCTCCGTCTGTGCGGCCGTTCGTCGCCAGTGCAAATTTAACGGTGTCCCATAACAATAATTCGTCACAATATAATGTCTGTCTGGACCCATTCACGAAACACTCTTGGCGAATAAAGCGGGGAAATTCCAGACACCGACGAAGCCAAAACTCAATTCATTCTTCGTCATCGTAATCTCCAAAATTATAAAGGAGTACAGCGGTCCTTACACACCTTTTTAAAGCTTTGCAGTGGCCCTATAAATAAGAGTAGCACACCAGCTACTTTAACTCTGGTAAGTCTGGGTCTACACTATTTGAAAGGGTCATGTATGAACGACTAACTTCTTAGGCCTACATAAACAAAAGAATATTCTTTACTCGCTTCAACATGGATTTCAACTTGAACAATCCACCTCCATGTATCTCTACTTGATATACGGGATAAAATATCTAAGGCTATGGATAATAACGAATACTCTCTCGGAATCTTCCTAGATCTTGCAAAAGCTTTCGATACGGTATAGACCACAAAATTCTCCTAGCTAAATTAGAACATTATGGCATTAGAAATAAGTGGTTTAAAAGCTCCCGTACTTAAGCAATCATCAACAGCAGGTTACATGCAATAGCATATTATTTAAATTTAGACTCGTAGAATTCATTGTACCCCTGGGATCAATTCTTGGACCTATTGTAATCTTACTTTAAATTATATTAATGACCTCCCTAATTCAACAGCTTTATTACATCACCTTTTGTTTGCTGACGACTCTCAGCTTTTTATTTCTCATGCCTGCTTCTTATGATCAGTTATTTCACATAGCAAATGCCGAGTTAATCTCAGCAAATGATTGGTTCAAAGCTAACAAACTTTCACTAAATCTTTCCAAAAATCAACTCGTCTCAGTGAACCCTAAGGCCTATAAGCATCATGCGTAATGCTAATGGGTCCAAGACATCGTGAAGTCTAATTATACCGGCGGTATAGAAGCCACTAGGGAGGGGATAGTATAAAGGATAACACTCTTGCCTGAAGTTTTCACGGACCCGGTTCGATTCCCGTAAGGCCCCCCCTCTGGGTTTAGCTCATGCCTTCATTCAATGTAAAGTACAAAGAGCTTGCGCCTTGCATGACTGCAACTTTTTTTATTTGTGTCTTCTGTAATGTGTGTTCTTGTGAATTGTTGAATCGTCGTAACATGTGCATGTATATACAGCACAGTGCGTTTGTCAGGCGCTTCATTAAAGAATAAATATTATTAATTATTATTAGATTAGATTAGATTAGATCATAATAGATTAGATTAGAGTATAGATTAGATTAGATTAGTCGACGCACCTTTGCAAACTCTTCGTCATCCAGTCACCCGCTGTGAACCCGATCATCCAGGTTCCTCTGTCTCGCCTGTTCCCCGCATACACAGTAACTCTGAAGTTCACTATATCTGGTGCACGTAGACACCACACTTACACCTATATATACACTCTGGAACGATCTGACGGGAGGGGTGTAATAATCGAACTAAATTAACAGATAGCCTGTAATAAAAGCAGACGAAACAGACACAGACAGACAGACAGACAGACAGGCAGATAGACAGACAGACAGACAGACACACAGACACACAGACAGACACACACACAGACACACACACAGACAGATATACAGACAGATAGACACACAGACAGACAGACAGACACACAGACAGACACACAGACAGACACACAGACAGATAAACACACAGGCAGATAGACAGACACACAGGCAGATAGACAGACACACAGACAGATGGACACGCACAGACACAGACGGGGAGACAGATAAGCACAAACGAACAGGTAGACAGATAGAAAAATAGACAGACACAGAAAGACAAACAGATAGAGACGGACAAACGTACACACAGAGCTAGAAAACCAGACAGACAGGCAGACGCACACGGCTAGGCAGACACAAAGAGACAAGCGGACAGACAGACAGACGTTGAATTACCTAAGCAGATAAAAAACTGAAAGTTGATGCAATGAGCAGATGAAGAATCCCCGAAATCTCATCTTATCTGAGGTCATTAGAGACAAGGCGTTTCCGGAGGACGAGACGTTGACGCGTGACGTGAGTCACGTCGCTCCTCGTCAACTGACGCCGGCGAAGGAGACAGACAGACAGACAGAGAGGAAGAGAGAGGGAGAGAGGGAGGGAGAGAGAGAGGGAGAGAGAGAGGGAGAGAGAGGGAGAGAGAGAGAGAGAGCAGGTGCCAATCTGCAGATAGGATTTTTAAACTAATTCGGTCTGTCTGTCTCTCTCTGTCTCACTACTGTCTGTCAGCCTGTATGTCTGCCAGCCTGTCTGTCTGTCTGTCTCACTTACTGTCTGTCAGCCTGTATGTCTGCCAGCCTGTATGTCTGTCAGCCTGTCTGTCTGTCTCACTTACTGTCTGTCAGCCTGTATGTCTGCCAGCCTGTATGTCTGTCAGCCTGTCTGTCTGACTGTCTGTCTCACTTACTGTCTGTCAGCCTGTATGTCTCTCTGCCTGACTGTCTGTCTGTCTGTCTCAATGACTGCCTGCCTGTCTCCGTTTTCTTCCTTAAAGGCTCTCTGTTAATCACCCCACGAGATCATTCCAGAGTGTCTGTCTATCTATCTCTCTGTGTCTGTGTCTATATTTCTGCTTGCGTCATATATATTCTAGGCGACCAACGTCCAATGATGTAACGTCTAGACGACTGATCATTACGTCTAGACTCCTCGCATTTTTCACACTGCTCAACGGACACCTAGCGGTCGCCAGTGCGTCACTGGCCACGAAACCTTTCAAATGCACTCGCCATAATTATATCATATCGGCTGATTTCCACATAAGGGTGTATAGGAAAAGAATCAGCAGAACTGCAGGAAAGCAGAGGAAGAGCTGGTTTGGGAGGAGCGTGTAGGAAATAACGGTTAGAAAGAGATCAAAACATAGTTGGAAAAATATTAGTATTATTAATAATTATTAATTATCATTATTAATTATTAAATATTATTATTATTAATTATTATTACTAATATTAATTATTTTATTATTATCATTATGATTATGATTATGATTATGATTATCATTATTATTATTATGCGCTTATTAACTGTTTACTGGCCAAGTAACATGGGCGCAGCCAGAAAAAAAATTCGCAGGGCGTTTAAAGTTTTCGGGGTTTACATGGGAAATTGTCGTATTTTTCTACACTTCTAGATTTTAATAACAGTATTGCATTTATTTCTGGAGGGTTGAACCCTTAAATCCCACCCCTAAATACGCCCATGCCAAGCATCAACTGATGGCGCTGAGCAATTGTGAGTGAAGGACTTGCTCAACGGTCCCTACACAGTAACCGTCTCAGAGGAGGAGGATCGAACCCGTACTTCCATCCGTGTTTTATTAATCGCCTATCGTTTCTCGTCCTTATATAGCGTCGGTTGATATCGTTTTAAAGGTGTCTAAAAAAACCGTCTCAGGCGACGTGGATCAAACTCGCACTCTCTACGTTACAAGGCGAGCACTCTAACCAACTGACCATGGCAGAAAAATAGATAAGTTGAATTGGGGAAAGTAAGTTCGGGAAGAGATGGATGAAAGTTATGGACTGAAATAAGGAAGAGCTGGAAATAAGGCAAACTTGGAAATACGAAAGAGCTGGAAGTCCGCGTTGTTTATACAGAAATTCCCAAGCCTTTCAAGCACGTCTTTCTCTCTGCATATCCCTCAAACAGGTAGAAATAACATATATATATATATATATATATATATATATATATACGACCATAAAATTTCACACATACATAATCATCATATATATATATGTACATTTATGGAAATATATATATCAGAGACTGGTATGCAAATATATATATATATATATATATATGTATATTACCATTCATATATAATATATATATATATATATATATATATATATATAATATATGCGATTGGTAAGCGTTGATACGAAGGCACATATAAAATGCTTTATGTCCTCCATCCAGGGTTGCACAAATAAATCACATTCATACGCAAGTGTGTATGTGTGCGAGTGCGTGCGTTAGTCAGTGTGCGTACGTCTGTGTGTCTGTGTGTCTGCGTGTGCCTGTGTTCGTGTGAAGACTGTTTGCAAGTACCATAATATCATAGCATCGATCTAGGTTAGTCTGGTCCGAAATGTCGATATGTCAATCAAGGCCCGAAAAGCCCCGCCCACTGGGCGTAGTCGCTCAGCCCACATTCTTAACTAACGTAAGGTAATTCGGCAAGTAAGGTAAACATAAGGCAAGCAAAGCAAGATAGAGAAAGCTAAAAATAGAATATTACCCCCGAACAACCCCAGGTACCTACATAGCCTACATAAATCTATATAAAATAATGCATAAATATAACAGAATATATCTATTATAAGCATCAAGGCACATAAATACATACACACACACACACACACACACACACACACACACACACAAACACACACCCACACACACACACACACACACACACACACACACACACACACACACACACACAAACACACAAACACACACACAGAATACATTCTAAAAATTCATTTATATATTATAGGCCTACTCACAGCATATGTTAACTGGTCATAATATGCATCATAACGCGTGCGTACACATAGCAGTGTCACCGTACATGTATGGCAGTGTCAGTATCAGTGTACTCGTGCGTATGTGCCAATGTATGCGTACGTCCGTCTGCCTGTATGCGTGCGTACATTGCTGCGTGTTGGGTCTCTTCGTGTGTGGCCAGGTGAACTTAGACTGGTTTTTATATAAGGCAGACCAGACCGTTACTCATCACATCCATCGCCCAACGCAGGAGTATATATTGCCCCATCACGAGATGGCGACACGTGACGAAGACCGCGACGACAACTGACGGATAATATATGCGCAGGGGTAAATATAGGAGAAGGAGAGGGAGGGAGGTAAGGTAGGGTCGGGTGGATTAGGGTAAACACGTAAGATTAGGAGAGGATAAGAGGGTTGGATTACGTAAGGTTAGATTTAGGCAAGGCAAGGCAGGGTTAGGTTATGTAAGATTATGTAAGGTTAGATAATAAAAATAATAATAATAATAATAACAATAACAATAATAATAATAATAATAATAATAATAATAATAATAATAATAATAATAATAATAATAATATTATTATTAATATTATTAATATAATAATAATAATAATAATAATAATAATAATAATAATAATAATAATAATAATAATAATAATAATATTATTAATATTATCTTGCTGCAGCGTCTCTCTATAACTGTCCAGCGGTTCAACTCGGTGGCTTTCCGCGGCACTTTAGCGGAGCCAGACCTAAGGGAGATGTGACACAAACGGCATTTATGACGTTAATTTCAGACGACAGCTTGTCTATTGATGTATTGATGTTGATTGATTGAGAGAATAAATATTGTTGAATAATAATAATAATAATAATATTATTATTAATATTATTAATATAATAATAATAATATTTGATAATAATATAATAATAATAATAATAATAATAATAATATTATTAATATTATTAATATAATAATAATAATATTTGAGTGTTCCGAAGCTACTGTACAGTATGCGAACAGCCAACTGTGTTGATTGCCCAAGCTTGACTCGGTTCGACCTTCTGCTGAGAGAAGGGCTATCAGCCATATTGAATGTGGACCTTGATGATGACCGTTGGCTCCAGGCTTCTCTGCCGGTGAGGGATGGTGGTCTGGGAGTTCGTTGTGCTTCTACGCTGGCACTTTCAGCCTTTCTGGCTTCTGCTGCAAGTACAAGCGAACTGCAGGCATGCATCTTACCCACAGAGTCGGCTGAGATACCCTACGAACTTGCAAATTCAGCACTTACCGCTTGGATTACCCTGTCAGGTGCAGAACCACCAACAGGAGTAGCAACTCATCGTCAGAAAGAATGGGACCTCCGATGTACAGACAAGGCATGGACAGGCCTGCTCGAGTCCACTAGCTGTCCACGCGATCGTGCTCGCCTGCTAGCTTCACGAGCACCTCATTCTGGAGACTGGATGCTAGCTCCCCCTGTTACTGCTTTGGGCCTGCGCCTCTCAGACGAGGAAGTACGAATCGCAGTCGGAGTGAGGCTAGGGACAGCACTCTATGAACCACATCTGTGCCACCACTGTCGACAAAAAGTCGACGCAAGAGGACTTCATGGGCTGGTTTGCAGAGGAGGCGGCGGAAAACATCAACGACACAGTATGTTAAACGACATCATCTGGAGAGCACTTGGCAGAGCAAAAATCCCCTCACAGAAAGAACCTCTCGGCCTGTCAAGAGAAGATGGAAAGCGACCAGACGGTGTCACGCTGATCCCTTGGTCACGTGGACGATGTCTTGCATGGGATGTGACAGTGCCCGACACCTACGCCACGTCTCATCTTGGCCATACATCTACTGGAGCTGGGGAAGCCGCCGAACGCGCGGTTGTCTCCAAGAGGGTCAAATATTCCACCATCACTACCACCCACGAGTTTGTAGCGGTCGCCTTAGAAACTGGCGGCGCTTGGAGCAGAGAGGGACTACAGTTCGTTTCTGAGTTGGGAAGACGGACAAGTGACGCAACCCATGATCCAATGGAGTCATCATACCTATTCCAGCGGATCTCAGTGGCTCTTCAACGGGGGAACGCCATCTGCCTCTCCGGGACACTGCCACCGATCTCTGAACTCTGCTGAAATGACACTACACAATAATAATAATAATAATAATAATAATAATAATAATAATAATAATAATAATAATAATAATAATAATAATAATTCCGAGGCAATAATCGCCAACCAGGATACCGACGAGTAGGGTCATCTCCAGACAAATTACATCATATAGTAATAATAATAATAATAATAGGTAATAATAATAACTAATAATACTTTATATCAGATCTAATCGTAGTCTTACGCTATCCACAGGATACAACAGAGAGACCTGCTCCTTGCTGGAGCGTCATCTATCTAGGTTAGCGGTTCCGAAATGGCGATCCGTCAATAAAGGCCGGAAAAGACCTAAGGGAGATGTGACACTAACGGCACTTATGACGTTCATTAATACGACAGCTACTAATCCTTGTCTATTAATAAACATAAGTATTGATGTTGATAGATGGAGAGAATAAATATAGTAATAATATAATAATAATAATAATAATAATAATAATAATAATAATAATAATAATATAAATAATAATAATAATAATAATAATAATAACAATAATAATAATTAATAATAATAATAATAATAATATAATAATACATACACACACACACACACAATAATAATAATAATACACACACACACACACACACACACACAATAATAATAGCATAATACACACACACACACACAACACACAAACACACACACAGAATACATTCTAAAAATTCATTTATATATTATAGGCCTACTCACAGCATATGTTAACTGGTCATAATATGCATCATAACGCGTGCGTACACATAGCAGTGTCACCGTACATGTATGGCAGTGTCAGTATCAGTGTACTCGTGCGTATGTGCCAATGTATGCGTACGTCCGTCTGCCTGTATGCGTGCGTACATTGCTGCGTGTTGGGTCTCTTCGTGTGTGGCCAGGTGAACTTAGACTGGTTTTTATATAAGGCAGACCATACCGTTACTCATCACATCCATCGCCCAACGCAGGAGTATATATTGCCTCTCATCACGAGATGGCGACACGTGACGAAGACCGCGACGACAACTGACGGATAATATATGCGCAGGGGTAAATATAGGAGAAGTAAGGGAGGGAGGTAATATAGGGTCGGGTGGATAAGGGTAAACACGTAAGATTAGGAGAGGATAAGAGGGTTGGATTACGTAAGGTTAGATTTAGGCAAGGCAAGGCAGGGTTAGGTTATGTAAGATTATGTAAGGTATAATAATAATAATAATAATAATAATAATAACAATAACAATAATAATAATAATAATAATAATAATAATAATAATAATAATAATAATAATAATAATATTATAATATTAATATTAATAATATAATAATACAACAATAATAATAATAATAATAATAATAATAATAATAATAATAATAATAATATTATTAATAATATCTTGCTGCAGCGTCTCTCTATAACTGTCCAGCGGTTCAACTCGGTGGCTTTCCGCGGCACTTTAGCGGAGCCAGACCTAAGGGAGATGTGACACAAACGGCATTTATGACGTTAATTTCAGACGACAGCTTGTCTATTGATGTATTGATGTTGATTGATTGAGAGAATAAATATTGTAATAATAATAATAATAATAATAATAATATTATAATAATAATAATAATAATAATAATATTTGATAATAATATAATAATAATAATAATAATAATAATAATATTATTAATATTATTAATATAATAATAATAATATTTGAGTGTTCCGAAGCTACTGTACAGTATGCGAACAGCCAACTGTGCGGATTGCCCAAGCTTGACTCGGTTCGACCTTCTGCTGAGAGAAGGGCTATCAGCCATATTGAATGTGGACCTTGATGATGACCGTTGGCTCCAGGCTTCTAATGCCGGTGAGGGATGGTGGTCTGGGAGTTCGTTGTGCTTCTACGCTGGCACTTTCAGCCTTTCTGGCTTCTGCTGCAAGTACAAGCGAACTGCAGGCATGCATCTTACCCACAGAGTCGGCTGAGATACCCTACGAACTTGCAAATTCAGCACTTACCGCTTGGATTACCCTGTCAGGTGCAGAACCACCAACAGGAGTAGCAACTCATCGTCAGAAAGAATGGGACCTCCGATGTACAGACAAGGCATGGACAGGCCTGCTCGAGTCCATTAGCTGTCCACGCGATCGTGCTAGCCTGCTAGCTTCACGAGCAATACTCATTCTGAGACTGGATGCTAGCTCCCCCTGTTACTGCTTTGGGCCTGCGCCTCTCAGACGAGGAAGTACGAATCGCAGTCGGAGTGAGGCTAGGGACAACACTCTATGAACCACATCTGTGCCACCACTGTCGACAAAAAGTCGACGCAAGAGGACTTCATGGGCTGGTTTGCAGAGGAGGCGGCGGAAAACATCAACGACACAGTATGTTAAACGACATAATCTGGAGAGCAATTGGCAGAGCAAAAATCCCCTCACAGAAAGAACCTTAACTCGGCCTGTCAAGAGAAGATGGAAAGCGACCAGACGGTAATCACGCTGATCCCTTGGTCACGTGGACGATGTCTTGCATGGGATGTGACAGTCCCCGACACCTACGCCACGTCTCATCTTGGCCATACATCTACTGGAGCTGGGGAAGCCGCCGAACGCGCGGTTGTCTCCAAGAGGGTCAAATATTCCACCATCACTACCACCCACGAGTTTGTAGCGGTCGCCTTAGAAACTGGCGGCGCTTGGAGCAGAGAGGGACTACAGTTCGTTTCTGAGTTGGGAAGACGGACAAGTGACGCAACCCATGATCCAATGGAGTCATCATACCTATTCCAGCGGATCTCAGTGGCTCTTCAACGGGGGAACGCCATCTGCCTCTCCGGGACACTGCCACCGATCTCTGAACTCTGCTGAAATGACACTACACAATAATAATAATAATAATAATAATAATAATAATAATAATAATAATAATAATAATAATAATAACGCAATCGCGTTCCGAGGCACTTTCGCCAACCAGGACACCGACGAGTAGGGTCATCTCCAGACAAATTACATCATATAGTAATCTCTAAGTCCCTGAGGGATCCTGTATACCTCGGGGCATAAAAAATAAAAAAAATAAAAATAATAATAATAATAATAATAACGCGAAACCTCCTACCTATTTCAGCGCATATCTGTAATGATCCAGCGGTTCAATGCGGTGGCTTTCCGCGGTACTTTTGCCACACTGGACCTTGACGACGATTAGGTGCCGTTCCAGACGAATTTTATTGTTCTTAATTAATATTAAGTCCCCGGGGGATCATTTATACCTCGGGGCAATAAAATTAAAAAAAAATAAAATAAAAATAATAATAATAATAATAATAATAATAATAATAATATCTTTTTTTTAATGAAGCGCCTGACAAACGCACTGCGCTGTACATTTACATGTTATGCAATTGAACAATCTATCTACTAACAGAACAGACAGCCTGCAATACAACGGCGCTAATAGCAGCCTACAAAGCATATCCGCCCAACGGGGGCTCGAACTCGGCACCTCTCGGTCTCTGTGATGTTATCCAATGCGCTATCGGGCCCCCATGGTTATGTAAGGGTAGGTTATGGTTAGATTATGCAATGTTAGATTAGGTAAGGCTAGGTAGGCTTAGATTATGTTATAGGTTAATTTGTTAGGTCAGATTAGTTTAGTTATTTTATTTAAAACTTTTAGTTATTTCACCAAATTTTAGTTTCAGTTTTAGTTAATAGAAACTGATACTTCCTCGTTACAGTTTTAGTTTCTTAAGTTTTAGTTTCAGTTAACTATAACCCTGAGTTTTCGTTAACGAAGGTTTTCGTTTGAGTTCTCGTTAACTAATCAACACTAGTAGAAGAGCAGTACCTTACGCTAGCCTTGAGGCAGCCATGGGTATGAAGTGTTGAATGAGTAAGTAAGCAAGTAATCTATCGATACTAAAAGTCAAAAGCTCACATGTCAGAAAGTAAACAGTTCATAACAATCATAAAAACACAAATTGCTGTCTAACTTTCAAGAGCCACAGTGTTTGCCACAAGTATCTAGATATTAGGCATGCACGGTCTGTAAGTCTGGCTGTCTGTCAGTGTCCGTCTGTCTGTCTGCATTATTGTCTGTCTGTGTATCTTGCTGTCCGTTTGTCTATCCATCTGTGGGTCAGTCTGTCTGCCAAATGCCAACCGATCTGTCTATCTATCCATTTGTCTGTTTGTCTATCTGTCTGTCTGTCTATCTATTTGTCTGTCTTTCTGAAGTGTGTCTGTCTATCTGTTTGTCTGTCTGTCTGTCTATCTATTTGTCTGTCTTTCTGAAGTGTGTCTGTCTATCTGTTTGTCTGTCTGGCTATCTGTAAGTCTGTCTGTCTATCTGTCTGTCTATCTATCTATCTGTTTGTCTGTCTGTCTATCAGTGTGTCTGTCTATCTGTTTGTCTGTCTGTCTATCTGTTTGTCTATCTGTCTGTCTATCTGTCTGTTTGTCTATCTGTTTGTCTGTTTGTCTGTCTGTCTGTCTGTCTATCTGTTTGTCTGTCTGTCTGATGTCTAATCAGCAGATGACATCCAGACGTGATGATTTCAACAAAACCCGGAACAAAAAAACTAATAATAGGCTACCCCTCCTCCTCCTCATCTTCATCCTCCTCTTCATCAGCATCATCATCTAAACTGCATGAGTCATACCCGGACCACGGGAGAGGAGGAGAAAGAGGAGGAGAAGGAGAGAGGACGAGAAAAAGAAGGGAGAGGGCGAACAGAAGGAGGAGGAGAAGAAGAATAGCACAAGAGGTAGAGGAGAAGGGGGAATAGGAAATGAGATAGAGGAGGGAGAAGGAAGGGGAGAGGAGGCAGAGAAGGCAGAGGAGAAGGAGGAATAGGAGAAGAGGAAGAGGAGGTTTCCAGTGACAATGATAGACAGAGCTCTAACACCTCTAATCAAGATTGACAACCAGCGTCAGCGCCCCACCGTTTCCCCAAATATCACTCACAACCCGCTGGGGTGCGAAGGAGAGGAAACAGAACTAGAAGGAGGAGGAGGAGGTGAAAAGAAACGAAAGAACGGGGAGGCATATGAGGAGAAAGAGGAGCAAGAGGACAAGGAAGATTAGAAGAAGCAAGAACAGGAAAGCAAGAAAAAAGAGGAAGAATAGGAGGATGGAGAGAGGAGGAGAAGTGGAAGAGGAGAGATCCCAAAACACAGGGGAAGAGGAGGAGGAGGAGGAGGAGGGTAACGAGGAAAAGGAAGAGGAGGAGAAGAAGAGGAGGCTATACAGAGGAGGAAGTCGAGGAGAAGCAGGAGGAGCAGAAAGAGGAGAGCGAGAACGAGGAAAATGAAGAGAGGAAGACAGAGAAGATGAGGAGGAAGAGAGGAAGATTAGATAGATAGAAGAGGAAGAGGAAGAGAGAAGAGGAAAGAGGAACTGGAGGAAAGAAGAAGAGGAGGAGCAGAGTAGGAGGAGGAGGAGAAGGAGGCATTGGAGGAAGAGGATAGGAAAGAGAAACTGGAGAGAAAGACAGAGGAAAAAGAGGAGGAGAGCACGTAGAAGGAGGAGGAGGAGGAGGCATTGGAGGAAGAGGATAGGAAAGAGAAACTGGAGAGAAAGACAGAGGAAAAGGAGGAAAAGGAGAAGGAGAGCACGTAGGAGGAGAGAGAAGCGGAGGTGAACGACCGTTCCAATTTACAGACGACCCTCAAAATAACTCATCAAGTTCTGTCGTCCTTGTTTTCGCTTTCATTAAACTCATCCGTCGGCTCTGACTCATCTCAGTTGCTTCCAATTCCATTTCATAGAGCGCGTGCGTAGATGCACTCATTCACAAGTCACGATCCTCACCCGAAATAAGACGCAGACACAGACAGAGGCAGACAGACAAACAGATCGACAGACAGATACATAGAAATATAGACATAGACAGACAGACAAACAGACAGTGGCAAACAAACAGACAAACATACAGTGGCAGACAGTGATAGACAGACAGACAAACATACAGACAGTGATACACACAAACAGACAGACAACAGACAGACATAAAGACAGAGGCAGACAGACAAACAGACATGCACAAAGACAAAACATACTGATGGATAAGCAAAAGGATAGAAAGACAGACAAACAGAGTGACATAACAGCTATACAGACAAACGGACAGACAGACTAATTACTTTTATTTCTGCTAGACTTCCACAGTGGTTAAAGTGCTGGACTGTCAGTTGAGAGGTCGGGGGTTCAAATCCCCACAAGGGCAAAAATTTGGTTCAAGATTTCTGCTCCACCTGTTCCCCCTTAGCCAACTCAGCTGAAATGAGTATACAGGCCGCACACTGTCATTGGCAATATCAGACGGCGAGGGAGAGGTCTGGTTACAGACCATCATATGCCGAGGCTAAGAAAAATGAAGTTGCTGACACTTCATAGCCATGGCTGCCTCTAAAGGTTAGCTTAAGGGACTGCTCTTCTTCTTCTTAGTGAAACATCAAACCTGGAACCCAACCTCTCCAACGGATAACGACTTTTTATTGTGCTTTTGTTCTAAATGACCATTAATTAATGTCCTGAACATAATGATAGTGGCAACATAGAAGTCGTTAGGCCACCCTTTTGGACACCCCTCTGACTTCGAACAACCGCTGTGAATTGACGGAGTGCTCATGGATAAGCTGGAGCCCTGCGCTTGGCTTTCGAGTGGCGCTTTAGAAGTTTGAAGTTTACTATTAGATTCAGACAAATGGGGGATTTCAACCTCTGACCTTTCAGTTGAACCTTGACCTCTTGGTTGACATTCCAGCATGCACACCTCTAGACTACCAGTTACACAGCAAAACAAGAAATAACCAGACGCTTTTAGTGATTCATGTCTGTCTGACTTGACTGAGTGGCATTAGAAACCAGCACAATAGAATTAGTTGTTTCTATATCTGGACTTTAAAAAGAGTATTTTAGGAAACCCCAATTAGTTAATTAGAATTAAAACTCCTGGAATGTCTGTTCGTTAACAGCCAATTATCCAGAAAGCTTTCATCAAGTCTGCCATTACTCCGTTGTTATAAATGGTTTCAACCATGTTTACAATAACCGCGGTTCTGCTGGCATTTAAACCGAAACTTCACGAGGCACTGAGGTCACATTATTTATTATTTAAAATCGTTTAAAATTATTAAAATTAAATTATTAATAATTATTATTTATTAAAAAATAAAAAATCATCTCAACTAGTACTGTGCTAACTTTCTTTTTCTGAAGCGATCATAATTTATGTACCTTGGGTATTTTCCTAATTAAAAAATCCTAAACCAACGCAATAAAAAAAATCTGCATTATCAGCTCCAGACTTCTCATAAAAATTTAAAACTTATGACCTTGGGATATACCGGGCAAAGCGAGAATTTTTTTCTGATAAATGTCTTTCCTCCCAGCGAAAATCAAAGCCATTCAAATTTTTTAGCTCTCGTCTGATCTACATTTAGATGAATTAAAAGAATATTTTTCTATAGCCCTCGTTTAAAAATTCTGATCTGGGTTGTCTCCCCACTCTACTACCCAGTGGCGTAGTCAGGAAAAATGTTCGGAGGGGTTTTAAGTTTTCGGTGGGGGAGGTTCCATTGGAAATGGTCGTATTTTTGCACGTTTTTATATGTTAATAATACTAATTGGCAGGTTTGAACCCGTAAAACCACTCCTAAATACGCCCATCCCCCTACCACGACGATAAAAATGGGGATTTTCAACATTTACCATACTCTCACATGGCCTACACCGCACAGTCCCCGCAAACCCGTACGATTTAAAAGGACTTTTGGGGTCGCATTCTCGACAAAAACCGGTCGTCTGCGAATAGGTTTCATCCAATAATTATCACCTTACGAAGGAGCAACATAAATTACTCCATCCAACCGGTAATCACCCAGTAACAGATGTTTCCCAGTACGTTAAAGTACAGCGCTAGAAAAACTCCCTACGTTACGCTGGTTACACTTCGTGGTTACAATTCGCTCACCGGTTCATCAAATCCCAGTTTTCGGTCTTTCAGTGGCCTTGCCAATAAGTCTTCAAAGAGTCCTGGAAATCTGGACGCAGGAACGAGTAAATGGAGTCCAGAATCGTCGACGAACTGCTTCTGATTGAGTTTTTACGGTCGGCAGCCATTGAAGTGTCTAGACTTACAAGACCACGGTCGTCATGTTGTTATCTAGCCCGCGGAGCAGATATTCCGACGTAGAGATGCAACATCTGATGACGTATTTAAACGACCAACAGCGTTCTGTTTCACCCATACTTTAACTGATCGTCGTTTTAAAACTTTACCGTTTAAGTTTATATTCGATTCTTGGCTGTTTTAATTGGATGATTTAGAACTATGCATCCCAAGTCTGTCGATGCTTTGAGGATTTGTATGCTGAAATAAATTTGGTTCAAAATGACCGCTAGGAGGTGAGGCTTAGAATTACGTCAGCACGTGGAAGACTGATCTCTGTACGATCAGTCCTCTCTGTCTGGACGTTGTCTAGACGGGGCACGTAAACCGCATTGGGTGTTTGGGTTGTAGATTTAGTGGTGACAGGTTTTGTCAGTAGTTAATATTGGTCTTTTACTATCATTCTTGCCATCAAAAATTATCAAATGTCAATGTGTTACCTCACCTGATGCGGTTGTCTCTTCCTCTGTTTAGATATATGTCTACAGTCTTTGGTCTAGCGACCAGCAGCAGACTCGCTGTCATTGACCCACATGGAACGACGGATCGAACAGCGGACGAATGCAGATTTTTTAACCAAGCTACTTATGCAGCGCTATTCCACACAGCCGATGCACAGAATGCGATTTTTAAATATTCTCCGTTATTAAGCGTAACCTGTTTAAGCTATCTGTTAAATAATAATTTTTCGCGGCTTGTTGCAACGTGATGTTTGCAATTTACTTCCATAACTCAAGCGGGACACCTTTAAAAATAAACAATTTCAAATGAATAATTGATTGAACACTATTCACCGAAAGTTATTGATCAGATGTCATTATTTCAACAAGTATAAATCAAATTAAATTGTGCTGAGACTTCAAATTCGTATTTCTATGATAATATTCAGTTGCAATCAATATTGCATCTCACAGCACATACTTTCTATTTTTCTAATTTTTGAGCAGGCTTTCATTTGGACCCTGTGACTCATTAAAACTGCAAATTAGCATTTTACCCTTTAAATTTAGAATATAGGCTTACAACAGTCTTTTGTGCAATTTCGTCAAAATCTTCGTGAGAATTTAAAGGCTTATTTTAATTGCCAAATGTGCCAATCGATAAACCTTTAAAGAAACGCACACGGGCTTTCAAACACACCGAAAAGTCGAGTTCTGTTGCTAGGAGCACCCTTAATAATTTTCAGAAACCCAGAATGTATAAAAAAAATTTTGAATTTTAGAGAAATATTCGACTTTCTGGAGAAATGCCCAATTTCGGTCTTTGTTATTTCTTGCGTACCGCTGCACAGTGGAACTGGAGACTGGTGCAATGTCAAGGTTACGGACATCGATCGCTTTTGTTTTTAGAGAAATTCACTAAAATTTCACTAAAATCTCCTTAAAATCGATCCGATTCTATCGAAACAAAACAATGCCGTCGATAGTGGACCTAATAGGCGAATCTGTGATTAACCAGAAGGGCGAAAACGTACCAACGGCGACGTTTTGCGACGAGGGTAGGGTAGTAGGTCTATACTTCGCCGGTTTCTTTGATGAGTCGTCCGTCGCGTTTACCCCCCTACTGGTCGACGTTTACGAGAGGATAAGGGAGACGGACCAGGGCAAGGGCTTCGAGATCGTCTACTTAAGTTCAGACAGAGACGAAGAAAGCTTTAATGAATTTCTCAAAGAAATGCCGTGGTATGCTGTGCCGTTTGCAAACGTCGACATAGTAGTAAGTTCATCCACTACGTAACTTGAGTAGATATAATGTAAACGTCGGCAAAGTTATAGTATCGGGGGCTGAAGGATTATACAGTATCTTTGGACATGCTGCGCGGACGCCGGACGGTACCAGGTTTTCTAATGACGACACTAACCCTGACTCTAATCGACCCTCACGACGCCAGTAAACTTATGCACTATAGCCTTCAGCCCCCGATACTATAAGCTTGCCTAAACGTCTACGTAGAGCATTATTGTAATCCTTCAAACGTTTTAGTTTTGTGATAAATATTTATGAAAGATTAAATCGTTCTGTTATATGAGACCGTGAAAGGCTATAGGAAAATGTAGATATTCTTCTGAATGTTCTGAAAAATCAAGGCAGGATAAAGTGAGTTAGTACTTTGGACTGGTGGGTATTGATGATGATGATGATGAGTTCTCTGTCCGAAGGCAGGTCCATTGGCTCTTATGCAACCGGGGGATGAGATGACTGAGGTGGTTTCCCGTTGCCTTCCTCACAGACAATTGTTGATGAGCAACTTGTTCAAGAGCATTATGTAGTGGCTCGAGGTAGATTTGAACCTGTGACCCTCCAGTTACAAGGCACAGAACATACCAGTACACCACCGCATCTCACCACTGGACTAATTTTCAAATCCCTGCTAAGATAGGAAGATTTGTAACTGTAATTGTAATTGAACATTTGTATAGCGCCACTCAGTGATTCAGAGGTGATATTTCATGCTTTCTGTTCCTCTGGCACAGGGGTGTCAAAAAGCTGGTCCGCCAACGATTTTTGCCCACAGAGCCTCAAGTGGCCAAAGACTACTGTAATGTTCGTGAGTGATAATGAAGATCAAAATTAAGATTTTATAAGTCTAATTTGAATGTGTATGCTTATAAATGCACGATGAAAGATTTAGTTTTGCAAAATTTTCTCGCGACTGTCTCGCGTAGCCTCCTTGCAGATGCATAGCCCTTTTTTACATTCAAACAATCCGGTTGACACACCGCAACCGGTTACAGTGTACAGTTATGCAATTGAAACAATTCACAAGAACACAAATGACAGAAGACATAAATCTTAACTACTAACAGAACAGACAGCCTGCAATACACGGCACTAATAGCAGCCTACAAAGCCTTTGGCACCCTGGTCAATAACTTCCTGAAATATATTGCCACTGGCCTACCATTAAAAGTTTGACACCCCTGCTCTAGCAGAACTGGGTAAAAAGTAAATAAAGCAATTACAGACTGTTGAAAGGATTGGACAGATCAGCATCCACCATTGCATGCTGAAGCTAAGAAAATTAATGGCTATCGCCACCTGCTTCCTACTTGTTTCCCAAAAGCTATCTGTCAAGAGAATTTTTGCAACAGATTAATCACCTGATTTCAGAGTTGCCTCATTTTCTAAATAGTCACGTGATTATGGCTTTGCTTTGGTTCACCATCGGTTGAAGCTTTGTGCTTTAGACACCGACATGTTAGAATTTATTCATTGTAATTTGCCTCATTCGTTTATATCCCTTCGAGCCTCCTCCACCCCAGAGACGATTACTGTGTAGGGACCATGTGCAAGTCCTTCAATCACAATTGCTTAGCGCCATCGATTGATGCTTCGTCATTAGATAGTGGCGCTTAATAAATGCATAATAATAATAATTCATTCATTCATTCATTTCAGATATTTATATAGCGCCCCTTCAAGGTTTAATAATATAATGCATATGCATACTAATAATATGCATAATAATAATAGTAATAATAATAATAAAAGTATGATTTGATCATCATCCTCCCTGAGATGGTTACTGTGCAAATCCTTCACTCACAATTGCTTAGCACCACAGATTCTATATTTTACTGACTTTACACGCATAATAACTGCAGCATAATAATGATAATAATAATAATAATAATTATACAAAGGAAATTTCTTCGTTTTCTATTTCTGCGACACAGGCTAGAAACGTCAAACGGTACAAAGTTCGCGAGATGCCGACGCTCGTTCTGGTCGAAGGATCAACGGGAAAGCTGATAACGACAACGGGAAGAGACTGCCTTTCCGAAGACCTGGATGGCGTCGAGTTTCCATGGTATCCAAAGTCCTTCGATGATGTCATCGGCGGAAAGATACTCAACCGGGAAACGTTAGTCGATGCAAAGGAGGCACTGAGCGGAAAAATCAAAGGCCTCTACTTCTCAGCGCACTGGGTGAGGCTCATCGTGCCTTCTTTAGTGTGATTGGACCATCTTTTGCCGATTTCTCAACCAGTCTATTATCCGCATTTTGTGCACTTTTGCCGAATCTTTGCCCTGTCTTATTAATCGGCAATATTTATCAAACTTTCTTTCTAATGACTGTGTTTAGATCACAATCAGATTTTATTGCTACGTTGACTCACAATTTCATTGTAAAGTTTCAATTATAAAGGTTAAGGATTATTGTAAGTATCTTCATAAGATACATACATCCGTGGTTTTCTTTTCATCCCATCTTACTGCATCCGATGAATCCCAGGGTAGTAGTGAATTTAAGATTTTAATTTGGGTTTGGCAATGCTGGTCGAGGAAACTGCCACTGTCTGTTTTCACAAGCCGTGCCGTACTCTATTCAGGTTTTGCTTTCCGGAGAAATATTCATTCTACTGGTCGGGGTGAACTGTTTGCTCCCTTTGCACGTACCTCGCAGCGCGGCAATTACATTGTGATAGAAGTTACTAATGATTAACAATTATAAACTGCAAACTCTAATGTTGTCTTTGCCCTGTTTCATTATCCGCAGTGTCCTCCCTGTCGAATCTTCACTCCTCAGCTTGCCACCGTTTACGAGACGCTGCGATCGGAGGGCAGGAACTTTGAGGTCATCTTCGTCAGTTCCGATCGGTCTCAGGCGTCGTTCGAAGACTACTACAAGACAATGCCTTGGCTGGCGCTTCCCTACAAAGACCCCAGAGTACGGCGCCTTACGAAGCGATATGAAGTCGGAGGTAAATCTAACCTTAAGACCATCTGATTGGTATTATTATTATTATTATTATAAATATTATTACTATTCTTATTATTGTGAATTTATTTGGCACCACTATCTAATGATGAAGCATCAATCGATGGCGCTGAGCAATTGTAAGTGAAGGACTTGCTCAAGATCCCTACATAGTAACCGTCTCAGGGGTCCCGGAGGAGGATCGAACCCGTACTCTCCTCGTTAAAGGGTGAGGTCTCTAACCAATTGGCTACCATGTCCCACAAAGGATTAACCTAATCCGATTTGAAGACTTCATCTAATCTTGGACTTAATCTAAGTTGAATACCTAATCTAATCTAATCTAAGTACTTATTCTAAGGTAAGGACTTAATTTAAGCTGAATACTTATACTCATCTGAAGACTTCACCTAATCTGCATTTAATCCAATTAAATCGAAATCTGACTTCTAATCCGAAGTTTTTTTCCAAGCTGAAGCGTTAGTCTAATCCCGTTTCATTGAAGCTGAAGACTTGATCTAATCCAGTTTATAAGATACCATAACCATAGATTGTTATTGTAAGTCATCAGTCACCGTCCCGTAATAAATGAGACTCGAAGTCCACCTCCGTCCATCTTGGTCTAGGACTTTTCCCCCACGGACAATTCCCCCCGGACGTTTCCCTCCGAAGTTGGACTGATGAAAATAATTCTCTGCTTTAATAGAAGTTGGATTGATGAAAGAAATTATTTTCCTTAAATAGAAGCTGGATTGATAAAACAAATTCTATGCTTAAATATAAGTTTGATTGATGAAACAAATTCTTAGCCTTGGCATAAAAGCTGGATTTATGAAAAATTCTTTGTATTAAATAGAAAGTGGATTGATGAAAATTTTGTTTTTCTTAAATAGAAGTTGGAATGATGAAAGAAGGCCTTTGCTTCAATAGAAGTTGGATTAATAACAGTTATCATGGACAATGGTAGAGTTACCTACTTACTGTTCGGGGGAATTGTCCGGAGGGAAATGTCCGGATACCCATCCATTTATCGTGAAGTTGCCATAGTGCCTGTTACCATGACACTTACTTTCATGGCATTTGTTTTCATCTTGTGCGTTTCTACGGTGTGATTCCCCATACTATCTGTTACAGTGTTACCATGACCTTTTTCGCTATATTGTCTTTTGCCACGGTGTGTTTCCAACATAAGATGTTTGTTGTCATAGTTTCTGTTGCCATGGTGACTGTGCTGTTTCTCGTTCTCTTTCCAGGTATTCCGATGCTTATTATTCTCGACGAGAAGAACGAACTGATAACGGTCCACGGTCGACCCTCCATCTCCAAAGATCCGGAGGGAAAGGTCAGCCCATTGTATTTCAACATGTAATGTACTGTAATATATGCTTCTGGACATTTATATAGCACCTCTGTTAAACGTGTTCATCACAGGCCTATCTGATGGTGTTGTGACTCGTTTCTAGATACGTTATTGGACACGGTAGATTGGTAGAGTGGTCGTCTTGTAACACAGTGAGTACGAGTTCGATCCTCCTCCATTCCTGAAACGGTTTATTTAGACACCTTTAAAACGATGTCATGCCGATGCTATACGATATAGCATAAATTTTGCACGATAGGAGATTAATGATAAAAACTATTTGATTGAGTGAGAGTACGGGTTCGATCCTTCTCCCCTGAGACGGTTACTGTGTAGGGACCTTGAGAAAGTCCTTCACTCACAATTGCTCAGCGCCATCGATTGATGCTTCGTCATTAGATAGTGGCACTTGATAAATGCGTAATAATAATAGTTATAATAATGCTAATTAATAATTACTAATTATAATGATAAAAATTGTTACATCTTAAATAAATACCATTGCTATAAGAAGTTTCATTGTTACCAACTCTGTTGTCTAACCTATCTGTATCGATATGTCTGTCTTAGTCTAACCTATCTGTATCCGTATGTCTGTCTGTCTGTCTGTCTGTCTGTCTGTCTCTGTATGTATGTCTGTATGTTTGTCTGTCTGTCTGTCTGATCTGACACCAGCGACTTTATAATTTGAACATAGAAGTTTACTAATTAGTAAATTAATTGTTTCTTTTCACAGGAGTTTCCGTGGATTCCTCCTTCGGTCGAGGAACTGAACGAATCGAACGCATCATCTCTCAACGAATCCGCCTGTCTTATTCTCTTTACAGGTTTTACTTTTTGACATTGCATTTCATTCGACCATCCATCTCCGCATTTCGGTTCAGAGTTATTATTATGATGCATTTATTATTAAAGTGGTTAGCATGCGAAAAATGTGAATCAAGAGATTGGGGGTTCAAATCCCCACCAGGGCAGAAATTTCGTTCGAGATATCTGCTCCACCTGTGCCCCCCCTATCCAACTCAGCTGTGATGCATACATTGTCGGTAAGATGAGACGGCAAGGGAGAGGACGGGCCACCCGCCCTCATATGCTGAGGCTAAGAAAATGAAGTCGCTAACCCTTCATACCCATGGCTGCCTCTAAGGCTAGCTGCAGGGACTGCTCTTCTTCTTTGACCTTAACTTACTAGGTAAGGTGAGATCAAAGTTAATGTTACCTACCTCTTTCTCTGACCTTAAAACCTTCCTTTTTCCTCGGAGTACCTCGCACTGTGTCCGCGCTTCTGAAAGGCTTATGCTATGAGAAGCGCTTTATAAATGATCAAATACAATACAATACCTAACTTTACATTAGCGTTCCTTAATTCACCTTATGTTGCCGTACCTAAGGCTGTTTTGTCTGGGTTTTTGTCAGATGGTGACGAGGAACTGATCAAGAAGGCGAAAGATCTCCTACAGGAACCAGCGAACAATTACCTCGGTGAGCACAAGGTGTCGGCAGACACCGTCGACATTCTTCCTGACCTACGCTTTTTCTACGAAGGACATGAGGTTCGTGCAAAAGCATCAAATCTGTCTTATACTTAACTATTATTATGCATTTATTGAGCGCCGCTATCTGATGACCAAGCATCAATCGATGGCACTGAGCAATTGTGAGTGAAGGACTTGCTCAAGGTCCCTACACAGTAACCGTATCAGTGGAGGAGGATCGAACCCGTATTCTCCAATGGTAGCTGATAACTTAGACCAGTGCTTCTCAATCTTTTTTATATACAGAACACATTTGAACTGAACATTTTTTGACAGAACCATGACCTAAATAATTATTCTGTTTTACGTAGCACCTTCAAAGCAGACCAATATAGGTTTCATTAATGACGCAGTGATGAATAAATGAATAACTGAATTCTTTTTATAGATTAGAAATTATTTCAAATGAAATTTTCCCATGGAAACTTTGTTTTCACCTCGGAGTCTGATTTATGATGTAACAGCACATTCATACGACACTTTTATCCAATTTCCTAACTTTCCCTTGTTCGTTGTCCTAACTTACATTGCCACTAACCTAATTCTCCTTTCGTAGCTAACTGTTAGAGCTGAGATAATATTTGCTATCTCAACCCATTAAATAACTGTGGGGCGCGGTGGTGTAGGGGTATGTTCGGTGCCTTGCAGCCGGAGGGTTGCGGGTTCGAATCCATCTCAAGCCGCCGCGTAGGGACCCTGGGCAAGTCCTTCACTCGCAATTACTCATGCGCTTCGGTGTGAAACTCCGATTCAGTGTTCTGTAGTCGGGAGCGCCTGTTAGAAATCTTGAAGTCGCTAGAGCGCCTCTGAGTAGAAATCTTGAAGGGGACGCTACACATCATAACAAGTGCTCATACATAACATAACATAACATAACTAACTGTCAGAGCTGAGACAATTTTTCCTACCTGTTACAAGTTGAGACCTGTCAGCTTGATACTGAGAATAAACGAAATTGATTGATTGATTTAATTACATTTCCATTGGCAGAGCGACGAGATCGCCGACTCGATCCGCACGTTCGCTCAGCTCGACGGCCGGAAGCCACTTCTCGCGATCGTTGACGTCGGAGAACGACGGACGTACAGTCTCCAGGAGGAAAACATCACGAGAGAAACCATCGACGATCTCGTCTCCAAGTTCAAGAACTGTACGCTCGATTTTGTTCCGATGGGCGACTAGCGATCGACTACTTGAATCTCGGATTCTTCTTTTGTGTTTGATACGACAAAATTGTACTCTTATTTCTGGCAAAGCGTCTCTCGAAAATGTTCTGTTCGTCTTCTGGTAATCTTAGTCTGTGTTCTTTAACCGTAGGATTCTATGTTTAGCTGTTCTATGCCCGTTGGTCGTAGAATTTTATTTCGGTATACGATATGTGTAAACGTTCTATGCATTCGGAATAAGCTCGTTTCGAGGTTTCTAATGTTGGGTATTTTTTGGGTTCGGGAAACGGTGTGTTTTCTCGTTGGTGTTTTTTGGAACGTGACTTTCTTTGTTACTTTTGGTTTCGATTTTTATGGGTTTTTACAGAGCTTGCTGGTTTGGTTATTTTTTAATTGAAGCCCTCTTTCTGGGCACTAAATATAATCTGTAACGCAGTTCTGTCTGTGAAAATAGATGAGGCTAATGTATGAGCTTTTTCTTTTTCCAAACGACTCTTTTGTGTTTGGGACTGTCTTCCATGTTTAGAGAACATGTTACCGATGCGTTGGTTAGCAACTAGTGGCCGACTGGTTAGAGCGCTCGCCTTGTAACGCGGATAGTACGGGTTCGATCCTTCTCCTCTGAGACGGTTACTGTGTAGGAACCTTGAGCAAATCCTTCACTCACAACTGCTCAATACCACTGATGTTCTGTCGTAAGTCTCCATGGATGATGTCTTGGTATGTTGTGATGCTTATCTGTTATTTGTATTCTTAAGAGGGTTGTGGGGGCTGATTGGTCAGAGCTTCGCCTTGTGCGTGGAGAGTATGGGTTCGATCCTTCTCCCTGAGACGGTTACTGTGTAGGAACCTTGAGCAAGTCCTTCACTCACAGTTGCTCAGCGCCATCGATTGATGCTTGGCATGGGCGTATTTAGGGGTGGGATTTAAGGGTTCAACCCTCCAGAAATAAATGCAATACTGTTATTAAAATCTAGAAGTTTAGAAAAATACGACAATTGCTCAGCGCCATCGATTGATGCTTGGTCGTTAGATAGTGGCGCTTAATAAATGCATAAAAATGTTATAATAACTGGTTTCTAAAATGAATAATAATCTCTTTCACTTGCATTTGACGTTTTCCTTAAACTCGTTGTGTATGATCTGTTCTGCGTGCAGTCTGATTTCTGATACCTCTACTAAGTTATTTGCCTGTGCCAGTCTTTGTCAGACCTCTTCTGAGCTATATGTCTGTGCAAGTCACAAGTCCCACTCCTTCGAAAGCAGATTTTAAAATACTCAAACGTTGTATTCGACTCGTAACCTGCTGCTGAATAACTCGCAAACTATTGGCCGTTGTGATGATTCTACAGAACTTATGTCAGTGCTCTGTCAGTCTATTTAGTGTAATGTCTGTGCTTTGTGACCCTCATTTATGTTTGTATGCATTTATGTATGTTGTATGCATTCATGTGCTTGCCAAGTTTAGAACTCCTGGACCCTAATCAATCAATGTATCATTTGTGTATGTATGTACATACTTGTATGTGTATGTATATACCGGTATCTGTGTACTAGTATGTGTGTACCTGTGTATGTATGTAGTTGTTTATTCTGGGTTTGCATGTGCATATGTATGTACAGTATGGATGTATGTTTGTATGTATTTCTATGTAATAATAATAATATTCGTTTATTCTGACACAAGTTGACATGGCCGCAGCTTGTTTACAAACATGTACTATGTTTGCATGTATGTACAGTATGTCTGTATGTATGTTTCAATATATGTATTTTCATATTTAACAGGTACTGTGTGTGTATCTAGGTATGTGTATATGTGTTGATATCGTTTTCTACACTGGAACCTTACTACTGGATGCACTTATTAAAACGCAGATCATGTGTAAAGACAGATACGTTTTTCAACACTGTGGATGGCATTTCGTTCGATTTTGTAATTATTGCTTTGATTTTTTGGCATAAGGCGATGACATAATTATAGTCCTCGTGATTTTTAGTTTTTTAATCTCACGAGATTGTTTTGACATCTTAGTTTCTCGATTTACGTCACGAGACATTGTCTTGAGCTCGTGATTAACTGTTTGTTGTCATTAGATGTCATTATTTTATTTTTTTAATAACATTAGATGGTTTTTTGTTCTCGTAATTTCTAAAATGTGGACTCGTTCTATTTGCCATTCTGTGTAGCGCAAAGTGCTGTTATGCCCCCAAAGCTCTTTACTCAATGCGCCATATAAGAACATAACTGTAGCGCTATGCAGTGACTTTTCCATCGTTATCCCTTTTTACGCTGGCCTGGTTGACATGTTGTACCAAAAGTCGTGTCCCCTCCTTGGAAAACTTCACATTAACGAGTTAACAATGTACCTGCATGTCGTGATGACTTCTGGTTTTTTTAGGGCAGTTCTCTTGCCCTGTACTCATGACATTTTTAATTAATTTCAGTGCCTGTTAATTAGCTCGTTGTGACATGGCTACTTTTAATGCTGCTCCTCTGTAGCGAAGCTTCTTACAATGCAGCTTTAGAATGAGGTCATGTTGTAATGAGGTCATGTTACGAGGTCAGCAAAATGAGGTCATGTTACACTGAGATGCTGTACTGTCATGTTATCGTGACGTCATCGTATTATGAGATAGTATTATAAACAAGAAACCCTAGATCACTAGAAACCTAGCCTGGTTTCTAGTGATTGTGGTCGATTAGATGTATGTTGCACAACACACCTTATAGTTCTCTTTTTTCAGCTTGTGGACGACACAGCTTTCCACTAACCATGGTCTTGATGTTGCTTTGCGTGTTTGGTATCTAAATGTGCTTCGTGAATATCATTAAAGGCGTTATTTATTAAATAATTATTTTTATGGTTCTGTTTAGTATTCGTTACAGGCCGTGTTAAACTGTTGCCGTATGTCAGTAAATTGTCATAGATCTGTCTTTGGTTCTTCTTATTTCCGAAAATTTCACAGCAAAGGCACGAGTCTCTCTTTTCCCTAATTGTATACCAGACTCTACATTAAGTCTTGCTGTGTGTGGCCAATCCTCCTGGTATAAGCTGCGTATGAACCTGCAACATAAACTCCTCAGCTTGTCTTTGCGTCTTTTCTGCAAACGCTTGAAGACCATTTAGTGAGATCATGGTTTTATTGTGTTAGGTCACCAGCACCATGTTGTCCTGGAGTCATTTCTTCAATAGGCTGTTTCCGTGTCTTCTCGTGTTCCCTTCTCTGCATTACGTCAAGACTCAGTCAATCAACGTTGACCTACTTCAGCCTCTGTTGACTCCAAAGAACTCCATCTACTCGACGCCTCATCTTAACTGACGTCATCAGTAGTGAATTCTGTGACGGCCGAAACGCCCACGCTTGGCCAAGTGGAGAACTGGTGGACAACTATTTTGTTGTTGTCCACCTTCAGAAGTTCAGAACTGCACATACGACAGAACGTCGATGGCTCTGAGCAATTGCATGTTAAGAAGGACTTGCTCAAGGTCCCATTCAGTTTATTTCAGAGATTTAAATCTCTGGCTAACTATCAAGGTCGGTACGTGAGGACCTTAATGGTGTGGCACCCATTCAAAAGGGCAGCGGTGGTGAATGATCTCATCCGATCAATTCATTGAAAATGAGCAGGGTCGACGCCAATTACGGTGACTATACAAAACGGGTAGGCTTACATTTTGCAGTGACCATAATAATATGAGTGGAGGTTCGAACCCGTCGACGTCTCTAACCAATCGACTCGGACCTACTTCGGTCTGTTCTCTTGGACAACCCTTCTGACTAGACGCAGCGCCCGTGTATTAGCTGGTGCCCTGCGCGACTACCGTGTTGTGGAGTTTAAAACTTTCCGATGATACAAGCGTCTAAGCACAGAATAGATAAAGCGTAGCTACGCTTTATCTATTCTGTCTAAGTTCGATTTTGACTCTGTGTTGTGAAGTAAGCGTCAAATTTATGTCTAACTAAGTTTTTATGTTAGATAACGTATTTTAATATATAAAATAGCATTATTCTTTAATAATATTTTACGAATTTAAGTATTAAATTCAGCCAAGGCGTTGGAGGTGTTGTGGTTGGGCTTCTAAACAACCTTGTAATGGAATTGGGCTTGGTAAGTATTGTGCGACTTGAACCGTCGAATGCTGGAATCGGAAATGGATGTGCCAAGTCTCTTCCTTTCTTGGTCACTTTGGCGAACGAGGTGGAAGGATGAAGGTGGTAAATTTGGGTTAAATTATTAAAGATACGGTCGCGCAGGCTTTGATATTCAGTAGACTTAATCTTAAGTAAATCTTGAATTAGTATTTCCGTAGAGATCGAATCGATGATGTACTAGCGAGTTTTATTTTTGGCAACTAGTATGATGCACGTGGTATGGTTTTACTAAGTACCGCGATAATTGGGATATAAAAACGATTTAAGTGAATCATTCACCGTTTCGAATATTCTAAAATCATTTTTCATCAGTGATAATGTGGTTAAATTTATTTTAAATATGAAACTGGTTAGGATAATTGCTTGTAAAATTTTAAAGGCTGCATTTGAAGTTACCTGAGAGTGATGGAGATTATTTTACTAGAGGATACAATCCAGTGAATTACAGTAAACGCTATGATAGTATCTGACTCGGGTACATGATTTAAAGAAAATTCAAAAATTAAAGTTTGCCATGGAAATTCAATTTATAATTGGGATATATACTACTATGTCGCGAATTACTTACACAATTTAATGATTAATATGTTGTTAATACTACTTTAATTTGAGTTTGAAGCCGGTGATGATAACGCATGAGCCTTTTCACTGAGTATTACATTGATTAGAACATGATAGGACTGAGGCTTCCAACACATTTATTTGCTTACAAATTAATTTGACTAATAAAAATTAAAATACTATAATTTATTTAAAGTCATATTTAAAAATGATAAGTTTTATTATTTGCTGTGTGGTTTTTAACAGAATTGCATTAGTAAGTGGACGCTGGAACGGAATTAAATGCTATGTTAAAGCCGGTGATGATATTTCATTGAGCCTTTTGTTAGAATGAAAGATCAATGATTCCATAAATGATAGGGCTGAGGCTTTTCAAGTTTAATTACTAATCCCTAAGAAGATCAGCCTGAAAAGCAAATTATCATTTAATATTTTATTTATACTGTATTATAAATAAAAAGATAGGGATATCCATTTAAATGGGGTAAAATTAATCGACAAGCTAGCAGTTTTAAGAAGATTACCATTTACAAAACTTGTAAATTATTGCTGATAAAATTAAAGAAGTGGAGGAGGCTTGGTAGTAACGATGAACTTGAAATTTTCCCCTGCTCACAGTTACAACAGATTCTGTGCTGTTGGTGACTTCATAGAATGGGGTAAAGTAAAAAGAATTCTCATTAAAAACCCTTGCATGTAGTTATTGATATGCACGGATCCTGTGATGGGAAACAAATACATGTATTTATCTAAATTATAAAAGCATTTAAATTTCTGTAAACTGTTCTCATTTGGTTCAGTTTGAATTCTTTTTCAGTACATGTTACAGAGCTTCAAAGACTTGTTTTAAAATGCTCCTACAATTTCTGATTATTTTAATCTTGCTATTTTTGACAAGAGAACTTACCTTGCTCACAGTTCTGACAGATTATTTTGTGCTGTTAATGACTTCGTATGATGGGGATAGAACACAAAATTTCTCATTAAAACCCTTGCATATTCTGTAATTTGATTTGCAAGGATCCTGTCATGGGGTACAATTCTACTGATCAAACTACTGATTAGCATGTTTGCTTATTTGTCTTGTGCCACTATTTAGCTGAACAATTAGTTAATTGATAATTTTTAAATATTTTTATTGTTTATTGCACAGTAAGTTATCTCCAGGCAGCCAGAATATTTTCCTACCTGTATGTATGTTGAATTCAATTTTGACAGTGGAAGAAAAATGATGATAATATGTGACGGGCGGTCTTAATTTCTGTTGCAGATAGTCACATTTCTGATTTTCTTGCACTTGATAACTTATTTAATAAGAACAGCCATATGTTTGTCTGCCTCTGTAATCCTACCATCACTTGCCTAAAAATAGATGTTTGTTTTCTGAGAAAGTGTGCAGTATGACATGCCTGGAGTGTGCAGTGTGAAATCAGAAATTTAGCTCCATTCAGCTATACCATTTCGTTCTAATACCTGAAATCTTTCTTACTTGCCAGTTCAAGTAGAGATTGACAGTTGAAGGAAGAGTGTGCAAAACATTTCTGGGTATTTCAGGCACTGCTACCATCAATTTTCTTTTGTGCTAGTTAGAATTTGCAGAATCATTTCCTTTGATACAGATTTGGTATGGCGTTCTTGTTGGTGCAGCTGGGTACACCAGTTAAGAAGTAAATTTAGTTAGTAAAACATATACATATAAATAAGCTTAAAGTTTTTATCGTGTCTGCCGATTGAAACTGGTCTGTGATGATAAAATACGGTTTGAATTTCAGTGATAAAATATTTTCTGTTCACCTTGACTGAGACCATGTCGGCAGATCGAGTTTACCTAGAATATACCTGTTATGCAGTTAACTACGAATTTATTAAGTAATGCGTAATCTCAAAGCTGTGCACAACACTTCAAAACTTAAGTTGACACAAGTTAAAGTTTGCCTTGTTCAGTCATTCATTGGAAAGATTTATATTCATGTAACACTGTCTAGGACCCCTTCAAAGCTGCTACACTGTACTGCGAAGTGCTCCCGACCCGCACTGCTAAAAGGACAGTATTAAACCTAATGGTTCGGATGATTCGGTGCATAATAAAATGACGATAACTATGTGACGGGCGGTCTTCATTTATTTTGAAGATAGTCACGTCTCTGATTTCTGTGCACAATAACAGTTATTAGCCTACCACAACATTAATAGGTGCCTGTAGTCATGCACTGTGATGCACAATATGAATCGAGCTTTTGCAATTAGCCTAGAGAAGAGTCCGCCATGATGGACGTCCGCAAAAGACGGGAGAGCGAGGATCACCCAAATACGGACAAAGGAGAGGGGTTGTGGCTATTAATGCGGACGTCCACATCTGGCAGTGGATATAATTCCTGTTTAACGACGATGTCAAAACAAAGATTATTAGCATCGCCCTCCTTTGTCCAGACTGGGACTGGCACTACCTCTCTTCAACCGTCCTCGATACGAGGGTTGGTCGCATTGTAGACTACCAGATAACACGTAATAATTAAGGCAGTGACGGAAGAGTTCGTGCTGATGTTTTGTTTCTGTTTAACGATGCTGTGTCATAATACAGATGATTAGCGTAGCCCTCCTTTATCCAGGCTTGGCACTGGACTACCAGTGTACGGGCAGTGTACTCATTGTAGCTGGCTAGGGGCGCTGATGGAAGAGAAATGTATGCTGTTCTGGGGATTTGAACCTCACGACGGCACAGACCACTAGACTATAGCGTCTCCTACGCAAGATTAAACATCCTATTAGGTTAGGTAAAAATTGCCGCATGCACGGTACAGTTGACATCACGGCGTTGCGCACTAAGGAGACCGTGCCATCTGGGGAATGACTACTCGTTATGCCACGTTGGTTGTTTAAGGGTTCTGTACTTTATGATCTTCCTGCAACGAACGCTGCCATTTGCATATTCATGTTAACCGAGATCATTTATTCGTACCCATCGCCGCCAACGATTTGGTTGGCGTCAGGAACTGTTGATTAAACCGAACATGTCAGAAGTTATTGAGAAATCTATAGGGTGTGCTTGCACCTGGAAACCGGTTGATTCTGCGCTGGATCCCACGCCACCATTTCCCCAGGAAAGTACGACGTGCACCTTCGTCCGCGTTCTGCCGCTCGCAAGGTGTCGCCTCTGTCCGATCGCGACGAAGCGCTCGCTAGAGGCGCCACGTCGAGACTTTCGTAGACGCGCCCCGTTGGGAACATGGTCCCCGGCGAGTGCGCCGTCACCACTCGCCAGGTGGCGTATTCGTTGACCCTGAGGGTGGAGTTGGTGTCGTCCGCCGCGCAGGTGGTCGGCGTTTTGTGGAAGTCTTTGTAATCTGGGCTGAAGATGCCGGAGCTGGAGAATTCGTAATGGCGGCTGATCTTGTCCGTTATATCGGAAACAGGGCGTCCATTTTGACGATTGAAATTGTGGCGCCTGTAAGTAAGACACATATGTAGTTCGGTAGCGCGTCGTGCCTCTGCGTGAGAGGATGTCGGATTGTATCTTGTGACTATTTCAGAGGTTCGTCCTATGTGACCAGTGGCGTAAATCATGGGGGGAAACAGGTGCCCCCACAGTTTTGACTTAAGCCCTTCTGTCCCCCCAATCCGGCCGGGTACTGTCCCCAAAGTTATGATAGAATTTCGCCTCTGCTGTATAGAATCGCTGATCGTAGGAGAAGTTTTAGGGGCGTAACTATGGCGTAGAGTCTACGCCATAGTTACGCCGTAGACAGTGGACGAGGCATATGAAATAGATTAATAGACTGTCACTACAACAGGAGCACATTTAAAAGGAATAATTATGTCATCACAGGCCTTCATGCACAGCTAATATAATATAACTACATGTAAGACTTAAAGTGATAGGTCTACATTGATTGAGTAGCCTACTTTAATCCAGTGTTTAATCTACTCCCTTGCTGTCCTCGAGGGTTGTCGGGGGGTATCCCACATATTTGAAAAGTTGACACGACCGGGACACATTTTTTTCTCGGGGGGTAGTAACAATAACAAGAGTTTCCCAGGAATTTTCGAGGGGTATTAACAAGACTTTTCCACGAAGGGGGTAGTAACGAGGGTTTTCTTCCAAGAGTTTTCGAGAGGGGGTAGTAACGATTAAAAATCCATAAATCCTGGGGGAATTATCCCTCAATTTCACACTTTCTGTACAAACTTACATGTCTTTCATTTTTTCTGGGGGAGGGGGGGAACCCCCAAGAGACGTCTAGATTAAACACTGACTTTTATCGCAATCTCGAGATTTGTACAGCGCCCCAACAAGCGAAGTGGGAACAGGCTCTTAGTCGAAACAAAATCGATAGGCAGCAGGGAGGGGGTAAATGGGTTTCATGTCAAGATCCAAAGGGGTCAGGCTGGCCAAGGTGGGCGCTGTTTGGAATTGAAAGGGCGAAGGAGGTAAGGGGAAGGGGTGGAGGAATCAGGATACGGTTTGTGGAAGTAAAGTGTTTTGAGAAATACGTGTGGAAAGGTAGCAAGAGGAGAGCTTTAAAGCCAGCCTAACGCCTGAAATACCGGTGTGGCTGTTTTACAGATTTTTTTCATTCATTCATTACAAAGATTTATATAGCGCCCACAAGGTTACTACTCAGGAGCGCTCCCGACCTCAGCACGGCTGAAAGGACAGTTTGAGGCAAGAATAGAAAGATTCAGAGTGGATTCTGGGATGCAATCGCAGTGCCAAAGGGAGCCCATTCCAGAGGGAGGGACCAACCACTGAGAAGGCCAATTTTTTAACCGCTTCATCCGCAGTAAGCCAAGCATCACCACTTTTAAAAGGAACACCCAACCATAATTTTTGCAGAGTTTGCCAGTTAACCAGTAGAGCCGTTTTAGCCAGTGTCTTACAACTCCATGCAGATAAGTATCGCTACATATAATAGGAGTGTCTTACCACTTTATGCAGATGATTCCTGACACCAATATGACACATATGACCGCCAAAGCGATCAATGCGGTGACGAGAATCGAATGACCTGTATAGCAAAGAACAGTCCGTTATTGACCTTTGAAATGCTTGGCTGTAAGACACCTCTTTTAACACTGTTGCGGACAGTGTTTATAATTTAATAATGTAAAGATTGTGTACTGGTAAATATGAATTCTTGAGCACCTCTTTTATCACTGTCAAACGCCCTATAATTTAAAAAATCATACACATTGCGTGTGCTGGGAAACAAGCCACTATTGCAATACCGTACAGAATTTGTGTGCTAGAAAGCTAGTTAACGTGAATCGTTAAACACCTCTTTTAACACTGAAATTCGCCCTATATAATTTAAATACCATCGTCAGCTTTTGAGCTGTAATATGCCAAAAACTAATGTTTGTCGGCGGCAACGGCCTCTGTTGTCATAAGCTGCCGTTAAACTGTGGAACACACATATTTACGTGTCCTGATGCATAAGTGGTTTTTAATATTTCCGTTTATTGAAACAATACGGTTGACAAACCGCAACCGGTTACAGTGTACAGTTATGCAATTGAAACAATTCACAAGAACACAAATGACAGAAGACATAAATCTTAACTACTAACAGAACAATACACGGCGCTAATAGTAGCCTACAAAGCATGTCCACCCTACGGGACTCGAACTTGGTACCTCTCGCTCTCTATGCCAGTGTGTTATGCAATGCGCTATCGGGCCAATTGGTGTATTACGCCAAACGATAATCCCTGTTCAAGAAAAATGTTGTCGACGTCAACGGCATTTGTTGCCACAAGTTATTCAGACATTGGACTCTCAATCCAATCCAATCCATGTGCTTATTGTGCTAGTTAACTTGAATCCTTGAACACCTCTTTTAGCACTGTCAAACGTCCTGTATAAATAAACTCCGCCTCTGCTTGTACTCAGTCCCAATCCTGGATAAAGGAGGAGGGCGACGCTAATGATCTTTGTTAACACACTGTCG
>JACEVL010000127.1:1510000-1567500 GCA_020284085.1 Aporrectodea caliginosa | reverse complement strand
TAGTTCTCACTTTTAGTGATATCTTGCGACTGCCAGGGTTGTTGACGTCGACCTGATCTAATCTAGTAATCGTATCGTAAACTCCAAACTTCGAAAACGCCAATCGAAAGCTAAGCGCAGGGTACCAGCTTATTCACGAGCGCTGCGTCAAGTCAGAGGAATTTCTAAATGGTAGTCCGAGTCACAATAGCGCATTGGATAACATCTGGCGTAGAGAGCGAGAGGTACCGAGTTCGAGCCCCGTTAGGCCGACATGCTTTGTAGGCTGCTATTAGCGCCGTGTATTGCAGGCTGTCTATTCTGTTAGTAGTTAAGATTTATGTCTTCTGTCATTTGCGTTCTTGTGAATTGTTTCAATTGCATAACTGTAAACTGTACCGGTTGCGATGACTGTGTCAACAGGATTGTTTCAATAAAGAAAGAATTATCATTATTATTATTATTATTATTATTGTTGTTATTATTATTATTATTGTTATTATTATTATTATTTTTTTTTTTTTTTTTTTTTTTTTTTAAAGTCTGGAACGGTTATTATTATTATTATTATTATTATTATTTTTATTATTATTATTATTATTATTATACAATATTTATTCTCTCAATCAATCAACATCAATACATCAATAGACAACCTGTCGTCTGAAATTAACGTCATAAATGCCGTTTGTGTCACATCTCCCTTAGGTCTGGCTCCGCTAAAGAGCCGCGGAAAGCCACCGAGTTGAACCGCTGGACAGTTATAGAGAGACGCTGCAGCAAGAAGCAGGTTTCTCTGGTGTCTCCTGTGGACAGCGTCAGACTACGACCTAGATCTGATATAAAGTTTTGGCCAGTGGTGTTAATTGGACCTAAGGTCTCGAGAGCAAGAGGCACGAAAAAGTGCGTGTTCAAAAGTGCATTGTACTTGGTCATTTTCCTGTCCGTGGCGATCTCGGCTGCCGCGCCCGCCGTCGCTGCCGTGGCCTGGATGTATGATGGTGCAAGGGTATCTACAACCGTCGCGTCCCACACCAGATGGCGACCCGCGCGCCATGGGATCATTGTTAGGCCGTCTGGTCTTCTGCCGTCCGTGCGAAGTAGACCTGGTGGTTCCTTTATTGATGGAATTCCAGCCTTCGAAAGGGAGCGATGTATAATGTCATTGATAGTGTTATGTCTGGCTATTCGGCCGAAGCCTAGAGAACATGAAAGGCCGTGGCTACCTCTGGCGTCGATTCGGGCTCCACAAGCGCATGTGTGTGGTTCGCATATTGTGGCCCCAAGGCGCAAGCCGACCGCCACCCGAACGTCCTCGTTGTCCAGTCGCAGCCCACATGCTGTTATTGGTAAGGCATGTAGCCAGTCGCTGGCGTGTGGTGACGAGACAGCTTTCAATCGCGCGGTGTTGTATGGGTCTATTGTGTCATGAAACAGTGTCTTGAGTGTCTGTTCCAAAAGTGGTTTGTCCCATAGAGCCTGCTTGTTTGTTGGCATGTTTTCTGAATCGTTGAAATCCGTCTTGGATCGCCACTCGGACGTCATGGTCTCAAAGTGTGTGTCCTGTGTGAGATTGAGAGAGTTTAGAATGAGGGTCTGGAGAGGGAGAGTGCTCGCAGCTGAAGCCAAAAAGGCCGGAATTATTATTATTATTATTATTATTATTATTATTACAAGGATTTTCTTAATATAGTGGAAAAATCCTTCACGTAAAACTATACAGATGACTAACATAGCGATTAGTAGGAGGCACTGTTTAAAGACGCTGTATCGTAACGAAAACGAGAAACGTCTCCCTCCTCCTTTATCCAGGCTTCGGACTAGCACCACTTGAGTACAACGCAATGACGGAGTTTTTCCTATTGCTATTTAAGGGTGGCAGGAAATTAGGAAAACTGCTGAAGTTGAAAGTCGTCAATGCTGCAATCGTGAAAAAAGAAAAAGACTGCTGAATCTTTTTGAAGCGCTCGTAAACACCTTTAAAATGTGTTCATTCCACGATATAACCAAACAAATAAAACCATTTCAGTTATATTTTCCAAAGGAATTGTGGAACTGTTAAAACTTAAATCTGTTAAACGGCGTTGGTTGCCGCAAGATGTCATGACTCGTTAGCCACTGATATGGATAATAATTCAGTTGAGATTAGACACCTTTAAATTATATTTAACCGAAATTACATATTCGTCGAATGCGTGTAATCGTTAGATCAATCGCGAAATCTCCCGTAGGTAATGTCGACGTTAACAAAGCTTCGCCGCAATAAGATGTCGTCAGACATTATTGATATGAATAATAATTCAGTTGAGATTAGACACCTTTAAATTATATTCAACCGAAATTACATATTCGTCGACTGCGTTTAATCGCCAGATCGACGTAAGAACGTGCGGTATGTGATGTCGACGTTAACAACCTTAGCCGCCATAAGATGTCTTAGGCGCTTATATGAATATCAATTTAGCTGAGATTAGACACCTTTAAATTATATTCAACCGCAATTACATATTGGACGTCTGCGTTTAATCGTTTGATCAGTCATGGAATGTGAAATAGGTAATGTCGACGTTAACCTTAGCCGCTATATAAGATGTCTTAGGCGCTGATATGAATATCAATTTAGCTGAGATTCTTCTTCTTCTTTAAGTTCTCTGCCCTTCGGCAGGTTCCAACTTCCAATGACGCCACTCTTCTCTACATGTGCTGTGCTTTTTCATTTAATTCGCTGTATCCGTCGGCCATCCATCCCAGCATCATCTGCCTCGGTCTTCCCCTCCCTCTTTTCTCTACCATTCTCCCTTCTATGATTTCTTTCAGGAGGGAGTCTCCTCTTAATACGTGCCCCACCCAGTTCTTCTGTCTTTCTCGTATTGTTGTTATTAGACACCTTTAAATTATATTCAACCGCAATTACATATTCGTGGACTGCGTTTACTCGTTAGATAGATCCTCGTTTCTGCCAAGTCTACAGATCCCTTTAATCTACAGCAGTGGTTCTTAACCTTTTCAAGGGAGCCGAACCCCAAGAGAAATCCATGACCACTCACCGAACCCCTCAAGTTTGAACAATAATTTTTTAACTAATGGGAACAAAAGGAAATAAAAAATTGTACCAAAATGTGATACAATATTAATACATGAACTACTAACAGTTAACTATTTTATTAAATAAAAGTCGAAAAAATAAAAATAAAATAGCAAATGATTTTTCACGCACACTCACTGACTCTGAATATGTCCTATATATTTCAGAGGACCTCTGCCGAACCCCTGGCACTGGCTCACCGAACCCCAGGGGTTCGGTCGAGCACTGGTTAAGAAACACTGATCTACAGTATGTGATGTCGACGTTAACAACCTTGACCGCCATAAGATGTCTTTGGGCGCTGATACGAAAAATAATGTTGCTGAGATTAGACACCTTTAAATTGTATTCCACCGAAATTACATATTGGACGATTGCGTTTAATTGATAGAGTTCCACTCCGCAAGTCTGGATTGGGTAATATTGACGTTAACAGCCTTCGTAGCCACAAGATGTCGTAAAAATGTTAAAATTCAGCTAAGATTACACACTTTTAAACTGCTTCTCCGAGCAGTTTGTATAGGCTGTATCTATTCATTCATTCATTCATTCATTCATTCATTCATTCATTCATTCATTCATTCATTCATTCATTCATTCATTCCGAGAATTTATATAGCGCCTCTTCAAGAAACCTACTCAGAGGCGCTCCCAGCCCAGCCACGGCCATACGAAAGGTGAGAACTGTTAGAAATAATTTCTGTTGACGTCAACGGCCTTCATTGCCACAAGATGGCGTTAAACTCCATTTGAATTATATAACAGCATTAGCGATGGATTAGCCAATCACACTGGCCTGGTCGAAGTTGTTTTAGAATGGATTAGATTGGATTGGATTGGATTGGATTGGATTATATTAGATTAGATTAGATTAGATTAGATTAGATTAGATTAGATTAGATTAGATTAGATTAGATTAGATTGCCTTTCACGCAGTCGTAGTCGACCCAGAGGTGAGACTTGAGATCGCGGTGGCAAGGTGTAGCCCTTGTGAACGTGTTGTCGTCGATTCGAACCTCGCAACCATGACGACCGGAGCAGAGTGACGTCATTTCAGGCATGACGTCATGCATACATCCGAGGTAACCGAAATCTTCCGTCACACAGCGTCCTGGCCAAAGGGAAATGGAACGGAATTTCTGTCTTTAAATGTTGAAAATAGGACTCTTTAAAATATATATTGAAATTAAATGCTCCAAGAAACACATTTATATTTTTAAATGTTGAAAATAGAACTTTTTAAGGAATAATATTATATTGAAATTAAAAGCAACCAGAAACATGTTTCTTTCTTTAAATGTTGAAAATAGGACTCTTTAAAGACTAGGCTATTATTTTAAAATTTAAAAACTCACTTAAGCAATTTTTTTTCTCAATGACTCACTGACTGACTGAAAGAATGAATGAATGAATTAATTAATTAATGAACGAATGATTGATGGATCGACTAAACGAAAGAAAGGAAGTGTGATTAACTGATTATAATTAATTAATGAACTATTAACTGACTGATTGATTGACTGTCTGTACGAATGAATGAATGAATGAATCAATTAATGAACGATTGATTGATTGATCGATTAAATGGACGAACGAAAACTGAAAGACCGAATGAATGAATGAATGAATGAATGAATGAATGTATGAGTGAATGAATGAATGAATGAATGAATGAATGAATGAATGAAAGACTGGAAGACTGAATGAATGAGTGAATGAATGAATGAATGAATGAATGAATGAATGAAAGACTGGAAGACTGAATGAATGAATGAATGAATGAATGAATGTATGAGTGAATGAATGAATGAATGAATGAAAGACTGGAAGACTGAATGAATGAGTGAATGAATGAATGAATGAATGAATGAATGAATGAGTATATACCGATGACAATGCGTCCATAGTGAGCGGATTGGATGAAGATGACTTCGTCCTTTCCACACGAAGGTCGGAAGATCTCCGTATGACACAGTTCCACCTCCAGACGGTCACCTGAACACAATCACATCACTTACACTCGAAATCTCCTTCCGTGCGTCCTTCTATCCATCTGTCCTTCCTTCTATCCGTCAGTCCTTACGTCCGTCTGTCCGTCCTTCCAACCGTCCTTCTATTCGTACGTCCTTCTATCTGTCCTTCTGCCCGTCCGTCCGTCCAGCTGCCCATTCTTTCGTCAATCTGTCCTTCCATCCGTCATTCCGTAAGTCTGTCTCTGTCTCTGTCGCTGTCGCTGTCTCTGTCTCTGTCTCTGTCTCTGTCTCTGTCTCTGTCTCTGTCTCTGTCTCTGTCTCTGTCTCTGTCTCTGTCTCTGTCTCTGTCTCTGTCTCTGTCTCTGTCTCTGTCTCTGTCTCTGTCTCTGTCTCTGTCTCTGTCTCTGTCTCTGTCTCTGTCTCTCTCTCTCTCTCTCTCTCTCTGTCTCTCTCTCTCTCTTCCCTCTCTCCATCCGCCCCTTTGTTATTCAGAGCGTATGATAGGTCGTTGCTGTTCTAATTGGTACGTTATGCGTCCTGCAGGCCCTGGTCTTCGGCCGCCCTCTGCCGTGACCCCTGACCTCTCCCTTCCATCCTCCATCACCCCTCCATCACCCTTACCCCCCGCACAGTCCACCAGTCACCGCATCAGCATCTCCATCACGATCGGCGGCGAAGGAATAAGAATAGGAAGAAGAAGAAGAAGAGGAAGAAGAAGAAGAAGAAGGATGGTGATATTAGCGGCACTTCAAAGCCACCGACACGCACTGCATCAAAGACCATGCCGCCGCGCAATGAGATCCTTAATTATCCTTTACTTCCATATATATATATATATATATATATATATATATATATATATATATATATATATATATATACGTATATAAATATATATAGATATATGTATATATCTTCATCTCATCCTTATTATATATATATATGTGTGTATGTATGTTTGCATGTATACGTGTGTATGTAATGATTATATATATAAATATATATATATATATATATCAATCCTAGTGCTTTCCTGTGTATATCACACTGGTATGTGCATATATATATGTATATATGTATATATATATATATATATATATATATATATATATATATATATGATTCGAAGAAAGAGGCGATGAGGATGAGGAGTGAATACGATATGACGACTGTTACTTTTTCCATCGGTAATCAATGCGTGAAATATGAGCGCCATCGATACATGGATGACGCAGACTGTGTGAAGGCGCTACATGAATGATAAATACCCAAATATACACACACACACATGAAGAATACACAGTACATACACACTTCCTCCTCTTCCACCTTCCTCATTTTCTTCCTCATTATCCTCCTCCTCTTTATCCTCTTCCTTCTCCTCTTCCTTCTTCTCTTCGTCCTCCTCCTTGTCCTCCTCTTTTTTCTCCTCTTCCTTCTCTTTCTTTCCCACCTCTTCCTCCCCTCATTGTCTTCTTCTTCCTTCTCCTCTTTCGCTTTCTCCTCCTTCTCCTCCTCCTCCTCCTTGTCGTCCTCCTCCTCCTCATTTTCTCCTCCTCCTGTTGTCCTCCTCCTCCTATTCCTCCTTTTCTCCTCTTCCTCTTCCTCCTTCTCCTCTTCCTCCTCCTCTTCCTCCTCCTCCTTCTCCTCCTCCTCCTCCTCTTCCTTCTCCTCCTCCTCGTCCTCCTCGTCCTCCTCCTCCTTCTCTTCCATTCTTTCCGTTCCTGTCTGAGAATCGACGCCAAGATGAGAGACTTTCGTTCGGTCGACGTCGCAACTTCCGGCGCGCGCATTGTTTCATGGGACAATTCTGATCGATGGGACCAGGAGCGAAGACAAATCGCATCGAGTGGGATAAGAATGAAATCACCACCACCACCGCCAATAACAACAACCATTTCAGTTACACTGCAATGAAATGTGAAAATACGTCGCCCACATTAGGCCTATTGAATTATACCATACCTATATGCATCGTACCTATAACACCATGCTTGTAAAGAATACCTCATACCATACCTAGGTATACCAAAGTTACCAAACCCATAATTATACTATTAACTATGGAACCTTCAAAGCGCTTTAACTTTCGCTAGACGTGTGCGAGCATTCTGTTCTGAGTACATTATTTCGTATTTCTTCTGTCCACGTTTATATAGCGCTAGATGACTGCGTTTTAAAGGTGTCTAAAGAGAGCTTGCTCTAACCTATCTGTGAGATGTGAAATTGCTGTGAGAGGCGCTTTATAAATTTCTGAATACAATACAATACAATAATGCAATATATACGATGTATCTGACTTAAAGGGTCAGGGAGTCAGACAGTCTGTAGCCTGACCCTTTGGATATTGTCCTGGAAATGATTTTAACCCTACCTGTGTCTAAAATTTTTCGAGATTACGATAACGATGTCCCGTAGCTAAATGTCGGCCTGTTACAGCACCCGGTGTGATTTTCGCTGTAGCGACAGCACAGGGTCGTGGCGACATCTGTGGAAGTGTTGGATGGGTGAGGAGATGGTTTAAGTTGATTGAGTATCTATGTATGCTTTGTGTATGTATGTATGTATGTGTGTATGTATGTATGTATGTATGTCTGTATGTATGTGTGTGTGTGTATGTATGAATCTGTATGTGTGTATTTGTATGTGTATGTATGTGTGTGTATGTATGTATATGTGTGTATGTATGTGAACGTACGTATCAGGACACTTTTGAAGTATCTCAAAAGGGCTTTACATTCGCTGGGATGGCAAGAAAAGGTAGAGCAAGGCAATGGATGGAAGGCAAGTCAGGGCAATGCAAAGGGAGGGAAGGCAAGGGGAAATGCAAGGCAATGCGAGGGATGGCAAGCAGAGGGAAGGACAGGAAAGACGAGGCCAGGTAATGAAATGAAAGGTTCAGCGAGGGAGGGCCAGGCAAGGCAAGACAAGATAGGGAGGGCAATCAAAGCAAGGCGAGACATTTTGAAAGGCAAGACAATGGGAGAAACGACACCCATTTCCTTGGTATTGCTTCCAACAAAGAGGCGTTGGAAAGAACAATAACCATTGTCTTATGCATCTGTTGTTTCTCCCACGGTCCTTTGGTGCGAGTGGAAGAGGAGGAGGAGACGGAGGAAGGGACTGGACGGAAAAAGATAGCACCCGACGCAGACAAAGCTGGCCAAATTCTTGGACACGGTAGCCGATTGGTTAGAGCTGTCGCCTTGTAACGCGAAGAGTACGGGTTCGATTCTCCTACTAGGGTTGCGGGTTCGAATCCACCTCAAAGTCGCCGCGTAGAGACCCTGGGCAAGTCCTTCACTCGCAGTTGCTCATGCGCTTCGGCGTGAAACTCCGATTCAGCGTCCGCGCAGTAGTCGGGAGCGCCTCTGAATGGGAAATCTGGTAGGGGCGCTATAACAAGTGTTCAAATACAATACAATACAATACAATACTTGAGACGGTTAATTTAGACACCTTTAAAACGGTGCCAACAGAATCTATATAAGGTTGGGACACAATAGCCAATTGGTTAGAACGATACATTTAGACACCTTTAAAACGATGGCTATCTACTTTATATAAGGTTGGGATACGATGGGCGATTAATAAGAATCCGCAGGCTGTAATAATAGGCTAACTTCAGTAGTGGGACGCTGCAAGCGATTGGTTAGAGCTGTTGCCTTGTAATGCGGAGAGTACGGGTTCGGTTCTCCTATATCTTGAGACGGTTAATTTAGACACCTTTAAAACGGTGTCAACAGTATCTAAATAAGGTTGGGACGCAATAGCCACTTCGCAATAGTTACTTCGCGTCGAGGGCGCTGTAGAAATATCGAGTTTACGATTACGATTACGATTGGTTAGAGCGATACTTTTAGACACCTTTAAAACGATATTGATCGATTTTATATAAGGATGGTAGATGACTGTAATAAAACCGTTAAACTCAGGATCAATCAAAAAGACGATTATTAAGAATTACACGAGATGGTAACAATAACTTCAGTAGTGGCCGGGACACTGTATACGATTGGTTAGAGCAATGCTTTTAGACACCTTTAAAACGATGTCGATCGATTTTATATAAGGATGGGACACGATAGACGATTATTAAGAATCACGCGTGATTGTAATAATGACATCAGTAGTGGGACATTGTATACGATTGGTTAGAGCGGTGGCCTTGTAGTGCGAAGAGTACGGGTTCGATCCTCCTTCGCCGAGACGGTTACTGTGTAGGGACCTTGCATATAACATTATATCCACCGTAGACCTGACTTATCGTATCTCTGATCTATCGCATTACAACCTGGCTTCTCCAATAGATTCGTTTTGATTGCTATGCCACTCTGAGTGACCGTTATAGACTTATGTCTTGGACATGTTATTAACGGCGCTATAGAAGTCTTTAGACAATAATAATAATAATAATAATAATAATAATAATAATAATAATAATAATAATAATAATAATAATAATAATAATGATGATAATAATAATAATAATAATAATAATAAAAATAATAATAATAAGAATAATAATAATAATAATAATAATAATAATAATATTAATAATAATAACTAGACGTTTGCCCGTCATAAGACGATTAAAATGAACTTCATGACGTATACGATTGGAGCGTCATCTACTGAAATGAAATGAGTGTAGTCACTCTCCCGCTCCCTCTTCCCTCCTCTCCCATCCCTCCTTCTTGGCATCTGTCTCTTCTTTCTCTACAAATCTCCCTCACCCCTATCGCATTACAACCTGGCTTCTCCAATAGATTCGTTTTAATTGCTATTCCCTGGTCAGAAACCAGCTATTGCTATTGTTGTTCCCTGCCCTCCTTCCCCTCCCCTCTATCTCGTTCACCCTTCCTTTCGCCTCCCATCCATCCCTTCCACCTTCTGTCCCCTCCACTTCCCTCCCTCCTCCGTTACCCCTTCCATCCCACTTCTCCTCCCTATTCTTGTCCTTCCTGGCGATATCATCATCATCATCATCATCATCATCATCATCATCATCATCATCATCATCATCATCATCATCATCATCATCATCATCATCATCATCATCATCATCATCATCATCATCATCATCATCATCATCATCATCATCATCATCATCATCATCATCATCATCATTTTATGAAGACGTATAAAGCTCAAGTTAGTTTAGATTAGATTGGATCTTACCTGCAGCTCGGATGCTTTGTATGCACAAGATGGAGACGAGTCCAAGAACAAAGGCTGCTGCAGCAGCTGCTTCTGGGAATCGAGCGATCTGCATCCTCATCCAACAAGAGATGGAACTGGGTGATGCTGAGAGGAAAGAGGGCAGCAAATTAAGAGTCCGATTGTGGTTCGAAACTTTGCATTCGACCTATACGTACGTTTCTGACCATCAGTACGTTGGACTATCGTTCTATGAGGTCGTGTCCGCATCTACTGTGGACTATCAAATGCTCTGAATCCAGACTTGAACGCTGTAAATCTAGACGGGAACACACCAATTCCAGGGTGAAACGCTCTGAATCTAGATTGGAACACAACAGTTCTAGACTGGAACACTCAGAATCTAGATTGGAATACTCAGAATTCAGACTGTAACGCACAAATTCTACACGGGAACGGTCAGAAACTAAACCGGAGCACACGACAATTCTCGACTGGAACGTTCGAAACGACACAGGAACGCTGCAATTTCGAACTGAAGCGCACAAAATCGCCGCCACTGGAACATTCAGAAGTCCAATTTCGACCAGCTTTCTATCGCGCGCTGTCGTCCGTTTGCGCCTTGCGCCAGAAGTCAATCATCACTCGGACTCAAATGAAACCGTTGTTGGCAAATGATCCATACAACGAGCACTCAATGCTATAATCCTAGACAGCCTGTTCAACGAATAAACCGACCGTACCGGATGTAGAAACATCATGCTTCGGAGCGCTTACACAGTAAAAGCATATTGCGTTATGTAAATGCAAATGTTCGGGCTTTTATATAGCGACCGTATTATTATGGCCTCGACCCTGTTAATTTTTCAATGAATTGATCAGGTGAGATCCTTCACCACCGTTGCCCGTTTGAATGGACGTTACGCCATTTAAGGTGCAAGGGCCGTGTTAGCCCGAGATTTTAATCTCTGAAATAAGCCAGCATCGGGAAGCGAACCGCAATACGCACGCTCTCTTACATGGAGGAGTAGCCTATGAGACACAGCCTATACGCTCTTACCAATGTAGGTAACTGGGCCATTAAGTGAGACGTTTGCAGCAATTGCTTAGGTTTCGCTGCTTAGTGTTTGGACCTTCGCTCTTACGACGCTTTAAGAGTCTTTTAAACTATTCCTCCGGACCACATTATAACATACAAAAAGATGTGAAGTACAATATTTTCCTACCGCGTCACAACCTTATATAGCATCGGTTAAAACCGTTTTAAAGGTGTTTAAATTAATCTTCTCGAAGAGTAGGTTCGGCTACCGTGCATGTATTGTATTTTCGGTTATTCATAACTAGTATTGTATTGTACTTACAGTGCACACCAATCAGAGACTCTCCCAGTGCGATGAGCCCCGAGGGAATAGAGTCAATAGACCATATTTTAGGCAACGTATGGAACTACATGTATGGATGCAGCCAGACCACCAGTTAGGATCGTAGAGCGGGGGGGAGGAGAGGTCATTCCACAGCGAGGGGTCAATGCAGGTAAAATCACGGTGCTGGGCCATTGCCGCCCTCACCCGTGGAACAGGTCAGAGCGAGCCACGGAGCGAAGAGGCAACTGAGGTATTCACAAACTGACGATTAGCAAAATTGGTCGTCATTCCTATGTTTAGTAACAACTTGTGGCTGCCAGCCTGCCAGGGCCGTTGAAGTCGACCTCCTCCTTTTTACAGGCTTGGGACTGGCACTGACAATGCACAGTTCGTTTAATACAACCGTGATGATAAAAGGACGACATACGTCAAATTCTTGTACGATGACGATTATATGGCGTTGTTGAACGCGGTTTTTAAGGTGTCTTAAACGAACTGTATTTTCAATAATAAAATCTATATTTTCTTAGCTATTTCTGTTTCGTCAATGTTGTTACTACTAAAACAATAATTATTAACATATATTTATTATTTTACGGGGAGCAATGGACTTGAAAATGACCGAGGACATTTATTCGTACTCATCTCTGCCAAATGGCCCGATCCACGAATTCAATTATTCTCTTTATTTTAAATTTATTAATTTATTAACGTACCACACACACTGTCACGTCTAGCACAAGAGAGATTTATTGCATACAATACGAGCGCAAAAACTCGACGAAATCCTATATTTAACAAATAATTATCAAGACAGTCTGCAAAGTTCACTTAATATCAGCATTTAGAAATTAATGCATATATTAAATTAAATATACACCGTAACCTTCTTATTACACGGGCACCGTATCCGCTACATGCGCGAAATTACAACGGGGTTATATTACAACGAGGTGACGCTCAAAAGCTCGGAAAAATGGGGAATGTTGCCCTGAATATCTAGGTGGCGCTGGAGTAAAAGTGGGACCCCAATTCTACCCAAACTGGCTTTATCGGCATGTATAAAAATATTGCGTATAACAATATTGCGTCAATATTTTCGCATTAATCTTTCACTAGTTAGTTGCCACAAAAGCAACTAGTTACTGGAAAGGAAAAGTAACTAGTTACCTACAATTAGTTGCTTTCAAAAAATAACAAGTAACTGATTGCAGTTACTTTGAAAAGTAACCAAGTATTTTTAGTTACTGTAAGTTAACCAAACTTCTTAGCTCCCTCCATTATGAAATTGGATTTTGAAATTGACGAATAAAAGGGAAGAGTTCAGAGACACGAGCACAAAAGGAAATGTCTCGGTCACTTCAACGCAACTGAACAAAATTTAATGAATTTGAAGGTTGATGATAAAACACCTTTAATAATAGTTCTAGCGTTTTTATATAAATGGACGACGCGATCATAGGTTATTCACAGGTGAGATTTTGGGGTTACCGTTATCTGATAAAAGTAATAATTTACCGTTGTGCATTACTTTAGGTAATTTTTACCTAGTTACCATAAAGTTACCGCAAAATAGTAACTAGTTACAGTAAAGCGTAACAAGTAACGCAGTAACGCCATTGGAAAAGCCCGGTTGAAAAACTCGTACCGCAGTCAATGCATTACCCACTCACATACGCCACCTAGCGAATGAAAGGACGACGCCACCTAGCGAATTAAAATACAACATCCACCATTACGTGGGATTCGCATTCGTAGTCGCGTCCTATAAGAACTCGCGCTATATAAAAGCTCGACAGGAAGCTCCAAGTGTACAAGAACAGTTCGCTTTGCATAGAAATTAACACAAGAAAACGCATTTCGCATTTATACAGCGCCTCACACGGCAGAGTTTTAAGGAAATTATGACACAACTGCATAGGAGGCTAATAAACAGAAATCAGCGTCAAATACAATACAATACAATACAAAGTGGTAAATCCCAAAGTGGTAAATGAAGAAGTGGTAAATCACAAAGTGGTAAATGAAGAAGTGGTAAATCACAAAGTGGTAAATGAAGAAGTGGTAAATGAAGAAGTGGTAAATGAAGAAGTGGTAAATGAAGAAGTGGTAAATCCCAAAGTGGTAAATCCCAAAGTGGTAAATGAAGAAGTGGTAAATCCCAAAGTGGTAAATGAAGAAGTGGTAAATCCCAAAGTAGTAAATGTAAAAGTGGTAAATCCCAAAGTGGTAAATCACAAAGTGGTAAATCCCAAAGTGGTAAATCCCAATGTGGTATACGCCTAAACACTTAAATCACAAAGTTTCTCCCTCCTACAAAAGATGGCGCCAGCGAGACACGGCAGACGATAGGTTAGATCGCGCTCTCTTTAGACACCTTTAAAACGCAGTCATCCAACGCTATATAAACGTGGACAGAAAAATTACAATAATTCTTGTGCATCTATGAACTTTGGTCACGTGTAGCCAAAATTAAAGCGCTTTAAAAGTTCCAATAATGAAAAGTGCAACAAGTATGACAAGGCCAGATATGGTAAGGAAACAACAATAGGTATGATAAGGCCAGATTATATGGTAAGGAAGACAACAATAGGTATGATAAGGCCAGATATGGTAAGGAAACAACAATAGGTATGATAAGGCCAGATCTGGTAAGGAAACAACAATAGGTATGATAAGGCCAGATCTGGTAAGGAAACAACAATAGGTATGATAAGGCCAGATTTTGTAAGGAAGACAGCAACAGGTGTGATAAGGCCACGTTTTACAAGGCCAGACTTCAACACGAAAACAGCAACAGGTCAGGTAAGGCAAGATCTCGTGACGAAAATAGTAAGAGGTATGGTATTAAAGATCATGTATAACCGTTAAGGTAGGGTAAAAGCCGTACAACAACAGTCAGCTAACTTCTGTAGAACCAGTAATCTCCATTTGAATCAAACTGTATTAGCCAACTCTACTAATAACACCAAACACCAAAATGAGGGTAAGGTATAATCACTACCAGCAATAGGTAGAAATAATCTCAATCTGCATTGAAAAATGTATGAGCCCAATGTACCAAATCTTAACAACCAAAAACCAGGCAAGGTACGGTAACGCCAGGAATGGTATGGCAAGTTCAGGTAGGATGAGGTAATTAGAGAGCAGAATAATTACAATAATCAGAAAAATATATTATTTCTGTATTCTCTCGAGATTAAATCCTGGGGATCATTTCTTTAATAATTACAATGATAAGTTATTATTGTTATCAAATAATAGATGAAATAATAATAATAACAATTATACTAATAATATATTGTTCCTGAGGGATAACACTTACCTAGGGTAACAAATAATTATTATCATTATTAATAATAATATAAGTTAATTTAAAATATGAATAATAATAATAATGTAATAATTATCATCATTACTATATAAGTTTGTAACAATTAGAACTAATGACGAAATAGTTAAGTTAATAATTAAACACACCGCAATTAGAAATCTGTTCAAAAATATTTAATAGAAATAATAAAACTAGTTATAACGAAAACAATAATATCAAAAATAATAACAATAAAAATGATAATTACACAACTAATACAAATATTAGAAAAATTGTAATAATTTCATAATAACATTTAAAACATATAATAATAATAATAATAATAATAATAATAATAATAATAATAATAATAATAAATAAGGCCAGTGGCAACTCAAATTCAGGGTGCAGCTCCCATCAACTAAAATTCAATGAAAACTTCGAAACCAAGAGCAGCAGAGCAAACAAATTCTTAAACAAATTCGTAAACATTACATAAACAGGTATTTATATAGTGCCACCGCAAGCAGCCTCTTCCACCGAGCATAGCATACAACCAACTGCGGCAATGTTGCACAGCAAGTGCGCCGCTCCGATTCACGAAGCAGCCAGTCGGCTATTGCAGAACGAGTAAAACGCAGATATTACAGCTTAGAAAAAACAATGGAATGGTAATTTTGGAAATTAAACCAGCAGAAAATGAAGCCAGACTCGGCAGTTGCACAAACTCAAACCCACTCACACTGTCCCACAAATGCTCAAAACACCAGACGTCACGACATCTCATATGTACAGTCGTACACACACACACACATATTTGTATATATATATATATATGTATATATAGATATATGTTTATATATTATATATAATATATATATATATCATCACACACATACACATATTTGTATATATATATATAATTATATATATATATATTATATATCATCAGAGGTAGCCGAGGGCATGAAGTTTCACCGCGACTTCGTATGCTCGGCCTTGGCATATGGCATACGAAGTCGGGTGGCTGGTCCTCTCCCTCGCTACCCAATCTGCCCAGACCGCCAGCATACAGTCGATGTAACTGAAGATGCTTTAGTGGGAAACTCAACAAGCAATTTAAATTTATTGAGCATGAAAATAACAATGATGAAATGAACTTAAATTCAGCTCTTTTGGAACTCTTTTAGAGTCTCAAAATCCTATACTACTCTGACATTTGGAACAGAATGTAAACACGAACCTAAATTTAGCATCTTGGGAACTCCCCAAGGTCTCCAAATCCCCCCAAAACATTGGTACATGAAACTTTTTAGTATAAACCTAAATTTAGCAACTTAGGAACTCCCCAAGGTCTCCAAATCCCCCTCAAAAACATTGGTACATGAAAAAATATTCGAGTATAAACCTAAATTTAACAACTTCGGTACTACCCAATGCATCAAAATCCAAAGAGCATTAGTACATGAAAAATGTGAAAAACCTAAATCCCAAAAAAGTGCTGTATCCCAGATTTCTTTGGATCCTCCACAAGTCAAAGTAGTTTTGCGGTTAAGATTTGCTTTCCTTTGCACTTTGGAGAATTGTTTTACATTCAAGTTGCACAGAAAGTCGGATCTAGTCTACAGAAATCCTCAAATGTACAGTAACAACTGGCCTAAGACACATATTCAATCTCACAAAAGATTTGGCACAAAAGCGACAGAGAGAAAGAGAGACAGACAGACAGAGACGGACAGAAGGCGACACAGACAGACAGAGTCAGAGCGAGAGAGAGACAGAAAGAGATAGGCAGACAGAGACAAACAGACAGAGACAGAGAGATACAGAAAGAGACAAAGACAGAGAGAGACAGAGAGAGATGGACAGAAAAAGAGACAGACTGACAGAAAGACAAACAGACAGGGAGAGATACAGAAAGATAGAGACAGACAGACATAGAGAGAGAAAGAGAAACACACAGCGAGAGAGACAGACATACAGACAGACAGACAGAGAGACAGAAACAGACAGGGAGAGATGCAGACAGACAGACAGACAGACACACAGAGAGAAACAGACAGCGAGAGAGACTGACAGACACAGAGTGAGAGACTCAAAATCAGAACAGACCACAGCAAAAACCCGCTCGCGTGACCAGGCTTTCCGACGCAATATCCCGAAGCTTCCAGAATGGCACACAAAAGAATCTTCATTTCAGGACACTAAACAGCTAAAAAAATCCCCACAATTTCTGTACGATCCACAAATCATCCCTACAACTTTTCTTCAGTGCCCTGGGGTTCATTTGGGGGTCCGTGCCTCCTGGGTTCCCCTAGACATTGACAAGATCGGGGGTGATGCGCTGTTGGGGTGGGGTGAGGAGATAGAGGGCGGCTTCGTTGACATTCCAATGGCAGAAGAGAAGCGCCTGCTTGCACTGCTGTTTGTCCGCTAGACCCGTACTCATCACCTGCTTCAGTTTGATGAGCTTGACCGCGCTGTGGACGTCCCAGAAGGTTTCGGCCAGCGCGTCCATGCAGTCCTCGACCGTCACCTGTAAAAGCAAACCACAACACAATACAATACAATGCGACTGTACAACTACCCCCTCCCCAGGATAGTATAATGGATAACACTCTTGCCTGAAGTTTTCACGGACCCGGTTCGATTCCCGTAAGGACCCTCTGGGTTTAGCTCATGCCTGCATTCCCTAGGTGGCAGCAAAAGTACAATGAGCTTGCGCTGTGCATGGCTGCAACTTTGTTGATTTATGTCTTCTGTAATTTGTGTTCTTGTAAATTGTTTAATCGTCATAACATGTGCATGTACAGCACAATGCGTTTGTCAGAATATATATTATTATTATTATAATTATTATTGTCCTCCTTACAAAGCTCAGAAGTGCACATGACCATAAGAATGAACATCAATGGCACTGAGCAGCAGTGCGTGAAGGACTTGCTCAAGGTTCCTACACAGAAACCGTCTCAGAGGAGGATTGAACCCGTACTCTCCACGTTACAAGGCGAACACTCTAACCATTTGGCTACATATGTAAACCAATTCAAAAACAACTCATAAAGGTGGCTAAAGATAGCACCCTAACCAATCGGCTTCCGTACCCCACAGATGCCCATACCCTCACCATCATCATCTTCATCATCAGTGCCCGACACAACCCATTAGGCGGCGATAGGTACGAATAAATGATCTCCATTGTCATCGGTCATTTTATCCAGCGTTTAACGACATCTTATGGCTACCAGGGCGTAGACGCCCCTCTGCTTCGTACACCACTGACGTTCACTCTACAGTTAATAACATTGCCATCCGCCTGTCTACCTATATGGTGTCGGTTAACAACGTTATAAAGGTGTTCAATGACATCGCACTAACCAATCGTTGGTTAGTTACTGTTCAACAACGATGTGTTATATCAAATATGATTAGCGTCGCCAGAGCTCGAGGGTACGCGTACCCTAAAATAGAATACGTTAAAATACGTGCGTACCTTTCAAAAAATAGAATACGCATATCGTACGTAGCATACACGAAAATTTTATTTATGGTTTACTCGGCGACCCATAGCCTACGTATAATCTGACATTAGTGCATTAAGTGCAATGTATGCTGGATAAACATAGACCTACAATATAGCATTGCAGCAATTTACTATGCTGTATACTCGGTTGTGATTGTTTGCTTAAATTTAAATATTCTTATAATGAGCAATGACGTGGTTAACGTATTTTTGCATTGTTTACGTACCCTAAAATAGGGTACGTTAAAAAACGTACGTACCTTTCAAAAAATAGAATACGTATGGTACGTACCCTCGAGCTTTGAGCGTCGCTCTCCTCTTTTTCCCAGGCTTGGGACTGGCACTGCCAGAGTATGAGCAGAGGCGGAGTTAAAAGTGGATGGATGGATAGTTGCTGTTTGACGACACTGTGTCATGACAAAGATAATTAGCGTCGCCCTCCTCTTTTCTCCAGGATTGGGACTGGCACTGCCACAGTACGTACAGAACATTGATGGTGCTGAGCAATTGTGAGTGAAGGACTTGTTCAAGGTCCCTACACAGTAACCGTCTCAGAGGAGGAGGAGGATCGAACCCGTACTCTCCACATTACAAGGCGGGTGCTCAACCTATCGGCCACAGTGTCCCACAAAACCAAATGCTAGAAACTTACGTCATTCGGGAACATCTTCATCAGTATTCGAACTTCTTCACACATCAGCGAACTGGAGCTGCAACATCACATCAACACAGGTTATGATACTTTTTTGCTATATATAACTAAGTCGTCAAAATATGGATTCCACATACACAGCAAACATGGATTCCAGTACAGTACAGAACAGATACAGAACACAACTTCATTCTGTAACATGGCCTCGCTATAAAACGATCTTATTTTAACACGACCTCTGTTTAAATTGACCATATGATAACATGACCTCATTACAAATGATCTTATTATAATACGACATCTTTTTTAAATGATCTTATTATAATACGACATCTTTTAAAAATGATCTTATTATAATACGACATCTTTTTAAAATGATCTTATTATAATACGACATCTTTTTAAAATGATCTTATTATAATACGACATCTTTTTAAAATGATCTTATTATAATACGACATCTTTTTAAAATGATCTTATTATAATACGACATCTTTTTAAAATGATCTTATTATAATACGACATCTTTTAAAAATGATCTTATTATAATACGACATCTTTTTAAAATGATCTTATTATAATACGACATCTTTTTAAAATGATCTTATTATAATACGACATCTTTTTAAAATGATCTTATTATAATACGACATCTTTTTAAAATGATCTTATTATAATACGACATCTTTTTAAAATGATCTTATTATAATACGACATCTTTTTAAAATGATCTTATTATAATACGACATCTTTTTAAAATGATCTTATTATAATACGACATCTTTTTACAAATGATCTTATTATAATACGACATCTTTTTAAAATGATCTTATTATAATACGACATCTTTTTAAAATGATCTTATTATAATACGACATCTTTTTAAAATGACCTTATTATAACATGACCTCATTACAAAATGATCTTATTATAACACGACCTCATTACAAAATGACCTTATTGTGACATGACCTCTTTCAAAATGACCGTATAATGTGATGTGGGAGATTCACTTGTTACTCACACAAATGACCACATTGTAACAGAAGATCATGATAGAAATTAATGTAATTAGCAACTTCTATTGCGCCGGTGTCTATGACATGACCTAGTAAACATTACCTTGCCATAACACCTCACCATAAATTACCTATAATTTATAAAATGACCTAATTGTAAAATGACCTAATTGTAAAATGACCTCATTTTAAAATGACCTCAATAGAAAAATGATCTCATAAATAGCCTCATGACAAATGACCTTATTATGCAATGACCCAATTATAGAGCGATGTGACAATTTCAAAAACAGTGACAACAAAATAAGCGAACAAAGATGAAACTGAAATCCCACGTGAGGTGACCGACCTTGACGCCCTGACTGGTCCGTCAAGAGCAAACTCCATGAGGTCCTCGTAGCTGACAGAATCCGACGTCTCGTACCGGCCAGGAATTGGAGCCGATACGTCCTGCAGGAGGTCGCTCTCCGACTGGCTCTTCTCCGGGAGGTCAAAGTTCACCGACTTCACCCAGAAGAGGTCGGCCTTGTCGTAGATTCCGAGTTCGGCGGCGTTGAGCTTCACGTTCCGGATATCCAGTTTGAGTGGTCGACCGGAACCAACTCCGGCCAGGGAAGCGGACCGATCCGAAATCTGCGGTTTCGCCCGACTCGGTGCAGAGTCGCTGAACACGCTGTCCTCCGACTCGTGAGTCAGGTTCCCAATGTCCGACTCGCACGACGAACGAGACTCGACCGAATGCGACGGGCGGTTGGGCCGGGATTTCCGGCGATCGGAATTCCCCAAGCGGTTCACCTCGCTTGTTTGGCGCGGAAGGGTTTTCGGTTGGTTGGGGTTGTGCGACCCGCAGCCGAAGACAAAGGCATCTTCTGGCTGGGTTGCCACTTCGGAGTGGGATCGTGGAAGAGTGTCGGAGGAGAGAGGAAACCGACGTTGGTGGGGTTTGCAGTTGACGGTCGAAGGTCGGAGGCGGATTCGGGGCGGTAGCGCCGGAGGTGGAATGGTGGGTGGCGGAGAAGGCGCTCGGTATAAAGGCGGTGAATCGGCGGTGGGAGGACTTCCAACGCTGTCCTTTCGAGATTGCTTCTCGGGGAGTAGAGGCGGCGAACCGTTTAAAACGTGCTCGTGATGTTTGGATGGAACTTCGAGCTTGTGGGTGAGGTTGACGTTTGAATGTTCCGGTTTCCTTGTTAGTGGTGCGGTAGGTGGAGATGGCGCTGGATATGCAGGTGGGGAGAGTTCGTCCGTATCTTCCACGCGATCGTTCGAACGAGAAATCGAAGGCACACGAGGTTTCGTCCGAGGCAATTCCCCGTCCGAAAGGTCCATGCAGGGCGAATGATTCAGAGCACAGCCGTTATGGCCGCTTGTGACATCCAAAGGGGGTGAAGTCCTTGTTGAAAAATGCACCTCATTGCCCTTCCTGCTCAACTCTTTTGTTCCGTTGAGCGCGAGATGCGACGGCGGTGGAGGCAGGTGACTCTCCCCAGAACTCGACGACTCGCCGCTGCTCGACTCCCAGCTCCGTCGGTTCAACTCGGCGTCATCCTTCTCTCCCTCGACCCAAGTTTCTGGGGTTCGCGTCACGAGCGCGTCGTACGCCTCCAAAGCTCCCGGGGTCATGACCCGGTCGGGTTCCCCGGCAGATGAGTTCAGACCGTCGACAAATGACTTCTTCTCGACTTCCTTTGACGCCCGGTTTTTCCGAAGACTGAAGAAGAAATGGCTGCCCGGACTGCTGCAGCCGTCAGAAAACGAGCCGGGTGTGCGAGGAGCGAGCTTCGATCGGTCGTCTGTGCTCAGCCGGGCGAGCGTGCTCGCGAGCTCTATCGCTTCGTTGATCTGGCGCTCGGCAAGAGCAGACATCGGTTTCAGGTTGCAACGGACGCCGTTGTCTGGTTCAGGAATCGACTGAAGTGGTAAGGTAACAAATGTTAAGCAACGAAATGGTAGTACCCCTTATAGGATATTGTTTAGAATGTACCAGTTACCCACCTATACAAGGTCGGTAATATCAAGGAAATTAAGATAAGGAACCAAGAGGTATGATAACAGACTTTAAGGTACCCTATACTGATATCAGGTTAGGTAACATGAAGTAAGGTAGGCATGGGGAAAGGTAATGCCCTGACAAGATAATGCAAGAAAACACAAGATGAGGTAAGCAACAAGACGACAACAGGAAGCACACAGCATATGAGAAAAAGTGCTATATAAAGAGTTCACAGATATACATACATATGTTATCATTATTATGCAGCATATTAAGCACCACTATCTGATGTTCATACATGCGTTATCATTATTATGCATTCATGAAGTGAAGGACTTGCTCAAGGTACCTACATAAAAGGTTTGATCTTCCAACCCCTGAGATGGTTACTGTGGGGACCTTGAGCAAGTCCTTCACTCACAATTACTCATCACCATCGATTGATGCTTCATCATTAGATAGTGGTGCTTAATAAGGCATAATCATAATAATAATAATAATAATAATAATGATACTACTAATAATAATAGACTAACAATTTCATAACACCAAGAACAATAACAAAAAAACAACAGACACAAGTGTTTAATTAGATAAAAGTCACATTCAGAGGAGTTAAACCTATATGCTGTCAAAACATAAACTCCCTAAACCCACCCATCACCCTCCAACACCTACTATTTTGAGCGGCGGTTTTTTCCGTTTACCCCGCACCGTCTCTACGACTTCTCTGTTTTCGTCCTGGCCATTGTACGAGTCGTCATTCGACGTCACGACGCTTGACGGATACTCGACGACTTCCAGAGTCGTCTCGACGCTGGCTAGATTGTCGAAGGAGTGTCGTGCGCCCATGAATGGTTCGACATCGGACTGGATGAGCGGAGAGGTGTCGTCAGAAGTCGTGGTCTCGACGGCGTATGGCGAACCACTCAAGACACTGAGGATGTTGTCAACGGAATAACGCTACCAGATGAAATTGTTATGACACAGTACTATTATTTAGGGATGGTAATGATTTCTTTTTAAATCTTCAAAATTTAACTTCGATTAATCAATTAAATTCTATTAATGTGGCATGTTACGTAAAGCGTGAAAAACAAATTGTTATGCCAGATTACTATTATTTAGGGTTGGTAATGATGATAAAATAATCTAAAAAATTTAACTTTGATTAATCAATTAAATGCAATTAATTTGGTATCTACTATGTAAAGGTGAAAAACTGTTTAAAAATCTAGTCACTGATCAGTTACTATTTTTTCTACAAGAAAGCTGTTAATCATTCCACATGCTGAAGGTGATAGGTCAGCGATGTTTCTGAACCATGGTTAGCGATCTGTTTATTGCAGTGAAGACAGGTAATTTTGTTGCATTCTTCGACTTTTCCATCAGCATTTTCCACAAATGCAAAATGATTGCTTAATTTTCCACTCAAACGTTTCACACTATCATTGTTTGCCATATTCTTTACTCCGATAATAAGTAAGAAAATTAATTGAACAAGTCAAAATTAACTGATTAAAAAAGAGAGGATTGGTCTTGGCATAGCTGCAGGGTATAGCCATGTAAGAAAAGTAGGATGGCAAATACATCAACACCCTACATTCAGATTGACTAACTGCATCTGTAATAAATACTTGTAATAAATTAATAAATTAAACAATAACAGTAGGTACACTGCAGGTAACTATTGTTACAATACAGTAAAGTACCTCGTTTGTGTCCTTTCTCGGCCGAAGCTTCAGAAACCCATTGCTGAAAAGCACAAACCATCTGCACTTACGTAACAAATTTAAATACAATAATAATAAAAATATTTATTTACTTAGTTGCTTTGCCTATGGATCTCTGTGGTGGCCAGTTATTATTATTACTAATCATTACTTTTTTTATTAATTATTATCATATCATGCATTTATTAAGCGCCACTATCTAACAACCAAGCATCAATCGATGGCGCTGAGCAATTGTGAGTGAAGGACTTGCTTCAGGTCCCTACACAGTAACCGTTTCAGAGGAGGAGGAGTTTCGAACCCTTACTCTCTGCGTTACAAGGCAGGCGCTCGAACCAATCATATACAGTGTCCCACTACTTAAATATATACACCCATTCCCACATTCTCAAAAATGGGTGTTTAACGACTTACAGATAGGAGGATGTCAAGGAATTAATCTCCTGTCATGTCCCATCCTTATATAGCATCAGTTCACACCGTTTTAAAGGTGTCTAAATTATCTGGGAGGAGAATCGAACCCATAATCTCGGTGTTACAAGGAGTGCTAGTAACCAATCGGCCACCGTGTGTGTCCCACAATCGGCCACTGTGTTGCACTAAACAAATCAACTGGTATAATTAAACACTGAAATGTCTGAAATACATACATACACACATACCATACACAGACACACACCATACAATCCCATACATACACATGTACGTACATACATAAACACACACACACACACACACACACACACACACACACACACACACACACACACACACACACACACACACACACACACACACACACACACACACACACACACACACACACACATGTATAATTACAGCATAGTTTACTATCTTAAGAATGAAACTTCCGCTGGTATTACCTGGCCACTCCGACTTCTCGTCCGGCATTCCGGACCAAAGAGGAGGATCGAGCGAATCGATCGAAAGTGACCAATCGATCACGATCCACTCCGGCACTAATACTTCGTTGGACTAAACCTGCACAAGCAAATTCAATAAAATTATATAAATTTTATAAAATATTTCTAAAAGTTAATCCAATCGGGCAACTGGTCTGATGAAGGAATTCAATCAGCTGCAATCATCAAAACAAACCAACCTGTTTCAATCAAAGCGTTTAAGTAAAAATGCTTCAAATAAAGGCTTCAATCAAAAATGCTACAAACTACAATGTTTCTAATACTAATTCTAATTTTTTCCATTTGTTCTAACTCCCATAAGCAACTAGAATAGATCAATTTTAATAAAAATATTTCAATCAATCATAATACCTTCAATCAAAACGCTTCAATCAAAATGCTTCAATTAAACACTTCAATCGAAATGATTTAATTAAACGCTTCAATCAGAATGCTTCAAATTAAGGGTTTAATACTAATTCCAATTTTTCCCTCTGTTCTAAATCCCATAAGCAACTAGAGCAGATAAATTTTGATCAAAATATTTCGATCATGCATGATACCCTCGATCAATATGCTAACACCAATGCCCCAACCTGATCACGGTTTGGTTTTGGAGCGCCATTGTTAGAAGCCCTGTGCATCACACATAAATCATTGGATTAGATTACATTAGATATTGCGTAAACTTCCCGTAACTCTTTGTCGTAATCTGAGCTTATTTTAGATATTACGTAAACTTCCCATAACTCTTAGTCGTAATCCGAGATGACATTACTTCAAATATCATGTAAACTCTTACGTAACATACCCGTAACTCTTCATGGCAATTGGATTGGATTACATTTGACTTACGTCGGCTGCCCGTGACCTTTGGCCGTAAATCTTTGACCGCGTGTGGGTTGAACTCCGACCTGGATGACTTAGAAAGAGCTCCCGTCTCCGATTTGGCCGCCTGGCGCAAATCACATGACCAACCGTTCTCCCTACTTCAAAAGAAAACAGGAAGTCTAAAAATTGTTACTATTAAACATAAATGCTAAATTATTGCAGTAAAACAAGAAATTGGATGAGTGATCAAAATATTTATCGTAGAAGTTCGATGAGTGATGAAAGCATGGATAAAATGTTTTAAATAATTTTACGGTGCAGTAAGTATTGGAATTTGGCTATATGCTTCCAGGCCCAACAACAGAAAAGCACGATGCTGCCTGATATAGGTTCGTGCATAGGGGACAAGAAGCTCATTCGGCGCAGAAGAGCTGAACGAGCAGCGACCTCAAACACCCAGAGTGGAGCAGCAAAGCTCCCTCAGATATGCTTGGGCCGAACCCTGGAGGCAGCACCACACCAAATGCATCATTTTGGGTCCAGTGACCCCAGGTAGTCTTAGCTCCTTTATAATAACAATAAGTTGCGCACTTTTGTCGTTGGCTGCGTTATGACAGCCAGTTTTGAATAAACGAAAATACAATACAATACAATACAATACAACTCACTTGACTGTTCCAGCATCCAACACATACTTTGTTTCCTTCCTGGAACCCGGAGGATCCTCTGAATCCAAGGATCGGCCATGGAGCGCCTTCAGCTAAACAAAAAACAAAACCGTAGCTGTTATATTTTAGGTTTAATATCTTTTATTCCAAAATTATGTCTGATATTTAACTTCACTGCTTGCAGGTAAACTTCTGTTGTTCTTGTCTGCCACTATGACGGGTTCCCTTGAATGATACTGGTTCCCTACTATAATACAGTAGCATACTGTAGCTAGACATTTATATAGAGCCAGGGCACATAGATAGTGAGGCAGCACTTTTCCCGAAATTTCGAGTGTTTTAGAGCCACTGACTTTTCTATTCTGTCATTTTCCAGTGACCCTAGGTAAGATCAATGATGGAGAAATCACACGAATGTCCAGAATTATTATTACTGTTATTATTATATATATATTGTTATTAATAGGATTCACTGTTATTATTATCATTAGCATTATTATACATTATCAATATTATTAAAATCACTACTAATAATATTATTAGAATTATTCCTACTGCTGCAGTAATTTTTATTAATATATTATTATTATTATTATAGCAATTATACCACCACCACCATGACCATTGTTGTTGTTGTTATTATTACTATTATCATTGCTATTAATAATAATAATAATAATAATTTATTATTATTATTGCATCAATTACTTTTCTCAGTTTGCTCATAGTGTTTCCTTTGAGCAGTCGCCTTAGTCGCTCGATCTCTTCCTTCTTCATTCCGATCTGAGCGAGCTCCGAGTAGTTTCTCAGCTGTCGTAGTTGAGCAACGGAGCTCACCCTCAGATCGTTCTCCAGGTTTTCCCGATAGCCTTCGAGCCGCGCCTCGCTGAGCAGACGACTCAGCTCAGTTGACTGTGACATCATTTCGAGGAAGAAGTCCTACAACCAGAAGTCTGAATTTAGCCAAGAATTTTGATGGATGTGAAGTCTAAATGTTGCTGCCCCTCAGCCTTTCATTCATTCGTTATGAGAATTTATATAGCACCCCTTCAATAAACCTACTTAGGAGTGCTCCCAGCCCAGCTATGCCACAAGTAAAGAAAAAAGACTTTGAACAGTGACTAGTGCTAACTCAGATGAGCTGATCAGGAGTAATTATATAATAGCTCTGGCAGGAGATCATTCCAAATGGAGGGACCTACAACTGAGAAAGCTTGGTGTTGTGGTTTGTTCAATCAGTAGTGTGCACCATACAAATGTTTAATTACCTTAACAAGTTTTTGTTATTATGTTATTTATTAAATTTGCAATGCATGGAGTCACGGCAAAATGTAAATCGGAGGTGCAGATAGTCAGCCGCCACGAGAAGATGCAGTTAGATATCCATGTGCTTGAAAGCCAAGGAGAAATAGTTTTAGCCGCTTTTGAAGGAAGTGAATTTGAGCTACGAAGAGAGAGTGGCAGCAGATTCCATTCCTTGGGGCAGAGGCATGGAATGCATGCGAGTCCACAACTGTTCTGCATCGTGGTTCAGCTAAAAGTCCCGTACTTGATGATCGCAGGCAGTGAGGAGGGATGTAAGGAGTTGCTAGGGAAGTGAAAATTTGGCAAAGAATTTAGTAGAAATAGAACTTAAATTGCTGTTATGAAACTCAGAATGTAATAAAGAATTTAAATCCAGGTGTAATGGAATTACTTTTATAATTTCTATAATTAAGTGAACCTTGTAATCTCCAAATTTCTGCAAGCTTATAGAATCGGGGGCTGAAGGATATAGTACATAAGTTTACAGGCGTCGTGAGAGTCGGTTAGGGTCAGTTTAGGCATCGTGAGGGTTGGTTACGGTCAGGGCTAGGGTTAGTGTCGCCATTATAAAACCTGGTACCGTCCAGCGCCCGCGCAGCATGCCAAAAGATACTGCATAACCCTTCAGCCCCCGATACTATAAGTTTGCCCAAATTTCTAAAGCGCTATTCCAATGCAAAGCGACAAGCACCCGCTTAATCACAAGCCTCGAAGCAAATCCAAACTTTTAACCTAAAACCTATTTGACAAATTAAACCAATAAAGAAAATTCTACAGCAAAAGCATTCTGAATTATATTCTAGCCCTACACCCAAATATTCGCCAACCCCATTTTCCGACACGTATTATTTTATTTTCAAAGCATCTCTGCCACATTCTGGACGTTAACAATTGATTATAAATTATCGATGAAATGCGCATTTGAAAAAGCTGACACAAAACTGCCTCGCCTTTCATTGCACTTGGGATTTTTATCGACATTTTGCGGAAAAAATAAAAAATTCTTTTCGTATCCATGTACACCACAACCACACGTTTCAATGGCAGATGTAAAACCACAGACGATATAACGCAGAATGGTTTCTCCGCCCTACAATGATGTCATTTTACCTAGCGCCATCTCGCGATTACTTACATATACTAAGTCGCGGGAACCAGCTTATTCACAGGCGCTTAGTCAAAGCAAACTCGATAGGCATGTCGGATCGAAATCAGGTCAAAATCAAGATCCAAATGGAAAGCTAGCAGGCAGAAGGTCAGACGACTAAGACAAATGGTTTTAGATTTGAAACGGCGAGGTCGATATAGGCTATATTAAGAGGATGAGAAGGGCTAATTAGGATGGGATTTGTGAAAGAGCAGTGTTTTGAGTTTTGAGTGAAAGACCTGTGGAGAGATAGCAGAGAATGATGAGGTTTTGGTGAGTTCCGAGGATGGATCAGATATTTGACGTAATTCTGGCGGAGGTTTGTTCCACAGATGCGGAACATCTTTAATTTGGCTACATGTATGTAGATTTGCCATTTTAGTGATGAGGTGACGGAAGGGCGGATGAGCGTTATATAGGAGGGTTGGGAGCATTGAGGTGTGTTGTAGGTGAGTGATATGACATTTTAAAGTAATCACCGGTTGAAAATTTAGCAACTCTGTGTTAAACGTGTTCTATTTATATATTTGTTGAAAAACAGCTGATTAAAAAAAAATATCCAACGTTTAATTAATTCAGATATGAGAAAAAACCAAGCACAACTCCGAGTGTTGCAGAGTGCACTTATGACTTTTTAGCATGCGCTTTTTTACAGACATTATCAAATAGCTCGAGGAGATGGTTGAATGGTAACATGCTGGCACGAAGATCAGAAGGACGCGGGTTCGACACCCGCTAGTCTCATAAAGTTGACTCAGCCTTCAACTCCCTAGGGGCGACTATAAAACGGGCAGTAAGACAGTTGGGCGCCTTGCATGCTGCCTTTCAGTTAAATTCGACTCTTGCTAAACAATAAAACATGGTAGGCTATCTGTTACTACAATATCACGTTATCTGACTGCGTATATTTGTCAGTTTAAACTAATAAACGAATATTGTATAATTAGTTACGAGTAAATTTTCCCATTGACTAAGCTGTTAACAAAAACACAGTATATACCAAAGCGTTAATTGTCGCACAAGATTTAAGGTTTTAGGACAGCTTTAAAACCTGCCAACTCATGCCGTTATCTCTACTATGTCATGGTGTAAAGATTCCAGCCCGACACATAGGCCTATTCTGTGGTTCAAAACTGCAGATAGGCATCTGTCTTAGCTTTATTTTTTAGATGCAAATTTTACAGACAGTAGCCTACAATAGAGTTAGGCCCTACAGCAAGTTAAAGGCCTAAAATTATTGAAGCAATTTGGGTATGCCAGTTGCAGTATTGTTCGTCCAAGAACTATTTTAAAAATGCCGACCAGTTGATGCAATTTTTATAACTAGCATTGAGCAGTCGTTATCTGTTAAATGCAGACACGTTATGGTGGCTATTATTATCGGCAGAAACATCCCTCAGCAATTACCAGAGAGCATATGTTCAGCTACAGATTACATAATTGCTATTTCCCGACCCCCGACCCCACTCTCGAACATCTGTTGCACCTTTTCTTCCTTCCACTCTGTCTTTGTCTGTCTGCCTACCTGCTCTGTCTGTCTCTGTCTGTCTTTCTTTCTGTCTCTGTCTCTTTCTCTGTCTCTGTCTCTTTGTCTCTGTGTCTGTGTCTGACTCTGTCTAGTCTTTCTTTCTCTCTTTCGTTCTTTCTCTTTCTTTCTCTCTTTCTTTCTCTTTGTCTGTCTGTCTCTCTGTCTGTGTGTGTGTCTCTGTCTCTCTCTCTCTCTCTCTGTCTCTGTCTCTGTCTGTCTGTCTCTGTCTGTCTGTCTCTATGTCTCTCTGTCTCTGTCTCTCTCTCTCTCTCTCTCTCTCTCTCTCTCTCTCTCTCTCTCTCTCTCTCTCTCTCTTGGTGTATTAGAGTGTGCTATGTGTGCCTGTCTGTCTTAGTGACTGTCTCAGTCTGTCTGTCAGTCCATTCATCTGTTTGTCTGTCCGTCTGTCTGTCTGTCCTCTGGGCAGTGTTTATGCCTACTCGATATGACGTCACTTGCTATCACCAAGCTGGTGTGCGAGGGGAGACTGCGCGAGAGTAAAGCGGTTTTCAGCGATTGGGTATCATGTCAGTTGATTGGGAAATGAGCAGACCAATTATGGAGAGCACGAAATGAACAGGAGGACGAGGAGGGGGAGAGGAGAAGGAAGAAGAGGAGGAGAAGGAAGAAGAAGAAGAGGAGGAGAAGGAGAGAGAGGAAGAGGAGTAGAAGAAGGAGAGGCAGGAAGGAAACAAGAGGAAGAGGTGGAGGAGGAGGAGAAGGTGAGGAGGAGGAGAATGAAGAGATGAGAGGATGAAGAAGAGGAGGAGGAGGAGGAGAGGGATTAGAGAATAGAGGAGGAGAGGGAGAAGTGGAGGGAGGATAAGGAGGAGGAGGAGGAGGAGGAGAAGGGGATAGAATGAGGAAGAACTGGAGAAGAAGGTGAGAAGGAGGAAAAGGAGAGGAAGTGAATGTGGAGAGGGAAGACGAGTAGGATGAGCAAAGGAGGAGGAGGAGGAGGAGGAGGAGGAAGAGGTGACAGAGGAGAAGGAACGTTGTAGCAAAATCTGCCGGGACCATAACAGACAGACAAACAGACAGACACATAGATATACACACTGAGGCAGACTGAGGGAATGACACATACAATCAAACACGCAGACATACAGAAAGACAATCGGACAGACACCGAAACGTAGAAGAGCATACACAGATAGCTTTGATCAGACGGATACGCATAACACGTGTCTTCACCTATCAAGTCATTCACTGCCTCTACCTCAGCTTCCATCTCTCTGTATCTCTCTGTGCGTATGTCTTCCAGTATGTCTCCGTACGTCTTCATCTTCCTCAGTCCGTCTGTCCACTCCTTTTCCCTCCCTCCCTCCCTCCGTCCATCCTTCCTTCCTTCCCTGCCCCCTTACAAACGTGACCTCTTACCTGTGAACTTTAACTGGACTTTCGCGAACGTAGGGGTAAACGCGATAAATCCATGATAGCCGAGTCAGAATAATTACGAGCAAATTATCTCCGAACGGCGGTAATTACCGGGGTCCCGATAAATCTCACACGGTCTAAATAACGCCAATTATCGTCAGAATCATTATCGTCTTCGTTGCCTTCGCAAAAGTCGAACTATTCAGTCAATCGTCGAATGTTTAGTGCTGGCTACGCACCCCCTCGCCACAACGGGGGTAGGGGCAGTCTTTCTCGCAAGTTTATTGGCCTTTGAGTATATATAGGCCTACCGTCGGCCATGCCCGCATAAAGAGACCCATTATATCGCTGCGGCCCTACGAATCGGGCTGTTGACGAGCCTTGCTTTTTACGAGATAGGCCTGTATACGTCCTAGGCCTGCGGATTGTGCAGAGTACAATGCTCGCGATGTTTCGACGCGATGACTAAATTCAAGGAATGAATGACTGGAAGGTTTCGAGCCAACGGTATACAGCCCGTGTATAATACACGATAAAGCCTAACGGTGTATTTTCGGGCCGACCGTTTGTACACCGTGGGCGAAAAAACCGAGATCTGGTAGCAGTAGTTGCAGTTTAACGACGCTGTGTGATACCAGAGATCATTGGAGGTGCCCTCCTCCTTCGTCCAGGCTTGGGACTGGCACTGCCTGGCACAGAAGGCACGATTGGAGAATCCATTGGCAGGTGTAAGTCCCTGGATTTTATTTAGATTTACTCGGTATTTCTAACAGCACAAGTGGTTCCTCCCCTACCACTGCTTCTTTGGATGAATAGAAATATATAATGTCGGGAATAAACGATTAAAAGGTGTCTAAGCGGTAGTAAAATTTACAGACCAAAAAAGTCATGTATTTTACCAAGTTTCTGTTTAACGACAGTTTTTCGTAACAAAGATGATTAGCATCGCCCTCCTCCTTTCTCGAGCTTGGGACTGGCTGTACCACATGTTAGGTAGTGGCGAAGTTAAGTACCAGTACTGTAGGGTAGTCGATTTAAATTTACACGGTTTTTCTTATAGCCCTCGATACAGTTCTTGCGTTACCGCTGCTCATTCGAATGAATAGAAATATATAATGTTGGACGTTAGCAATTTAAAGGTGTCTAAGCAATAGTACAATCGACAGGCGTGTAGATGTCAATGTAAACGAGTTTCTGCAGCGACCGTATATGGCCTCGACCCTGCTTATTTTTTAATGAATTGATCTGGTGAAATCCTTCACTACCTCTCCCCGTTTGAATGGGTGCCACGCCATTTAAGGCCCTTATACAGTCCATGGTCAGTGGCGTAACTAATTTCAGCACCCGGGGGCAAGGTTTTGATGACTGCGCCCCCTTTTCATTTGTTTCTTGACTTTTAATCGTTCTTGTCATAGTATTGTGTACCACTGAAAGCTGATTTTGCGCCCCTCTGGTGCTGCACCCGGGGGCGGCTGCCCCTTTGCTCCCCCTTCGTTACGCCACTGTCCATGGTATTCCGATATTTAAATCTCTGAAGCAGCCACCATAGGTATGCGAACCGGCGTCCGTACGTACAGAGGAGCAAGGGACGCGCGCTTTAACCAATGTATCTGACCGGGCCAGTATTCATAGGCGCAATTTTTGTGGGTACAAGGGGTAACAGCACCCTTAGCTTTTGTACTATAGGGTACCGTATACCCCGAACTTTCATACTTACTTACTTACTTATACCCGGAAGAAACAAATATTAGGCCTACTTTCTTGGAGGAAGGCCGTCATTTGACTCAAAACAATAATATTGCTGAGAATCATCTTCGTCATCTTATCTGTTAATAATAATAATTTTAGCGTCGGTCTCCTCCTGTTTCCAGGCTTGGGACTGGCACTGCCACAGTACGAGCAGTGGCGGAATTTCATATTTTGTTTGGTTGGTTGGTTAATTAATTGTTGTATAAAGACAATAACGTCCACCTTGTAGTTTCCTGTGGCTGAAGCTTGTATTTAGTTTCTTTTGACGGGCAATATATAATGTAAATTGAAAGCTTTATAGAGGTGTCGTACAGAGTTGCCAGGTACTTTCCGGAAATCCCGCCCAAAGGCTTCCAAAATCCGCCCAAAAGTAGCCCAATATAAATTATCAATCAATCAATCAATCAGCCGTTTATTGAATCAACAACAGCACAATTAATTAACAATCAGTCATTTAAAGAAAAATGTTAATCTGATGATGCCGTCAACAGGACAGCCCTAAAGGATAAAATAATAATCCGCTATTGCAGGGCTGCCCCTTTTCCTCTATAATTATAACGTAAACAAAATGAAAATAGCTGAAAATGATCAAAATTTATGTAATTATTTACTTCTAATTGAACTTTGGTAACTTGTTTCATCGTAAAGTTCAAAAATTGAATGCATCTGAACAACGCCAAAAGTGACAAAGCATAAAAGCACCCTAGTGCTAAAATCTCGCTCGCCAAGCATCTGAATGTTTTTCCCAGTTTTTGCAATACCGTTTTCCGTACAGCGGACAAGAATGAAAGTAGCCCAAAATACCGCAACCCGCGGACAGCGAAATTTTCTCGCAACTAAAGTTTGAAACTAGCCCAATTGGGCGGGAAAACCGCGGACTGGCAACACTGTACGACGTATGAGAGCTTAATAAATTATTATTATTATTATCTCATGTTCGAACATCTTATGGATTCTTGCTAGATCTGTTGACCTTAACCCGCTCCATTTCGCGAAGTAACAACGTACGAAGGTGTCGATCAAATATAGCGTCTGCAGAAGGCGTTTTAAAGGTGTCTAAACACAACATTATTATATCCAGTGTTTAGCGAAGTCTTATTGTTGCCATGGCAGGGCTGTTGATTTCGACAGCAAAGTTTTTAATTAATTACCAAACATACGGACAAGTCTAGTATACTAGTGTAGTTTATGTTTACTGACTCTGCGACAATATGATGATGATTAAAGTTGTTTTTCGCTCACGGTGTAAAACCACTAACACGCAATACGCCCGATAATGGAGCCGGATTGGCTATATTTATATATATCAGTCGGTACATTCGTATACATGGCCCGAGGTCTTTCGCACTCCTATATACTGTATATACACATCACACATACGCATAAACACACACATACACGCACACATACACACACACGGACTGCCCACACGTACGCGACCTATTTAACTGAAACTACACGCAGCTCTGCTGGCCAATACGTAGACAAAACCTACGACCTGTTAACACTCTTATGTCACAGAATTGCGCAAAAAGCACCCTATCGTATAAATTGTTTATTTATATATTGATGTTTCACAAAGATAAGGGTGTCTAAAGAATCTTAACTGTAGCGTATACGCCCAGAATTAATATAATATGAGTCAATGTTTTCGTAAAACGGTGTCTATCAACGTATTTTTCGGAAGTCAGTGTTAAATAATTTTTTTGGTAAATATTACTAATATTATTAGAAATCACATGTTAAAATTATTTATAGCAGTATTATAGATAATTTAACCATGTAATATATTATATTAGCGATATATGAAATATGCCTCATATCTCAGAGGATAATCTTGTTTAAGAGTGACAGGTGATCTTGTAGGCGTGCATAACTTACTGACAATGCACAGAGAAGAGCTGTGTTTGTTTTTAAGTGTGACCAGGGTCCAATGTGGTGGTGGAGGGGGGTAGATCAGGGCAGAAGAGAGGGTGGGGTTTAAAGCCGTCGAACGGATTAGCAAGGCACGCTCAGAGTGACGAACTGCAGGCCCTAGGCTACTGCCCCTTGTAAGTAAGTTAGTAACTAATCGCTCAGTGAGTTCTGTGACTAGCGTGTCGCCGCCTATCGAATGCAGTTTGAATATTATTGTCGGAAGTTCAAAATTAATGATTGCGTACTATCATGGATACGATAAAAATGATGACTATGATGATGATAACATCAATGATGGACATCTAAGATGGCCACAAACTTGGCCATCTTAGATGTTGTTGATCAAATTAGCATGTCAATTGATGACGGGAAATACGCCATAGGTATCTTTTTAGACTTATCTAAAGCATTTGATACTATTAATCATAAAATTTTATTTGATAAGCTGTACCGTTATGGCATAAGAGGTAATGCCCTTGATTGGATTAAGAGCTATCTAAGTAACCGTTACCAACAGGTTGTAATTGGTGATGCTATATCTGACAAGTGTCCTATAACCTGTGGAGTTCCGCAAGGGTCCGTTCTAGGTCCCCTTCTTTTTCTGTTGTATATTAATGATATTTGTGAGTGTTCTAAAACCTTGTTATTAATTTTATTTGCGGATGATACATCAGCTTTCATTTCTGGTGATGATCCAAAAATACTGACAAAAGTTATAAATGATGAACTAATTATATTAGCAAACTGGTTTAAAGTGAATAAATTATCCATAAACATAAAGAAAACCAATTATATTTTATTTTCTGGTATAAGAAAGAAGGTTCCCTTTAAAACTCTCAATGTCACAGTAGATGATATAAAAATAGAAAATGTTACATCTGCAAAATTTCTGGGTGTTATAATTGACAAAAACTTGAATTGGGCTGAACATATACGTACCGTAGAAAACAAAATTGCTAAAACTATAGGGATACTGTATAAATTAGGAAAAATATTAGATAAATCAATTTTGAAGTTATTATATTCTAGCTTAATTTTGCCTTATCTTCAGTACTGTACAATGATATGGGCTAGTGGCTACCCTTCTAAGCTGAAAAAACTGATAACTCTTCAGAAACGAGCAATTAGGGGCATTAATGGTGTTGGCAGATTCCATCGATCTACTGATTTATTTAAAGAGGACAGGCTACTTAAACTTCCTGATATTTGTCATATGCAATTAATTACTTTTATGTTTCGGCATCGTCATGGAATGCTTCCTAAACGTTTTGATACCTATTTTAAAACTAAGGAACAAATACATCAGTATGAAACTCGCACTAAGACTAATTATCAGTCTTCCATCTGCAGGTCTAATACCCGCCTACATTCAGCAATGGTTCTTGGTCCAAAACTCTGGAATTCGTTACCCCAAAAGTTTAAGATTATGGACTCCCTAGTCACATTCAAAATAAGCTATAAACAGTTCTTGATATCTGGCTACTAACCGGTTTATTCTTTTGTTTGTTCTGTTTTGTTTTATTTTATTTTGTTTCGTTTCATTTTATTTTATTTTATTCTATCTTGGTTTGAAGCACCACATTGAATGATGCATTCTGAAACTGGAAATTTGTTACTAATCACTCGATACATGTCTTAGTTAGAATTAATCTCACTTCTTGATGGTTAATTAATTGCTGTCCTTGAACTACATTGTAAGGTGGACTCGATAAGCTCAGTTGAGCTTTTTTCCCCTTCCAGATTGACTCTTATGTTAAGCCAACACTTTGTGTGTCTCATTATGTGAATAACTGTACCGTTGTGTTGTGACAAATAAATTGAAATTGAAATTGAAATTGAAATGATAATAATTATAACAATAACGCTGATAATGATAATGATGATGATGATGATGATGATGATGATGATGATGATGATGATGATGATGATGATGATGATGATGACGATGATGACGATAAGTTTTTGTCTGTCATGCCTATTATATCACTAGACCTATTCTTGGTGAACTTCTGTCGCTGGAACTCTCTCTCTGCACGCCTTTTCATACTTCTTAGTCCTTGTGTCATTTCGTTCTCTACTTAAATCTTCGTCTTTCGAAATCCTTATCCACCATAAGCTGTTTCTCCGCCCTCGTGTGAATATTCTTATGGATATCGATCTGTTCGTAGCCTGATTTTGAGTGCTATCTGTTTACACCTTGTTCATTTTACACAGGGACTACAGGAGTTACTAATCACCTTAATTTAGATCAGAATACAAGAGAGAAAATTGCCATCTTTCCCAACCATGCGTTGGGAAAGATGGCAGTGATAATGCGTCTGCATTATCCAGACTCCACATCATCAATTGCCTTTAATCACAGGTTGGCTACACTGTGGAATGATCCCTTCGATGCGGTTTAGTTGTTCCTCTATGCCGGTCAACCACGACTCGAGACACTCTACGATACAATCGTCACCTCGTAACGAAAGCTTAGTCGGTTTAGGCATAATCAGTTGCGTTGGACAACACAGCCATCAACATCGTGCAAGCGACGGATCGCCTGATGTTGCAGAAACCCATCGTGATTCCAAAACACTTCAACTGCGAGGAAGAGCAAAAACAATCTGCTATAGATCTAAGAGAATGCGCACTTAGGCTGAATTCAGTGTCCAGAGTAGCAGGTTACGAAGATTTCCTATCGTTTATACACCGACTGAAGTCGATACTGTACGCCAGTTTGTCTACCATCGTTATACAATAATAAGGTTGAAGTCCTGCTCAATTTCAATCAGCATTAATTGTCTCAATTAGATTCATGTACTCGTCAGCAGAGGAAATAATTGTCGAGTTTTAGCAAATGTGTTTAAAGCTCTTCAGCCGTTTCTTTAAGTTCTTGCATCAAGGGACACCTGTTGTGACGGTTATGAAGGTTTGCGTTCTTATGCAGGAAGCAGAAACTGGTTTTTCGGTTAGAAGTAATCGTTTCTCTGTAAGGTTTAGCTGATTAATATAAACAAGTGACTTAATTTTATAGCGCCGTTATCAAAAAATGCCAAAGGCATTAAACGATGGTCTGTCTGAGTGGAAGAGAAGCCAAAATCCTGTTGTTGCCGTTTAACGAGAATGTGTCATAACAAAGCTGATTAGCATCGCCCTCCTTTCTCCAGGCTTTAGACTGGCACTACCGTGTACAATGCAGTAGTGCCCCAATTAGGGTAGTGGCGGAATTGCAAAAAATGGATGGTTGGATCCAGAGTTTAACGACATCTTCTGACAACAAAGGCCGTAGACGTGGACAGAAATTATTCTGACCAGTTCTCAGCTTTCGTAATACATTGCTATCTAATAGAACGCTAAAAAGCTTTAACGTCTGTTAAAGCATTTTAGAGGTGTCTGGCGTTCATAGGCGCAACCACCCTATGGGACCCGTGGGACGCGTCCCCCCAACTTTCGAACAGGTTGGGACGGCCATGGACGCGTCCCCCAACTTTCGAACAGGTTGGGACGGTCCCCTCCAACTTTTGAAAATTGTGAGGCAAACAAGAGCCAAAAATGCACACCATTTGGTATCAAATGCTCAAAACTGCGTCGGCTTCTGGGGCTCCGCCCCAGACCCCGAAGGGGGGTACTTACGACGCTTCCCATACCGCCTATCGGCCTAGTCGTTAGGAACTTCTTGCCTTCAGCAAGCTCTCCCCTGTGTACCATTAGGCCTAATGCCAGTATACTACAAGGCTCTGGCCTAGCTTGGACCTACTGATATTGTCAAAGCCATTTCTAAATACAGTAGAAACCGTCTTTCTAAATATGCCGACGATGGCTACTTGCAAGCTGGTCCCTGCTTCTTGCATTGACAGCACTCTCTGAACTTGACCATATCTCTAAGTGGGCAATGGGCATCCATTAGCAATCTTAAATTAAACCATGATATATGACCAGAGAAATGGTTGTCAAACAACCAAGGTCCAAACCTATTGCCCTCCCTCCTCTCATCCCTGGCATCGAGCGGGTCCAGGAGATGGTTATTTTGGGCGTCACTATCTCTGATCGGATTGGCATTGGGGCACACATGGACAAAATATGCTGCAAACCCCGAAAATCCATGTTCGCGCTACGTGTTTTGGTCGCCCACGGTTACCACTGTGAACGTCTCTTTGACATTGTTAGAGCTACTATATCCTCGCACGGCTACGTTATGCCTCCTCTGTTTGGTGGGAATTTGACACTGTAGTCTGTAGGGGAACATAAACCCCTTAACGGTATTCTGAGAAAAAAGACCCGTCCAGGCTTCCTCCCTGCCGATTTTCCTAGTTGTGACAAACACTATTCTAGAGCTTATTCTACTCTTTTCCGTTCAATTCTCTTAAACCCTTGTCACTTCCAGTTTATTCATATAATAAAGTCACATTTTTCACAGATCTGGATGGATTAGGTACTTTTATATCGAAATCATCGGTGAAAAATTTGAGGTAAATAAAAGCCCAAAATGTACTCCATTTGGCATCAAATGCTAAAAATTGCGTCGGCTTCTGGGGCTCCGCCTCAGACCCTGATGGGGGAGCTTACGACGCTCCCCCATACCCCTAGTCGTTAGGGGCTTCTTGCCTTCGGCAATCGCAGCTTCGCGCCTTCGGCGCTCGCAATTTCCCCCCCACTCAAACATTCTAGTAGGTCCCCCCAACTTCTGGACCGTGGTTGCGCCCCTGCTGGCGTTAACTGTAATTTGTAATGCCGCTCGTGAATAAGATGGTTAACGAGTGGCGTTTTAGTTTACAATTATTACGATTACGATCAGGGTGTTAATTATTTAGCGACATCTTTTGTCTCCAGACCATTGATCAATTCTTTTGAAGAAACCACCAAACAATTTAAAAGACACAAAGAAGAACAACACAGGTTAAAAATGCTTAAACATTCTATTTTATTATTATCATATTATATTTATATTCAGTCATTTATTGCGTCAGGAAACAAATAACAGTACAAATCATCGCAGAAACAGATCAATCACTGCGCAACAGGAAGACAGGAAAAAGCTGAAAGCTTATACCACTCTGGCTCCTAGTACCTGGTTCACATTTCGGTCAACGTTTAAGTGTCACACAGATCCAGACTAAACAGACTAAGTTTTGCTGTTGACAGGCAGCTGAGTCCAAACAATTTTAGTAATATACATTAGACATTATACATTAGACAAATGATTAGCAAGTTCATAAAGCATAGAAATCAAAACCAATGCAAGGTAAACAAACAGAGTCAAATTTTATGACAAGATTACGAAAAATGAAATAGAAAAAAATTAAATAAAACAAAAGAAAGCACTATTAATAATAGTAGGCCGATATAACTGAAGAATGTGTGCATCAAAATTAATCAAAACAAAATTCACAGGGATGATTTGTTCGATAAAGACCTGTTATTTCGAACAAAGTTATTTTTCACTGTATTTTAATAAGTAGCGTGTTTTCAGTTCTCTTTTAAATATGGAAAGGAATTTCTCTTCTCTAAGTTCATCAGACTTCACTATAATCATATTTATTTATTCATTGTTAAAGTCCCTCAGCGCATCCATTACAAAATAGTATCTCTTACCTACAATGCCCTTCAAACGTCTAAACCCTTTTACATTCGCCAGCTATTCACCATCCAACCGCCTGGGTCTACTCGCTCATCATCATGCCTTTCTCTATCCCGGCCTCCAGTCTCATCTTCTCTGAAATTCTGCAACCGCTCCTTAGTCTATGCTGCACCAGCTCTTTGGAACAGACTCCCAAAAGACCTCCGCCAGTTTGCTCATCATCCTATCTCGCCTCTTAACTCAAACTCTCCCCCGCTTGCACTCTCCTCTTCTGCTTTCCACTCACGACTGAAAACCGAACTCTTCAAGATATCCTATCCTGATTCAACTCCTGCGCCACCACACGACCACCATCATCACCGATTGCCACCGTAGCACCATGCTGTCTCCTCGGCTTGACCTCCCCGGATTTTGACCTGGCACCGAAACGAACAGAGGAGTTTTGGCTATTGCGGACTTGATTTGGTATAGCGCCGGTGAATAAGCTGGTCTCCCTGACGTGGCTTTTGTGGGCGCTGAGAAATTTTCGAAGATTTACATTACATTACATTACATTACACTCGCAGTTTTAAATGTAATAATTTATTTCCCCCAACTTTTATTGGGTCTCTCGAATGAGTCGTTCTTAGGCCATGGCCTCATTTTCGTCTTTTAAAGTAAATATGGTAAAATAAGATAAGATTAAGGTTAAGATTAAGGCTAGATTAATGTAAGATAACATAAGAATATTCTTTAGTTAACCAATTGCTATCCGCATTTTGGTGTACAGACATGATAATAAACATACATCATCCATTGAGCTGATCAAGACAGTCAACTATGCTAAAATCACACATATTATTCTAAATCCGAACACCATATAATAATTATAATCATCCTAATGATGACAGTTTTCCTCATCATGCCACCTGCAGGAGGAATAGTTCGATTGTGGGTGTGTGGGCGCGGGTGGTATAAGGCGGCTTTGACCAGCGGGAGCAGGTCATGTAGCCTAGTAAGCCTACTACATGACCCCATCCACCAGGACAGCAGTAAAGAGTTTGGAATCCGCCTTAGCACAATAGTTGTCCAAAGTAGGGAGTATTCTCGGTAGGTAATGGAATCGGATCAGGCGGCGCATAATGGACTGGAGCCGGTCCCGGTCACCCTGGCCAATAAAGTCTCACCAACCTGGGGAAGCACACAACACCCTGGCCAGTGCTGTGGCTTTCACCACATCGTATAGTTGAGGACTATGCAAGCCATGAGCAGCAAGAGTGCGCATCGCATATATATGGATTGACGCGCGCGACAACTTATGTCGCTGGACATCTAATCATGACCCCCCCAAACCTAAGCAATCTGAGACTGTGACCCCCAGTATCACCATACTGGTTACCCTTTCCAGTTCCGGCGTGACATTAGGGGTATCAGACTATCAGGTTGGTCACGTCACCTCCACCATTCTGTTAAAAAATGCCTTATAACTATCACTATTGTGGCTAAATATTTGTTTATAATGTGGGCTTAATATTTTTTCCTGAAGGATGTCAAAACTGCATTGTTTTCTAATCATGCAAACTGTACATCTAGCAATTGGTAAAAATGTATGCAGTGCTATGCACTAGTTTGTCACTCGATATCTGATGATATCGAACCAAGTGATTTTGTTCAAGGCAATCATCCACATGCATCATTAAATCACACGGTTAAAACACGTGATCCACTGGTATCGCTGTTTTTCAGCCAACTGCAACGGATAAAATGGACAGGCTTGTATTTCATAACCTTATATCTGACTGGAAACAATGTTCGGTTGGCCTGCTTGGTAATCGAGATATATAATTCCTGCCTTAATAGTTTTCCCATATTATCAGCACTCACTAAAACTGAGTTGCCTCTACGCTTTACATCAGGATATCGGGCTTCTCTTGCAGTAGGCAAAACTCATGACACCGGGTGTCCTGTGCTGTTGTCTATTGTATACATCGAAACTGTATTTTTTTTATTTTTTCGTCGACTTCTGTCCACGTTTAGCAATTTTACAGCCCTGAAGCCCTAGATGTCGACTTTTGTCGACATGCGCCCTCGGACCTTATTGTCAACCTTTGTCGACAACAGCCGCGAAAGTGTTAACTAATGACAACATCTTAACACTAAAGTGGTTATTTAGACAATAGCAAAGTAGGAGAGATTACAAAAGCGTTCTTTCAATTTCATGAATCACACATCTTTATGCTGTGAAACGTTTCGTTTAAAGATAAACGTCAGATATAGCTATCATCCAATCCGCACGCTGTTGACGCTACACTCGATTGAAGGTCACATCGTAAATGGCCGAACCTTAAAAAACAAAGATTACACTGAATGAAGTTGCATCCATTCAGATAAGGAACAATTCAAATTGCGAGACTCGGGAACCAATTGGTTAGAGCGTTCGTCTTGTAGTGTTGAGAATACGGATTCGAACCGCTTTCCCTATAGGATGGTTAGTGTGTAGGGACTTTGAGCAAGTCCTTCACTCACAATTGCTCAGCGCCGGCAATTGATGCTTCATCATTGGATAGTGGCGCTTAAAGAATGCGTAATAATAGGAATAATAATGAACAGCCTGGCATAGGTCTAAGACTATGTACAGTTTCTGTTTATTGAGGCTGCTTGACGCAATTATACGAACAGCCCTCTTATGTAAGAGAACTAGTTTACGTAGCCTTTGACTCGCACGTCGATGTCCAAATTAAGTTGCAGTAAATAAGGTAGGGGTATTTGAGGGCATAGACTAGTATTCATTCATTTCAGATATTTATATAGCGCCCCTTCAAGATTATCTACTCAGGAGCGCTCCCGACCCAACCCAGGCTAAAGAGAACAGTCTTAAGGTTAGAGAAGAACGTTGCCGCAACATCTTATAATATAAGGCGAAGTCTGTTTACGTTTTCCTTCCGTTTGTTTGTTTGTTTGTATGTTTGTTTGTCCGCATCTAAAGGCTCCGAAACGGAACGCTTTAGCGATGTACAAAATTTTACAAAACATTGTTACGCCACGTCATGATCAACACGACTATTTTCAGCTCGCAATTTTATTTAAACGCCGATATATGGACATTTAAAATTATTTCCAACTGTTTCGACGAGGCTATTTTAATTATACAGGCCATAGTATGGCCATTTGTTCACGTCACACATGCTAATTATGTAATCTTACGTCACGCAGCCTTAATTTTCAAATCAGTCGCTTTCATTAAAAGACGCGGGTCGCTCCGAAAAATTACAATCGCAATAACGGCCGAACTTCGTCTATTATAATTATTTAGCCCGGGGAACAAATAATAGCCTACGTCTATAATAATAGAAAATAGGTTATAGAAAAACGACCGAGCTTAGTCTATTATAATTATTTAGCCCGGGGAACAAATAATAAGCCTATATAAGGTAGAGATAACCCGTGCAGTACACGGGCAAAGCAACTACTATCACCTCTAAATATCGTTTCCGTTCAGATATAGGCCTATGGACATGTTCTTAAATATTTGAAGCCCATCATCAAATATAGTAATTAAGTAAGTAAGTAGCCTTTATTTGCAGCCGTTACATATTACGCCTGAGAAAAACCCGGGCGAACCCCGGGTAAAAACTGCTAGTATATATATATGTCCGCGACCGGAAGAAAAAAGCTCATCCTGCTTAGAGGAGCGTTGAGAGTCACGGCACTGGATGCTCAGAGTGGAGCAGCAGATTTAATGTAAGTAAACAAGGGCCACATAAGTTTATTCTAATTTCCTTTGGTAATATATAAGCGATACGGGTTAGAATACCCACATTCTTTACGATTTGGGCTGCAATTTGATTAATATGCACCCTCCAGGACATGTGCTGATCTGTATGTAGGCCTACACCTAAAAACTTCGTTGACTCAACTTGAATGATAGGAGTACCATTATTAAACAAAGATAGATTACCACTTGGGTTAATTTTCCTGTAAGATTTAAATAAAATAAAGTTAGTTTTATCTAAATTAAGCGTGAGTTTATTTGCTTGGAACCAAGCAGCTATACTAGAAAGCTCAAAATTAACAGTTTGAATCAGCGTCTGCCAGGAACCATTGGAGTAAAAAACCGTTGGTGTCATCAGCAACTATTATGAAAAACAATGTTGGAGAGACACTGGCCAAGTCGTTACTGTGGATCAGGAATAGGAGTGCATGGTCCAAGATTGGAGCCTTGCAGAACTCCATATTTGATCAATACCAGCTCAGAGAGGGTACCATTACAGAGAACTCTCTGTGCTTACATCATGCTTAAACAGTTAATAGTAAGGTGTGTACTTGCCTATTATATTGGAGATTAGAAAAGAATAGGCGCCGAGTATGGCAGAGAGAAGTTGAGGCCTGTTGTCGCTTGCGTTAGTTAAAGTAGGCATGCCAAATCTTCAGCTGTATACATAAGAATATTTTCTTAAGTATCTTTAACTAGTTAATGCTGTCGGTTTCGTGTAGACATTAGACCAACCGAGTTGCTTGATAGTCGCTTCACCAGAAAGATAACACGTTTGACGATACTGGCGTTTTTCTTTCGACCAGGTTGCATATAGCTCGTTTTAAATTTGAGAATATAAGGTTAGTTTAAGATACTGAGTTATCCTCATTTTTCTACAGAAGCATATAGCAATATAAATTATAATAACAAGCAATATTTTACATGTAGCGTCTTTAGAACCTGGATGAAACCTAGGAAAGTAGAGTCCCAAGAAAAAATTCTTTCACAGTAGTGTCGGGACTGTAATGTCAAACGACACCACAGAATAGAAATCTGCGTCGTTATTGAGCACAGTTTAGATATATCAGAATCCGGTTACAGAGGACGATCATGGCACAGACTGTGTGGAGGCATTTATGATGCTCTGGTCAGTGGAGGCGCCAGCATGGGGCTAGGATTGGCTGATGCCCCCCCCCTATCGGCGGCTCAGCCCCCAAACAAAAGTGGGAAATCACTGCCAATGCCACAGAGGAGGGGAGAAAGGGACGGAATTGGGGTTTTAGCCCCCCAAACCTGAAATCCTGGCGCCGCTACTGGCTCTGTTGGTCTCTCCTTCGTTCTGAATTTCAACAATTTAACACGACGGCTGATCTGTTTCTGGCTGTGGAACAGACTGCCCTGGAACCTGCAGCATGAACATCTGGTTCATTCGCTGCCTCTAATTCGCCAGCGACTAAAGTCTATTCTTTGTGATCACGCTGTTGTGTGGCAGCTCGCGAGTATCTATGAGGAGTTCCATCAAGAGACGCTAAATTTAGTTATTACTTAAGATTGATTGAGATTACGCTTTCACAACTTACCACGAAGTGCAACCTTCATTCGGAGGCTTTCACCATATATTTTACTGTATTATATAGTATTAAGTTTATTGCATAATTTAGTATCTGATGATTTCGCAAATTTTTAATTTTAATTTGCTCAATCCAAAGAAAGGGAAGGAGGTAATGTGAACTAATGTTTTGCATATATAATGAGCACAGGTGTTCCTTAGGTTGATATATATATATATATATATAATGTGTATCGATTGTTAAGCGTTTTAGTCTTAGGCCTTAGTTGCGCTGTCGGCTCGTGGGCGCTTGGCCTAAAGTAGCCTAAACTTTGGCTGACGATAGATTCTCTACACGTGCAGTTAGCGCGCAAAACTTAGAAACTGCTGATGACAGTGAATTTGAACAATACAGTGTAGTAGTTGGTTTAATGCAGTAGAGAGCTGTATGTTAGAAGTTACCGTTGAGTGGTAATTGATAAGAACTTTGATATTAAGTGTACGTTTGAAATAACTGTGTTTGAAGAAAGGAGAAACATTCAAAGAACTGTGTCAATTTAATTCTTAAACAGTTAGAAGACGTTGAGCAATTTATATGTAGAGATAAGGAAAGTTCTTGAGGTAGGTCACAACTAAGAAAGAAAAGAGTTGGTGACAATTATTATTATAATTATTATTATTATTAGTATTAGTATTATTATTATTATTATTATTATTGTTAGTATTAGTATTAGTTAGTTTGTTGTTGTTGTTGTCGTTATTATTATTATTGTTGTTGTTATTGTTATTGATATTGTCCTTTTATTAAGCGTCACAATCTACTGACGAAGCATGAATCGATGTCGCTGAGCAATTGTGAGTGAAGTACTTGCTCAAGGTCCCTACACAGTAACCGTCTCAGAGGAGGAGGATCGAACCCGTACTCTCCGCGTTACAAGACGAACGCTCTCACTAGTCTACTACCGTGTCCCGCAGTTTACGGTGTGCATACCATCGTATTAATCATCTATCGTGTTCCATCATTATATAGCATCTCTTGCGACCGTATTAAAGGTGTCTAAATTAACCGTCTCAGGCGAAGTGGATAAAGCAAAAACTCTTAACTACCAATCGTATGTAATGTCCCACTACTTTACATCCATTGAACTCATCAAATAGGGGTCTGACTCTAACGCAAGCTGTCATAGAGATCTTATTAACAGCTTATTTATTTAATCCAACGTTTAACGTCGTCTTATGACATCAAAGGCCGTTGACGACAATACAGGAAAGATACAATTCAATGATTACAAGAAACTTATAGCATCCGTATGACACCATCAAATGTGTCAAACAGAGCTTTACAATTTCACTATATTCAATATTTTTTAACATAAGGTAGTTCATCTTATTCTGTCTATGATTTCTATATTCTTATTCTGTCTATGATTTCTATATTCTGACAAAAGAATTCATGTATTATGGCATCGCTAGACACCGTTTTAAAGGTGTCTAAATAAACCGTCTCAGGCGAGTAAAGCGCCGTTTCAATCAATCAATCAATCAAATCTCTTTTATTGAAGCCAAATGAAAACACATAACATTTCAACATAAAGTATTAGGATTGGCCGCAAGAGGAGTCCCAAAAGGGATCAAGATCCCGCTAACTAGGGACACCTAGAACAACATTACAGAAATATGACTTAGCTAAATTCTTGATAAACAGTGTAACATCAAGTTACGTACAGCAATGCAAACAGTATAGTACATATCACACAGTAAATGATTAACTCGATTCAAAACACTATGGCAATATAAAAAACAACCAAAAACCTTAACTAACAGTGAAAAAGAATATCCGGCAGGGTAGGTTATAGCTAATTTCCATTAATCAGGTAGGCATGCAGCATTTTTTTTAAAGTGCCGTAGGTGGAGGGCACAACGTATGACACCTTTAATGGTGTCGTTCGGATGCTATAAGTTTCTGGTTCTGATTATATTGTATATTTATTAAAAGAGCCTGTTTGGCCACAAAAAAGTGAGTGGAAAACCTGCCAGAAACGGAATCCAAGTCAGGAAAAAAGAAAGAAAACTGATGATAGACATTATATGAAAATGAACTTAATCCGTCAGAGACTTTAAATATGTCAACATCCTATCAGAAACGGAATCAAAGACAAGAAAGGAGAAAGAAAACTTATGAGAACATTACAAGAAAATGAACTGAAATACACCAAACACTTTAAAGACGTCAACAGCCTTTGTAGCTATAGGATGTCGTTAAATATTGGATTAAATAAATATTGTATATTTTCCGTATTGTCGTCAACGGCCTTTGATGTCATAAGACGACGTTAAACTATGGTTAAATAAATAAAGGATCGAACCCGTACTTTCCGCGTTGCATTGCGAGCGCTCTTTACAGCCAATCGCATGAAAGTCTCACTCCTTTTGTATATGTCCACTGAACACATCTAAAATGTCTCTCAGGAAAACAGGATATTCACTAACGGGCTCTCGTGTTCCATCCTTATATAGATTGGTTTACACCGTTTTAAAGGTGTCTAAATTAACCGTTGCAGTGATGGAGATTTAAACCTATAAAATCTGAGTTAATCTAAATACGTTCAGTGACATAATAAAGTAATCGACTGATTGCAACCAAGCAAATCCAACCGGTGGCGCAATATAACTGGACGTGTGTGGGGGTTGAGGAAGTACCTTCGCCTCCAGATGTGGATCAGCAGAAGGAGGATTCCACCGACGAAGATTCCAACTGCCACTCCGACGGCTACGACGACCAGAACCCCTGCAGAGACAGACGGACAGATATATAGACCCAGACAGACAGGCAAGCAGACAGACAGACAGACAGACAGATAGACAGACAGACAGACAGACTGCTAGACAGGCAGGCATGCAGGTAGACAGACAAACAGACAGAAAGACAGACAGACAGACAGACAAAGAGATAGACAGACAGACCATTATCAACAACGACATCATCATCCTTATAATCATTGCACGGCTGGTTGAAAGGTAAAACGCTGGCACGAAGATCAGAAGGACGCGAGTTCGAACCCACTAACCCACGAGGTTGGCTCAGTATTCCACTGGGGTGACTGTAAAATGAGCAGTAGGACAGATGGGCGCCTCGCAGGTTGTCAAACAGTTAAATTCGACTCCAGACCTGTTAAACTTGTTGTAATCAGTTTCTACTATATCATGTAATCTTACTACGTACTTGTCAGTTTGAATTAATAAAAACAAATATTATTATTATTATTATCATCATCATCATCATCATCATCATCATGACATCATCATCATCATCATCATCATCATCATCATCATCATCATCATCATCATCATCATCATCATCATCATCATCATCATCATCATACATCATCATCATCATCATCATCTTCATCATCTTCATCATCATCGTCTTCAGTTTAATCCCAAACAGCGTAACAATTACCGACCAATTGGAACTGCTACCGTTGTGCGATCACCCGCGATCTGAGCTCGACTTCCTGTGGCCGCTTCAAACACAAAAAAAGCATTTTTATTCGGTCAATGCAGCTTAGCCATAGATATAATGAACGTTTCATTTAAACACCTTTAAAACGGTGTAAACCGATGATATATAAGGATGGGACTCGATGGGTGGTTAATAATTATTCTGAGTCTTATAGAATATAGATAGACCTTTATTCGAGAAACGGAGAGACGCTGGCAGGCAGGCAATAATGTGCTTTGAAAGTAGCTAGCCTGAGAAACAGCCGTGACATGTTAACGTCTAATTTTCTTTGCCTCGGCATACGAGGGCGGATTTCGGCCGGTCCTCTATCTCGTGGGGGTGTGAGCGGTGGAGGATGATGATGGTGCGGTGGTAGGGGGGTGATGGTGGGTGTAGTGGTGTGAGTGACATTACAATGATATACTGAATGAGATGACCACGCCGCTGAGGAGGAGGAGGAGGAGGAAGAAGGAAGAGTAGAAGGAGGAGGAAGATGAGGATGACGAGGAAGAGGAGGAAGAGAGGAGGAAGAAGGGAAAAGGAGGAGAAAGGGAAAGAGGAGGAGAAAGGGGAGGAGGAGAGAGGAGGAGAAGAGGAGGAGTGGAAGAGGAGGAGGAGGAGGAGGAGGAAGATCAGGAGGAGGAGGATTAGGAGGAAGAAGGGAAGAGGAGAAGAAGAAGGAGGAAGATCAGGAGGAAGAGAGGAAAAGGAGGAGGAGGAAGAAGAGGAGGAAGAAGAAGAGGATGACGAGGAAGACGAAGAAGGGAAGAGAAGAAGAAGAAGGAAGAGGAGGATGAAGGAAAAGGGGAAGGGGAGGAGAAGGAAGAGGAGGAGGAGGAGGAGGAAGAGGAATAGGAGAAGGAGGAGGAAGAGGGAAAGCAACAAAAGAACGAGAGCAAAGAAAGAAACTGCCTGGAAGAAAAATGACGAACGATAAACAGTTATATTTATTCGTCATGACCCGTTGACCTCCGCTGACCCAGTCGTCGAAGCTCTCCACCTGGCGGTGACCCCAAGTGACCCCTCTGTCGAGTTTGATTGAGACTGATCGCCGAATGGCATGCGCTGGTTCCCTGTTCATCTGCCGACCGGATTATCCGCTCAGCTGATCCGGATTATCGTCTGGCGGATATCATCCGGATTCGCAACTTTCAGAAGTTGCGGACTGTCAACTCCCGAAAGGCTCTCTCGTCGGGGTACGCATGAGCCCCAAATACAAATGGTTGGTTTGTGGATCCGTGGTCCTCTTTGTGCCTCGGTTGGACTTTCCGGGCCACGCTGGTTCTGGTGGGGCCAGGATGGCTATGATGGGGTCAGGATAGTTCTGGTGGGGTCAGCCTGGTTCTGGTGGAGCTAGGATGGTTCTGATGAGGCTAGGCTGGTTCTGGTGGGGCTAGGCTGGTTCTGATGGAGCCAGGCTGGTTCTGATGGGGCTAGGATGATTTTGTGGAGCCAGGCTGGTTCTGGTGGGGCTAGGACGGTTCTGGTTGGGCTAGGACGGTTCTGGCGGGGCCAGGCTGGTTCTTGTTGGGCTAGGATGGTTCTGGCGGGGCTAGGATGGTTCTGGCTAATTCTGAAGGGCCAGGCTAGTTCTGAAGGGGCAGGATGGTTCTGATGCGTTTCAGTTGAAGAATTAACTGGTGGTTGTTAGAATTTCTCTTCGTGGGGCCAGACTGATTGCGCTGTTGTAATTCTTCACAGTTTACATATAATTATTGTATTACAGTAACTTTTGTAAAATCGTGAAACAGCATAGTGCGTGGTAGACCAGGTAGAGTCCTTACAGATTGAAGACGAGGATTGCGAGACATCCGATGTGGAACAGTTCCCAACGGAACCGGTCCATCTCGATCCGGTGCAGCGCAGAATCCAGAACTCTCCGGTGGAATTGCACCGGACCAGGATCCGGGATCTGTCCTCTTGTCGGATCAGCGACAGACCGGATGGAAAGACATCCACATCCGCACAACCAACAACTGTTGGAGAAAGCAATCCACACGCACATACATACATACATGTATACATCGATGCTTGCTAACCGACTTACTTACTTACTTGGATGTGTGTATGCAAATGTACACGCAATGTCACACATACGCAGCAATGTGTCATAAGGCATCCTATAAAAATTATATACATGATAATATATACACCACCATTATCAATATCATGACTGTAACGATTATATTTTTTAAATAGTTGACTATTTAAGAATTAACTATTTATTTAATTGTCATTTGTGATCAAATATATTGATTATCTTTCTTTCTCTGCATTGACTACTTCGATTCGATAAATTCATCGTAATGATTCTTAATTACCATTGTACTGAATTAGGAACTGAACTCCCGCCGCTGGCGCCACCTCTCCACCGGAACCTCTCCTCCTGAACTCCACTTCGACGTAACTTCCGGCGGATGTGAAGACGCTGCGCATGCGCGGGTCGCTGCTGCACGCCGAAAGACTCCGCCTGGCGACTACATCGCGAACTACGGCCACGTCGTAGCAGACGTCGTTTCTCTTTCGTTCGCCAGGTGGCGACGACGCTGCGGCTGCGTTGATCAGAGTGAGGCTGACCCGCTGACCTGACCTGACACGGATGATCCAGGGGCACGAGGCGGAGCCAGCCGAGGTCATGGCGGCGACGAGGCTGGAGAGGTAGCCGGAGTGACCAGTGTCCGGCTGAGATGGACAGTCGTCCAGTTGGTCAAAGGGAACTGAAACAGAAGATGGATTGATGGATGGACGTACGGACGGATGGATGGATGTATGAATGGATGGATGGATGGATGGATGGATGGATGGATGGATGGATAGATGTATGGATGGATGGATGGATGGATGGATGGATGGATGGATGGATGGATGGATGGATGGATGGATGGATGGATTAATAGGTGGGTGGGCTTAGAGTGTGGGTGAAATTACACGAGATAGATGTCACTAAGCGCTTAAAATGCTAAGCTTTCCTTAGACACCTTTAAACTGCTTTTCAACCATGCTATATAAATCACCTACTTCGACGCTGTTCAACAAAACAATATTCGAAGGTTGATGTAAACGGTCCTCACAGCCACAAGATGTCGTTAGACATTTAAATGAATAATAATTTAGTTGAGGTTAAACACCTTTAAATTGCATTCTACCGAAAATACATATAAGTGGACAGGTTCAAAACAAAATCATTACTTCAAGGCATCCACAGCATAGTTGAGCTTTAGAGCGTCATTAATTTTTTTGACTAAAAATAAAAACTGGATTGGTGGGCTTTGGCGGGTAGGGGTTTGATGGTTAGATGGATGTGGATGGAAGCATGGATGAATGGATGGATGGATGGATGGATGGATGGATGGATGGATGGATGGATGGATGGATGGATGGATGGATGGATGGATGGATGGATGGATGGATGGATGGATGGATGGATGGGTGGAAGGATGGAAGGATGGAGGAAGTAGTGGAGGAATGGTGTTCAAATCTCATTATTCTTTGCATTGGTTTGGATTGGGGTGGGCTGAGGATTGTGTCTGTGTGTCTGTGTGTCTGTCTGTCTGTCTGTCTGTGTGTATGTATGTATGTATGTCTGTCTGTCTGTCTGTCTGTCTGTCTGTCTGTGTGTCTGTGTGTCTGTGTGTCTGTCTGTCTGTCTGTCTGTCTGCCTGTTCGTCCGTCCGTCCGTCCGTCTGTCTGTTTTTACACGGTCTGGGATTTTCAGGAAAACGAAATTGTCTTCGCTCACGACACAGGTTAATGGTCTCTGTCGACGAAGGATTGGACAGATGGGAGAGAGGAAGGAAGGGAGAGGAAGCGGTGGGTGGAGGGGAGGAATGAGGGCGACGGAGAGCAGCCGGAGGATTGGAAGATGATAGGGGAAAGGAGAAGTGGGAGGAAGAGGAAGAGGAAGAGGAGGAGGGGAGGAAGATCACATGAAGGTCGGATTTCTGAGGAAGACAAGCGGATCAAGATGCGAGTTTGAGCGGAGAAGAAGAACTGGGAGTGACACGTCAAGATTGGCAGCGAAGGAAGGATGGAAAGGAGGATTGTAGAGAGAGTTTATATGAAAAATATGAACAATTTAATCTATAAATCAATCAATAAATCAATCAATAAATCAGTCATTAAATCAATTATTAATTCAATCAATCATAAATTCAATCAATCGTTAATTCAATCAATCATTAATTCAATCACTCATTGATTTATTCAATTCAATCAATTAGTCAACCAATCAAATCAACAGATATACAAAGTTAAGAAATAAATATGCAAATAAAATAAATAAATAAATCAACCAAAAAATAAATCCAGCAAGGCTAGAAAAAATGAGGGGAAAGAAGGATTGAAAGAAAGAAGGAATGGAATTAAATTTCGAAAAAATGAACCTGGAAAAAGGGACGTTACAGCAAGAAGGAAAGTGCAAGGAAGGAAGGAAGGAAGGGAGGAACGAGAGAGGGATGGATGGATAAATTCATTATGTGCCCCTAGAACATTCGATTTGGAAGCGAACGTCGCCTTTAATTCCAGCGGATGGCCAGAGATGACCGCAGATGACCAGCAACGAATGACCAAGATGACCACTGGTCAAGCAGAGAATCGTTCAAACGTTTAGACGATGCAGCTGAGTCCAAAATGGACGACAAAGGATGGACACACTCACTGGACGATACTATTAGACACGCAGGGACGAAGACAGAGGAATACGCAGACATACAAGAAGAAACACACAGACATACAAACAAGGATACAAAAAGACACACAGATATATGGCATAATATATACATAATTATATACATATATATAATATATATAATGTGTGTGTGCGTGTGCGTGCGTGCGCGCGTGCGTGTGTGTGCGTGTGTGTGTGGGGGGATTATATAGGATTATATACTATGATAATTATATCCGAACAATGAGAACTGTTCAAAATAATAAGACACCTCTGTAAAGTTTGGTGTTCGCCTATATAAGTATAAGCAGAGAACACTTGGCTTATGTTCTGTGTTCCGAAGTGGTTGATTAGCGCGCTCTCATTAGACACCTTTAAAACGGTGTTATTATTATATTCGTTTAATGGCACACACACACAAAAACAGCTGACACACCGCAACTGATTACAGCTAGTTCTGAAACAAAGAAAAAAAAAGATTAAGAAAATAATATGTCTGTGCTGGTCTCATGATGTTAAATGTCGTTTTGTGCAGACCATTTGTCGGTTGGATAACATTGTTCACTAGAAGGGTCACTGGTGGCAGACTCACGCAAACACGCTACACCCAACCAACAGATTCCCAGCTAGTTTATAGGTCACGCCCGTTCGGAGTTTCTGCGGCAATGATGATAAAATGTCGGGTGATGAAATTTTCGTCCGGAGATCTCTTGGTCCACCCCGGATAGATCCGCGCACAGAACAGGCTTCGGTTGGTCGTCGAGCGGTTGATGTCGTTTCCGCGATTGGCAACTGGCTCCTCTCCAAGATCCGCTCCGCCATTTTACCTCCGTGTCAAAAGTTGAGCGACGATGTCAGACGGCGTATGTAGGTCAGTTGGATGAACCCTGTGTCCCCTCGAGCTGTAGGTGGACCGTTCCAGCCATGGAGAAGTTGTGACTCGCAACAAAACCGTTCGAAACGCGGTATATCCGTGGCAGAGTTAAAAGAAAAATCCGACACGCCGACCCAGCAAGCAGTAATTATCCAAACGTGCGAGACCTATCGAACAAATGCTGCATTCTGACAAAGTAATCTGACAAAATGACAGAGACGGCATGCCAGCAGCCAACATGGCTGCTGACATGCGCACCTATGCCATATAAACATGATACTGACAGTGCCAGTCCCAAGCCTGGAGAAAGCAGGAGGGCGACGCTAGTGATCTTTGTCATCACACAGCTAGTGGTTAAAAAGGAAATACAAACAGGGATACATAGGAACACAGAGACATACAAACAGGGATACACAGGCACACGCAACCACACAAAGAGGGATACGCAGGAACAGACAGACAAACACAGACTATGTCTCATTGCCTTGGAATACGTTACAATAGATGAATGAATGAATGAACGAATGACTGAAAAATATAAATGAATTAAGCAATCAATCAATCTATCAATCATTATTTCAATCAATCAATCAAATCAACAAGTCAGTCACTAATTCGTTCAATCACTTAATACAACAATCAATCATTTCCAAGTCAAATAGACAGATAGTCGATGAGATCCAATGAATCAATCAATCAATCAACCATTAATTCAATCAATTCAATCAATCAATCAACCAACCAATCAACAGATAAATAAATTTAAAAATAAATATGCAAATAAAATAAATAAACCAATCAATCAATCAATCAATCAATAAATAAATAAATCAATCAAATCAATCAATAAATAGATAAATAAATAAATAACTAAATAAATCAGCCAATCAATCAATCAATCAATCAATCAGTAAATAAATAAATCAAATCAATCAATAAATAGATAAATAAATAACTAAATAAATTAGCCAATCAATCAATCAATCAGTAAATCAATCAATCAATAAATAGATAAATAAATAAATCAATCAAAAAATCAATCAATCGTACCTTCGACGCATCTGTACTTAGCCTCGAGGTGCCAGGTGACGTCGTTCGGACATGGCCTCAGTTCCCGAAGCTTCGAATCCATGACGCTAAGTTCGCAGCCGAACTTACCAGTACACAACGAATCGAGGACGGTCAGGACGTCAGCCGAGCACCCGAGGTAGCCGAGGTCACGGCCAACACATCGCCCGATCCTCAACCGACCCAGCCGAGCCATCTCCATGACGACCACCTGTCGAGGATCACGACAGGTGGCCACGAATACCTCGTCCTGACAGAATTCGACGACTTCGGCTGTCAATCAATCAATCAATCAATCAATCAATCAATCAATCAATCAATCAATCAATCAATCAATCAATCAATTAACTAATTAATTAATTAAGTATATAGTCAGTCAATTTGTCTCAATTTGCGGCACACGATATTAAATCCATTCATCCATCCACCTCTCCATCCATACAGCCAGCCAGCCATGCATTCATCCATCCATTTATCTATCTATCTGTCATTCTGTCTGTCTGTCCCTCCGCCGTCCATCCATCCATCAATCCATCCATCCATTCATTCATCCATCTATGTGTGCCTATCTGTGTAACTGCGTATAATATCTGTCTGTCTATAAGTTTGTCTCTCTGTTTGCCTGTGTGTCCGTCCTTCCGTCTTCAATTAAGAAACTAATAAATAAATGATTAGCTAAACCACTTAGCATTTATTGTCTAATTCAATGGTTTCCGCTCCCGCACAGCGGTCACCATCATTATCTCTCTCTCTCTCTTTGTTCCGTCTCTTTCTCGTTCCCTCTCCTTCTCTCTTTTGTTTGTTCTTCTTCTCTTGCTATGACATTTTAACAATACAACACGTTGCTAAGCAACGACGTCCCGCCAAACATTAAGTAAGTATGTCAGTAATTAGCGTACGGCATTTCGCATTAGGCTCGCCGTAAAGTTTACTGCAATGACTAGGTGGCGCTGCATGACCGATATACGGCGCACGCATGCGCAGAATTTGGCCGGACGGTAATTTGGTGGTAGAGGGCGCGGTGGTTGACGTCATTTGACAGCCTCGTTTTGAGCGAGTAATGGCGGCAAACGTTGTAATGATGTTCTAGGCGTGCTATAGTGAGCGGGGCTGTGTTCCATTGGCTGCTCGCTCGAAGACAAGTTGAACTACTCCGAGGGGAGTGCGAGATAGATATCGAGTACATCTGCTTTGATGGCTTAAAAATGTGTGTTCTGGCCACAGTTAGTTGTCTGTCTATCTATTCATTAACCATCCAATTCATCCATCCATCCATCCATCCATCCATGCACTTTCCATCCATCCATCC
>JACEVL010000127.1:1497500-1507500 GCA_020284085.1 Aporrectodea caliginosa | reverse complement strand
GAATATGAACTAGGCCTCGATCAGCTTAGCAAAAATTAATCGGTGAGCCTATAGTAATAATAAATAATAATAATTCGAAAAATATGAACGCCAGAGTTAGGCTATTCCGCTGCTCTTTTCGTTTCATATTTTATTCATTATTTGTTAATTTAGCCAATTTAAAATAATACCCGAATATGAACTAGGCCTCGATCAGCTTAGCAAAAATTAATCGGTGAGCCTATAGGCCTACCGTCAAGTTACTTTGATCAAGTAGGCCTAATAGTTTGACATTCTGATAATGATAATAATTACATGGGTCAATATGCGAATGGCTCGTCTTAAGAAAGATATATTAATTGCTTGACAATCACATTATTACGAGATGTAAAATAATATCATATAGCTGCTAAAGCAATATTGTGCAGAATTAACTGTAAATTGACTATTATAAGCTAATTATGAATATTAACAACGGAAAAAGAATAATTACATAGACACCTTTTTTTACGTGAACGTGATTGGTACACTATATAAAGAGGTCGACGTGTATATCTATCGGCTGTGAGCTGACGGGTCTTTAGGAGTCGACCTTGTTGCAGGCATTGGGTGCAGACGTGAGCTTGTAGTACTATTATATCTGATATAATACATATGAGCTCAGAGTATATATCTTAGTGGGTGCAGCAGGGAGAGTTCTGAGACTCGAGGATCAGAGTTTTTGCAGTTTCGTCATTATTAATTAGCCTATGATGGACTATTGCATGCCATGGCCGCTATTAGGCCTAAAGGAAAACCAAAAAATGTTTTATGGCATTTCTCTGTGTTTAGCCTACGTCAGTACTTTACATCTTACTCTCGGTAATCTTTGGTTATGATGATCATCACCATCATTTAGGCCTAACGCAGAGAAATGTCTGTCTGTTTGTCTTTCGTAATCGTAATCCAAGTAGATCTCCAAACTTCTAAAGCGCCACTCGAAAGCCACGCGCAGGGCACCAGCTTATGCTCGAGAGCTGCGACGATGACGATGACGATGACGTTGTCAATGACGCGATGACGTTGACGATGATGGCAATGACAATGATGGTGATAATAATGATAAGGATAACGATAATGATGATAATAATAATAATGCGCGCATTGATAGGAAGCCAGTGCAAGACATCACATATATGTAGAGATATGTGAAAAGCGAGGGAGTCAGGCTAGAAGCCTAGCTGAAGCATTTAAGACCGATTGAAGGGGGAAAGACGCTGCTTCGGGAGGCCACCAGAAGTGGTTGCAGTAGTCTGTCGGGAACACGATAAATCTGATGAACTATGGTGGTAAAGACAGAAGGAGATACCGATCGTCTGATGGCTCTGAGACGCCTCAGTTGAAAGAAGCAGGAGCGAGTCAGGTTAGATATATGCTCCGTGAATGTGAGGGAGGAGTCAAGCGTGACACCCAGGTCACGGACACTAGAAGAGTATGTGTAGGCAGGGAATTTCTCGGTCAGTCAATTGAAAGTCAAGTTTGGAAAGCTGTTGTCTAGTCCCAAACCAGATCAATTGAGTCTTTGTAGCATTTGTAGCCTATGATGGACTATTGCATGCCATGGTCGCTATTATAGCAAAACCCAAAAATGTTTTTGTGGCATTTCACTGTGTTTATAGCCTACGTCAGTATTTGTACATCTTACTCTCGGTAGGTCTGCGTAATCTTTGGTTATGATGATGATCATTTAACGCAGAGAAAATGTCTGTCTGTCTGTCTTTCGTAATCGTAAGCGTAATCTCCAAACTTCTAAAGCGCCACTCGAAAGCCAAGCGCATGGCACCAGCTTATGCTCGAGAGCTGCGAACGATGACGATGACGTTGTCAATGACGCGATGACGTTGCCGATGATGAATTTCAATGACAATGGTGATGATAATAATGATAATGATAACGATAATGATGATGATAATAATAATAATAACAATTTATTTCTATTTAATTACAATTACAATTACATGTGTGCTTGTAGGGTAACAGCGAGTGACCAGCGCTCGACGTGGCCAGATGTGTCAAACTGTTCTCGTCCGTCTGCGTTGGCCAATGCCCTTGCCCGACACCAGAGGGTCCTCTGTCGGAAGAACGTCGATCTGATGTCACTCCTCTCGAGGGCCTCACGAGACACGATCGACATCTGCCAGGAACTGTTCGCTGATCGAAGGTGGAACTGTTCGTCCATACTTCTCGCGCCCAACTTCATGTCCGATCTCACAATGGACACGACATAGGAGATAATGAGAGATATATAGAGGAGAATATGAGAGACATACTGGGAGATTAGAGGAGAAATGAAATAAATGGAGGAGAAAATCAGATAAGTGGAGGAGAAAGAGTTGAGGGATACTGAAGAGAGAATGAGAGATAATTATAGAGAAGAAACGAGAGATATAGAGGAGAAAATGAGACATACACATGTACATGTAGAGGGAGGCGAAGAATCTATAAATCTAATCTAGTCACAAATACACACACACACACACACACACGTCTACACACACACATCTACACACACCTAGACACACCTAGACACACACACACACACACACACATATATGTATATATATATGCATGTAGATATATGTATAAATGTATGTGTATATATATGTATATAGATATATACATGTATATAATATATATGTTTAAATGTGTGCATGTATATATATATACATAAATGTACATGTACAGTATATATATTATGCGTGTATGATGTATCCATATATGTATGATATATGTACAGTACATGATCTTCATTTCCCGCCTGTTGTCCGTTACACCACCTGCGCTTCTCAGTTTATCAAGTCACCAGACGTCGTCTCCAGTCTCTCCCACGAGTCCTCTACGTGTACTTGCATTCTTTCCCTCGCTCCTTCTTTTTATAAATCTCACTCCCTCGCTGCCTCCCTACTTCCATGCCTCCACAATGCATCCATGCATCCATCCATTCATTCAATAATTCAGCCACCCATTCATCGATCGTTTTAACGTTTTAAGATCCATTTTATGGATCTTTGTAGGATGAAATTCCATACATCCATCCACCCAAACCCTGCAGTCCTCCGTCTACCCATCCCTTCCCTTCATTTCTTCTTTCCTTCCTTTCCGACTCGTTTGCACCACCTCCCTCTCTCCCTCCCTCCCTCTCTCTATCCTCCCTCCCTCTCTCTATCCCTCCTCTCTCTCTCTCTCTCTCCTGTCTCCCTGTCTCTCTCTCTCTCTCTCTCTCTCTCTCTCTCTCTCCCTCTCTCTCTCTCTCTCTGTCTCCTGTCCTCTCTCTCTCTCTGTCTCTGTCTCTCTCTCTCCCTCTCTGTCTCTCTCCCTGTCTCCCTGTCTCTCTGTCTCTCTCTCTCTCCTCTCTGTCTCTCTGTCTCCCTGTCTCTATATCCCTGCTGTCTCTCTGCCTCTCTGCCTCTCTCTCTGTCTCTGTCTCTCTCTCCCTGCCTGCCTCTCTGCCTCTCTGCCTCTCTCCCTGTCTGCCTCTCTCTCTCCTGCCTGCCTCTCTGTCTCTCTGTCTCTCTGCCTGTCTTCTTCTCCACCCCTCCCTTCCTGCCTCTCTCCCGGTCAGCCCACTCCTTCACTCTGGATAGGTGCCATCGCCAAGTCATTGACCACCTTTGAACTGGCTCTACCATTCCACCCACCCACCCAAACCCACCCACCACTCACTCGACCGACTGACCACCCTACCAACCAACCCTCCAACTTTGCATTAAACTCGACTCTGAAAGAACTTGCCTGAAGTTTGCCTATAATTCTAAAATACTAACTCCTTAGTAACAACGAAACACAAATACTAAGATACTAACTCGTTAGTAAGTAAGTCGGATAGTATACCAACGCCAGCAGACGATAGATGGCAGCTCGAGGTGATGTAAGCATGATCGTTGGTCAACGATATAATCCTAGAACAAGCGATGTGTGGTCAGACAATACTCGATCAAAAGTCGCTAAAACAATGCTCACTAAAGCTAAACCATTCACCCATATTACTTATGGTTGTGAATTGCTGAGTTGGATAATTGTGTATTATATTTAACAGTTTAGGTAATCCTCATTCGAGAATTCTGCTCCTATGGAACGTCTCTTGAATGCTCCGAAACTCAGATCTGTCGCTAGAATGTTCTAAATCGCGAAATGTTCCGCCAGCAGAATTCTTGTAGTAGAATCATTCCACTTTTAAAACAATCAACCTTCAGAACCCTCAACTCTTAGTGTTCCATTCTGGTTTCTAGAACGTTCCTATCTTCATAGAACTCCGCATTCGAAAAAATTCCACATTTAGAATTCACGTCGAGTCGCGCCGCTTCGCCTCTAGAATCGCTGTCCCTTGAACACCGAGGGCCTGCGTTCCGCCGCAAGAACGCCGACAGCGTGTAATGTTCCGCTGTTAGAACACGTTTCGTCTGCCGAGCGAAGGAGGCCGTCTGCTCGACTCCTACGAGTGTCGTCTGCCTATTAGTCGCGCCAGTTCCCGCGTCCAAAGACAACGAATGACGACAGAGCGTCGTCGTGTCTTCATCAGACGCAAGAGGGCGACCGACCGAGTCTCCAGTTGCGCCGTCAGCCGTCGCCTGGCGTCGCCACTCGACCAATCAGACGCGGCGAAAAGAATTAGGTTCCCGCGAGAGGCGCTATATAATTGTGTGTCTTTAGAAAGCAAGACGTAAGCACACCAGCTCTTGTATGTATACCTCTGTCTGTCTGTCTGTCTCTGTCTGTCTATGTCTCTGTGTCTGTGTCTGTCTCTCTGTGTCTGTCTCTCTGTGTCTGTCTGTCTCTGTCTGTGTGTGTCTCTGTCTCTGTCTCTCTGTCTCTATGTGTCTGTCTACCTGCCTCTCTCTCTCTCTCTCTCTCTCTCTCTCTCTCTCTCTCTCTCTCTCTCTCTCTGCTTCTCTCTCTCTTCTCTCTCAGAACTCAATGCTCTCTCTCTCTCCAGGATATTATTCTCCTCTCTCTCTCTCTCTTTGAATGTTTCTCCCTCTGTGTATCCTACACTTCAAGCGCTCTCCATCATCAGACAATGATTTCTAAGCATGTCCACCCGACGAAATGCAACGTGCTCGAACCTCCTTACAATCGAACCGTCCGAAAAAAATGTTGTCCGCTAACTCCACACACGAGCCTGACATTTCGAGCAGTTCTCGTCGTTATTGAAATGCGTTACAAAAACAAGCAGATACACAAACACACACACACACACACACACACACACACAACACACACAAAACAAAAAAACAACAGAAATAGCACACGTGAAAAACACACACATACGCACACACAGGCAGCCGCACACAAGAACGCGCGCGCACACATACGAACACACATACATGTCGAGGTCAAGTGAACTCATTAACCCTAGAGGAAAAGCAGTTAATGAGATAAATTGGAGCCAATCAACATATTGAATCACATTTACATAGATCATAGTATAATCTTGTAATTGTGTTAGAGAGAGGGAGAGGAGAGGGAGAGGGAGAGGAGAGGGAGAGGGAGAGGGAGAGGGAGAGGGAGAGGGAGAGGGAGAGGGAGAGGGAGAGAGGAGAGAGGAGAGGAGAGAAGGAGAGGAGAGGGAGAGGGAGAGGAAGAGAGCAGGAGAGGGAGAGGGAGAGAGAGGGAGAGACTGAGACAGAGAGGAGAGGGAGAGGGAGAGGGAGAGGAGAGGGAGAGGGACAGAGACAGAGAGAGGGAGACAGACAGACAGACAGACACACAGACAGGACACAGAGACAGAGAGACAGACAGACAGACAGAGAATGAGACAGAGACAGAGACATAAAGAGAGAAGAGACAGAAAGACAGAGACAGAAAGAGACAGAAAGAGACAGAGAGACAGAGACAGAGAGAGACAGAGACAGACAGAGAGACAGAGAAGAGAGAGAGACACAGTAGGGGTCATTCCATACGTGGCTGACGATACCCAGAGGTCAAACGTAAGTTGCTATCGGCAGAGGGCACGTGTGGCGAGTGGGTGGTGGGCTAAATGCTACCATGTACGAAGACCAGCAGCGTCATGTTCTCAGGTTCGAATCGTGTCTCCTTCATTAACCACGAAGGGAACGAGGAGGATCCGGGGGAAAGGGCCGGCCCTAGCCCAAATGGCGCCCCAGGCAAAGCATACATTTGGCGCCCTCTGATCCCGTCACGGTCCACGCACGTCACAACTCAATGATGAACCCGACAAAAGATTTACGCTCAACTGAATTATATATTTATTTATTATTACTTTTTATTTAGTACACTCAACCCTGGATAATTTTGAATTTGGACGGATGGTAACAAGCAAAAAAGACTTCGAAATAGGCCTTTCGAAAAATTTAAATTACCGGGGAAAAATTATTTATTAACAAAATAATTTATTTGTTTTAGTAATCAGAAATCTGTTCTGCTTGTAGTTTTCACCAACAGGTTTCAGTTTATCAAAATTGTATTTTTATAAAGCTGAAAGCAATTTAAGAAAATTACCTCAATACTAGTATTTTACAAACGAATTACTAGCTGATGACTGCATGAGCACTAACACTAACAGCTAAAGTAGTTTCAGTTTCGTCGAAATAGTTGAAAAGCCATCCTTTTACTTTTTGATACAACTTCTCTGTCGTGTTTTTCTTACAATTTAGAGCACCAGATAACTTCTGTCGCTTCACAGGGCTTTACCTAATTTTTAAATTTACAATTTTTATTTTATAAGATCAAATCTATAAATTGATTTAGATATAATTAAGAAAACTGTTATTAAAATGTAAATGTACAGATTTTACAGGTAATTTTAGTTGATGCAACTGCGATGTCTGCTTAGCAGTGAACAAATAGGCCTAAAGCTACATATAGGTTATATTAATATCTCTTCAGTTGTTGGCATTTTCAGTTGAAGCTGTCACTATGTATGTCGGCATCAGATAAACGGACGGTCAGGTCTATTACAGACACAAACTACAGAGTACAGACACGCGTGAATAATTGAATTTTAACGGTTAAAATAAAATTTGTTGGGTGTCGAAATTGAATTAGGTCTACTTGAAAAGGTGCAACGAAACCAATAATTGTTTTAAAATTTGTTTCATACGCAAAAGTTTTGAATTGAAATGAAAATAATCATTTTAATTGAAAAATGGCTAAAAGTGAAAAACTGTTAAAACACACCTTTTGTGAAAATGGCGACCCCTAGATTGTGGCGCCCTAGGCAACTGCCTGCTTTGCCTGTGCCTAAGGCCGGCCCTGCTGGAGGAGGAGAGACGGAGCGATCGAATCCTCAGGGACTCTTAGCGCTCTCTCCGTCCATCTCCGGGTGTCCAATTTCCCAACGCCCATCAACGACCCCCACCTGCGTCACCATAGAAACCTCATCCACCACTCCCACGGCGGGAAGAGCACGAATCGAAGAGGTGTTAATAAGAATGACCACATGCACACACCTCTCTCTCTCTCTCTCTCTCTCTCTCTCTCTCTCTCTCTCTCTCTCTCTCTCTCTCTCTCCCTCTCTCCTCTCTCTCCTCTCTCTCTCTCTACTCTCTCTCTCTCTCTCTCTCTCTCTCTCTCTCTCTCTCTCTCTCTCTCTCTCTCTCTCCTGTCTCTCTCTCTCTCTCTCTCTCATGTCTCTCTCTCTCTCTGTCTCTGTCTCTGTCTCTGTCTCTGTCTCTGTCTCTGTCTGTCTCTGTCTCTGTCTCTGTCTGTCTGTCTGTCTCTCTCTCTCTCTCTCTCTCTCTCTCTCTCTCTCTCTCTCTCTCTCTCTCTCTCTCTCTCTCTCTCTCTTCCTCACTAAGTTTGTCTACTTCTCTGCCTCTAGCTCTCTTTGCATGTGTTATTATCTATCTATCAATTTCTCTGTCTCTGTGTGTCTGTCTCTCTGTCTGTCTGTCTGTCTTTTTCTCTCTCTCTCTGTCTCTCTCCTCTGTATATATATATATATATATATACATGTATGCATAGAGATGTATAATATATAAATATATCACTAGAGCCCCGCATCTACCATCTATGGTGAAGCTGTGACCCTTAAGCTAGGCATAGAGACGTATCTAAGGTCGTTGAGACGTATAATATAAACCGACGTCATCATCGACGTGAAATGCGTGGACACGTCACCAGTTATGTTAATGAGCGCTGGCTAAATTGTGTAGTGTGTGGATGTAGCAACTTATTAAAGCCCGAAAACGTGGCAGCTGGAATATTATTTAATGGATAAGTTGTTATTTTGTGTCTTTTGAATTTTTTTAAGGCGTAATCTTCGAAAAGAAATTAAAGTCTCGCTTAAGCTTGACTGCGTCCATGAATTTCAACCAATCAAAACGCGTCATTTCAATTTCCATTAACTGCGGAACTCTCTTTAAGGTGTTACTATATCTATGATTGTGACTTCAAAAATGTGCAAAGGGAATATGCGTCATGTTCCCTCTAGCGTTAATAATATATCTCATTGCATGTATGTATGTTTTATTCCACAAGCGGACAATCTCACACGCAGATCGTTTATAATAAGAATGTTATACTCTGTATAAATGTATGTACACCAAAGTGCAGATATGCAATTGGTTCAAAAAAGAATATACTTACTTACTTACTTGCTTATGTATCTATGTATATTATATGTATGTCTATGTAAGCCTCGTATCTGTCTCTGTTGCTATGATGTTGATATCCGCTACCTATCCATTCGGAGGTCGCAACCTCCTCTCTAATCCTCGCCAGGGCAGAAATCTGTTTTAAGAGTTCTGCTCCACCTACTCCGAGTGCTCTCCCTAGCCAACTCAGCTTAAATGAGTACATTCACCGTACACCGTCGATGGGAAGATGAGACGTCGAGGGAGAAGACTTCCTATCTGCTATCTGGCGGTCTGAGATCTGTAAAAACTATTGTTTGCTATCGATGTCTACGGTCTTTGTTGTCATAAGATGTCGTTAAACTGTGGGTCCATCCGTCCATCAGGTGATAGTATTTTCCATTGTTTAACGCCATCTTGTGGCTGCCAGGGCCGATGATGTCGACCTTAACTTATCAAATTTAATGGAAAATGGAAGTCGATAATCATAGCAAACACAGTCATTGGATTTGGAGCCAAGCGGTTTTGAAATTCTTGTAGCGTTTATTATTAGGCGAATGGAAGCCCTAAAAGAGGTGTGTACGAAAGCGTTTCCAAGAAGAACTAAGGCGATCAGAGCATATTCCTGAAGTTAAATAATTATAGCAATCGTAGTAAACTTCTTTAAGGTGTCTAATCACAACGCGTATTCTATTATTAGTTTCTATTTTTACGACATCTTGTGGCTGCTGTGAGCCTGTGACCGTTGACGTCAACCTTACCTTACTCTTTCAGATTAATTTTATATTCGGTTTTTTTCTCAAACATCACAAATAATTGAGTTTTTTGCTGTTTTTCATATTCATCTTGGTTTGCGCTACCAAAGTTTGCTTAAGAAAAGGTTGATGTTGTGACTAGTGTGACATAGCGTAGGTTCGGAATATATACCATCCGTGTCAACGGTTTTAAAGGTGTCCAATCGCAAATGCTATTCCATTATTATTTTTCATCGTTAACGACATCTTGTGGCTGCCATGGCCGTTGGCAACGACCTTAACAGACTTCAGTAACTTTACAATGACCTCGCAGTCTTTAGCATTTTTCAATAACTTGGAATCATATCCGACCTCATGCATGCCAAAGGAAATGAAAGACCAGAATTCTGTAAGGAGCATCAAGTGATTTTAAAATTGTGCTAGCTTTAATTATAAGGTAAATTTTATCCATAAAAGAGGTGTGTACGGAACTGCTCTTCTGCTGTACTTAATTCGTCATCGTAGTTGTAAACTTCTTTCTAGAATGCCACTAGAAAGTTAAGCGCAGGAAACCAGCTTATTTACCAGTGCTGCGTCGAGTCAGATGGGTTGTCTATATGCAGAGTGCTCAAATGGATATCTACGTCCGGTTAAGGCTTAAGAGCTCCATCCTCTGTCAAAAGGTCAAAGCCCACTCTCCTTGAACACCTTTCA
>JACEVL010000127.1:1382500-1492500 GCA_020284085.1 Aporrectodea caliginosa | reverse complement strand
CGTCAATTTATACAAATCTTAATATTCGTAATTTTCGCATACTCGTTCTTAATGTTGGACACCTTAAAGAGGGTTTCTACGGATGATATATAAATCCTCTTTACGGTGTCCAATCTCAACTCATATTCCAACAAGACACATGTAGGCCTAGTGTCGTTAAACAGGAGCTAGCTAACTAACTGAGCGATAAATTTTTGAAAATTCAAGAGTAGAATAGAAATCTCAGGTCGTAATAATAATAATATGTAAGCCTATTGAAAACTTGTTTTAGAATTTGAATACAGATTATGAATCTCATGAATGCCCTTTCACCAATTAAGACATAGAGCACACAACCATACTCTCCCACCCAAGGACAACTCTTAATTTATTCCCAGATCATTATATAAAAATATTTACTAGCTTATTCTAACATTTTCTAATGAACTTTAATTATCCATTATCACTCATGTTAGCATTTCTACGTTTTTGTCAGATTGTTTTTCTCAATAAACGAATATATAATATATATATATATACATTATGAATGTTCATCAAGAATCTTGTTTACATTCGAAATTTCTTGTGTATAACAATTGCTGCAAAACATTGTTTAATTTGCCCCATATGCAATACAAGCATCAAAGACATTGTTAGCTATATTACTTTTGTGCCATTAAACAACAAACATTAGCGACATTCAAAAGAACTTTTGACGCGTTTAAGACGTTATACCAGTAAACTTGCGATAATGGGTCGCTGATGGTTATATTGCGTTTGTGGCTAGCGTTTTAAAGGTGTCTAGGAAAAGAGAGGACGTTGACCTTTTGCTAGAAGCTCGAGCTCTTACTCCTCTCTCGGGCAACCGGTCTTAGATCTCCATTTGAACACCTTTGAATGGCGTCTTTCGGACTCTATAAATTCTTTGTTTTCACTACGGTATAGGCCTACATATTTCTAAATTGTCGTCAACGGCCTTTGATGTCATGCGACGTTAAACTTTGGAATAAATAAACTTATTACCAATTAAGAAAAGCTCAACAACAAAATATTGCGGTTAAAACAATTTTTCCTATCGGTCGTTAGTGCCATAAACTGTAGGATCCTAATCGCCAGTAACTCCGCCACTATCCGTGCTCTGATAGTGCCAGGCCAAAGCGTAGATAAACGAGGAGGGCGACATGTTGTTGCTTAAAAGAGTTTAGACACCTTTAAAAGTTTTTCAACAGACGCAATATAGTCTTCGCCAACAAAAATTGATCGTTTCGTTAGAGAATGTTTTTGTCATAAATTATCGACGTCAATTACTTCGATGCCACAATATCTCGATAATCTGCTTAGCGGGATCTTATAATAATAATAATAATAATAATCTTTTCTTTATTAAGCGCCTGACAAACGCACTGCGCTGTACATTTTACATGTTATGCAATTGAAATCTTAACTACTAACAGAACAGACAGCCATGTAATACAACGGCGCTAATAGCAGCCTACAAAGCAAATCCGCCCTACGGGGCTCGAACTCGGTACCTCTCGGTCTCTGTGCCAGCTGTTATCCAAAGCGCCACGGGCCCCCCCCTATCGCCAGTAATAAATAATAATAATCTTCGTTTATTAATTAAAACTGACAAACTGCAGTATGATTAGAATTCATAGCATGAACGAACGAATGATCACAAGTTATTACAGGAGTCGAATCTAACTGTTTGGTGGTGATGATGATGATGATGATGATGATGATGATGATGATGATGATGATGATGATGATGATGATGATGATGATGATGATGATGATGATGATGATGATGATGATGATGGTGTTGATGATGATGATGATGATGATGATGATGATGGTGATGATGATGATGATGGTGATGATGATGGTGATGATGATGATGATGATGATGATGATGATGATGATGATGATGATGATGATGATGATGATGATGATGACGACGACGACGATTGATGATGATGACGATGACGATGACGCTAACGACAACGATAATGATAATAATGATAATAATAATAATAATAATAATAATAATAATAATAATAATAATAATAATAACAATAATAAAATAATAATAATAATAATAATAATAACTTGGTCGCATTCAACGGCACTTTTCCTGCAAACCCTGAAGACGAGGCCTGACCCTCCAGACAAATTTCCTGCTCCTTATAGCAATTTTTCATAAATCCTGAGGGATCCTTGATACCTCGGGTAAAAAAAATAATAATAATAATAATAATAATAATAATAATAATAATAATAATAATAATAATAATAATAATAATAATAATAATAATAATAATAATAATAATAATAATAATAATAATAATAATAATAATAATACGAACGCCAGAGTTAGGCTATTGTGCTGCTCATTTAGCAATTTTTCATAAATCCTGAGGGATCATTGATACCTCGATCGGGTAAAAAAAATATAATAATAATAATAATAATAATAATAATAATAATAATAATAATAATAATAATAATAATAATAATAATAATAATAATAATAATAATTGTCACCAACTCTTTTCTTTCTTAGTTGTGACCTAACTCAAAACACTTTCCTTATCTCTACATATAAATTGCTCAACGTCTTCTAACTGTTTAAGAATTAAATTGACACAGTTCTTTCAATGTTTCTTTCTTTTCTTCAAACACAGTTATTCGTCAAACACAACTCGACTGTAACTTCTACATTAACATACAGCTCTCTACTGCATTAAAACAACTACTACACTGTATATGTTCAAATTCACTGTCATCAGCAGTTTCTAAGTTTGGCGCGCTAACTGCACGTGTAAAAGAATCTACCGTCAGCCAATATTTAGGCTACTTTAGGCCAAACGCCGCTAGCCGACCGCGCAACTAAGGCCTAAGACTAAAACCGCTTAACAATCAAATACACATTATATATATATCAACATAAGGAACACCTGTGCTCATTATATATGCAAAACATTTGTTCACAATAATAATAATAATAATAATAATAATAATAATAATAATAATAATAATAATAATAATAATAATAATAATAATAATAATAATAATAATAATACGAACGCCAGAGTTAGGCTATTGTGCTGCTCTTTTCGTTTCATATTTTAGGCATTATTTCGTAATTTAGCCTATTTAAAATAATACCCAAATATGAACTTGGCCTCGATCAGCTTAGCAATAAATTAGCCGCCCCAGTTTTTCATGGTTTGCGGCCTCCATCAAGTGACTTTGATCAGGTAATAGTTTGACATTCTGATAATGATAATTGCAGTTGATAATTACATGGGTCAATATGCGAATGGCTCGTCTTAAGAAAGACATATTAATTGCCTGACAATCACATTATTGAGAAATGTAAAATAATATCATATAGCTGCGAAAAGCAATATTGTGCAGAATTAACTGTAAATTGACAACTATAAGCTAATTATGAATATTAACAACGGAAAAGTAACAATCACATAGACACCTTTTTTTACGTGAACGCGATTCGTATGGTATATAAAGAGGTCGACATGTATACCTATCGGCTGTGAGCTAAGGGTCTTCAGGAGTCGACCTTGTTGCAGGCATTGGGTGCAGACGTAGGCTTATAATACTATATCTGATATAATATAATGAGCTTAGAGTATGTACTCAGTGGTTGCAGCAGGGAGAGTTCTGAGACCCGAGGATCAGAGTTTTTGCAGTTTCGTCATTATTAATAAGCCTATGGACTATTGCATTGTATTGCATTGTATTGTATTTTAAGATTTATAAAGCGCCTATCGCAGTGCACACCAATCAGAGGCGCTCCCAGTGCGAAAGTCCTCGCGAATAAAGACAATTTGCATGCCATGACCGCTATAATAGCAAAACCAAAAAATGTTTTTGTGGCATTTCTCTGTGTTTAGCCTACGTCAGTATTTTTGCATCTTACTCTCGGTAGGTCTGCGTAATCTTTGGTAATGATGACGATGATGATGATGATCATCATCATCATTTAACGCAGAGAAATGTCTGTCTGTTTGTCTTTCGTAATCGTAATCGTAATCTCCAAACTTCTAAAGCGCCACTCGAAAGCCAAGCGCAGGGCACCAGCTTATTCACGAGCGCTGCATCTAGTCAGAAAGGTTGTCCGAGAGAGTATAATTACTTTCCACATCAGGTCATCAGCTTAGGCGCCAGTGACATACGATATCTGTTATGTATAATCTGCAGGCAATGTTTTAATTAAATCTGCTATTTTGGAATTCAGTAATTTAAGTTCGAAATATCATTACCAACTGTATTTCCCTGTTTACCGATTTCAGCAACGCGCATAGCCGAAATGAATATTCATCATGCAATGAATATTAGGCCTATTACTTGAAATGGCGACTTCTGATTGGTCGCAAGATTCCCTTGCATCAGTTTCCATGTGTAACTTGGTAAATAGGCGGCATATTATAGGCCCTAATAATGCCCCAGGGCAGGACTCAGTGGCTCATATCGAAATTCACGGTGTATTGTTTCACCCTAGCTACGTCCACACCCTCTGATTAAGACCATCAGTCCATTAACCCGTGGTTAAAATGATATTTGTGGGTGGGTTGGAAGGAGGGGATGTGGAAGGAGGGGGTGGTGACTGAAGACAAGGAGATAATACCCAAGAAATACAAACCACGACAGGGTATACATGATATAGGTCTATATGTGTAGTTGTGTACATATGTTGATGGAGTTGATATTTATTGTATTAAATACGGATACACACTACATACATTATTTATGCTATTTCTGTAAGTCAATCTTAACCTTCGCAGGACGGAGAGGGGTAAATAATTACCCCAGGGGTGTTTGAATGCTGATTGCGGAGCAACCGTTGGCAGTTATAATTTGACGTTCCATGTGTTTACAAGTTAATACCTCTGACATATTCTGACACCAAAGCCAGGAAAATGTCATGTTGGGGGAAGAAGATTTTTGAGTTCAAAGTGTCCTGGGGTAAAAATTTACCCCTCTTCGTCCTCGACGTCGTTAATTATTCGTTCATGGTGAATATGCATTTTTCAAAGATATTTTTCATAAGTAACCTGTAATCAGAAATAAAGTACTGAATCTACCGTGGAATTCGATTTCAATAGTTGCAATAATTTTGGGAGTGCACTTTCCAAGATGGCGGCCAAGATGGCCGCCAAAACACAGAAATATGCATATTTCAGCTCATAGGTAGGCTACAATGACAAATGAACTCTCCAATTTCGTAGTTCCGAGGTCAAGGAATCCATTTATTGTAGTGAGAATAGTCTGTCACTACTACTTTCCAAGATGGCGGCCAAGATGGCCGCCAACACACAGAAATATGCATATTTCAGCTCATAGGTAAGCTATCTTGGCAAGTGGTATTGACAGACTATTCTCATTACGATAAATGGATTCATTGACCTCGGAACTATGAAATTGGAGGGTTCGTTTGTCATTGTAGCATACCTATGAGCTGAAATATGCATATTTCTGTGTTTAACGGGCTTGGCCGCCATCTTGGAAAGTGGTATTGACAGAACTATTCTCACTACGATAAATGGATTCATTGACCTCGGAACTATGAAATTGGAGGGTTCGTTTGTCATTGTAGCATACCTATGAGCTGAAATATGCATATTTCTGTGTTTGGCGGCCATCTTGGCCGCCATCTTGGAAAGTGGTATTAACAGACTATTCTCACTACGATAAATGGATTCCTTGACCTCGGAACTATGAAATTGGAGGGTTCGTTTGTCATTGTAGCATACCTATGAGCTGAAATATGCATATTTCTCTGTTTGGCGGCCATCTTGGCCGCCATCTTGGAAAGTGGTATTGACAGACTATTCTCACTACGATAAATGGATTCCTTGACCTCGGAACTATGAAATTGGAAGGTTCATTTGTCATTGTAGCATACATATGAGCCGAAATATGCATATTTTTGTGTTTGGCGGCCATCTTGGCCGCCATCTTGGAAAGTGGTATTGACAGGCTATTCTCACTACGATAAATAGATTCCTTGACCTCGGAACTATGAAAGTGGAAGGTTCATTTGTCATTGTAGCTTACCTATGAGCGGAAATATGCATATTTCTGTGTTTTGGCGGCCATCTTGGCCGCCATCTTGGAAAGTGGTATTGACAGACTATTCTAACTACGATAAATGGATTCCTTGACCTCGGAACTATGAAAGTGGAGGGTTCATTTGTCATTGTAGCTTACCGATGAGCGGAAATATGCATATTTCTGTGTTTTGGCGGCCATCTTGGCCGCCATCTTTGAAAGTGGTATCGACAGACTATTCTCACTACGATAGATCGATTTCTTGACCTTAGAACTATTAGAATTGATACTTCATTTTTTATTGTACCTTACCTATGAGCTGAGATATTAAAAATTGCTTTGGGGTAAAAAATTACCCCTCTTCGTCCTCCGTGTATCGTAAAATGTCTTCGTCCTGCGAAGGTCAAACGTACATGTATAGCCTATAATAATAATAATAATAATAATAATAATAATAATAATAATAATAATAATAATAATAATAATAATAATAATAATAATAATAATAATAATAATAATAATACTAAATACAATATACAATACAACTGTATTCGATATTCAATTCAGAAGTTCACAACAAAAGTGCACACGCGACCATACGGCAGAACATCTATGGTGCTGACTCTGCTGACTGCTGACTCAGTGCTGAGCAAATTGGGAGTGAAAGACTTGCTCAAGGTCCCTACACAGTAACCGTCTCAGATGAGGAGGATCGAACCCGTACTATCCGCGTTACGAAGCGGATAGTACTAACCAATCGTACTCTTTGCAATTGCAAGGAGAATGCCCTAACAAATCGGTCACCGTGCCACACCAATAATTATGATAGCCTGATGATGATGATGATGATGATGATGATGATGATGATGATGATGATGATGATGATGATGATGATGATGATGATGATGATGATGATGATGATGATGATGACGACGATGATGATGACGATGACGATGACGCGATGACGACGACAACGACGTTAACGATGACGATGACGTAATGACGTTGTCAATGACGCGATGACGTTGACGATGATGACAATGACAATGATGTCATAACAATGGTGACTAGTTACTGAAAGAGTTATTGAAAAGAGTTATTGGAAAGAGTTATTGAAAAGACTGGCAGAGTGAAAGAGTTATTGTACGAGCAGTGGCGGAGTTAAAAGCTGGAGTGGTGGAGCTAATGTAACTGTACTATGAAAACGATGAAAACGATGAAAGCTGTTGAAACAAGTTTCTTGCTATCGATGTAAAGAGTCTCTCTAGGTAATAACAGTCTGTAGCTTTTAGAGACAACTTGCGTAGATAAACGAGGTTTATGTAGGTTTTAGAATCAATGATATCGTGTGCATTGATGGTGTGTGATAAACTGTTGTGAGGATCATAGGCGCCGACTCCACAGGGGCAACAGGGACTTTCGCCCCAGTACTCACCAAGGTTCTGGGTCGAGAGCATATTTTCGCCCCAGTACCTTTTTGGCCATTCAAAATATTGAAAAAAATCAGTGAAAAGAGTCTTTTGGGGAGACAGGGTAGGCCCATGGAAAATCAAATATTTATGTGTAAGTCATTGAATTTGATGAAAGAGTTATTGAAAATAGTTATTAAAAAGAGTTATTGAAAGAGTTATTAAAAGAGTTATTGAAAGAGTTATTTAAAGAGTTATTGAAAAGAGTTATTGAAAAGAGTTATTGAAAAGAGTAATTGAAAAGAGTTATTGAAAAGAGTTATTGAAAAGAGTTATTGAAAAGAGTAATTGAAAAGAGTTATTGAAAGAGTTATTGAAAGAGTTATTGAAAAGAGTTATTGAAAAGAGTTATTGAAAAGAGTTATTGAAAAGAGTTATTGAAAGAGTTATTGAAAAGAGTTATTGAAAAGAGTTATTGAAAAGAGTTATTGAAAGAGTTATTGAAAGGAGTTATTGAAAGAGTTATTGAAAAGAGTTATTGAAAAGAGTTATTGAAAAGAGTTATTGAAAAGAGTTATTGAAAAGAGTTATTGAAAGAGTTATTGAAAAGAGTTATTGAAAAGAGTTATTGAAAAGAGTTATTGAAAAGACTTATTGAAAAGCGTTATTGAAAAAGAGTTATTGAAAAGAGTTATTGAAAGAGTTATTGAAAAGAGAGTTATTGAAAAGTATTATTGAAAGAGTTATTGAAAAGAGTTATTGAAAAGAGTTATTGAAAAGAGTTATTGAAAGAGTTATTGAAAAGAGTTATTGAAAAGAGTTATTGAAAAGAGTTATTGAAAGAGTTATTGAAAAGAGTTATTGAAAGAGTTATTGAAAAGAGTTATTGAAAGAGTTATTGAAAAGAGTTATTGAAAGAGTTATTGAAAAGAGTTATTGAAAAGAGTTATTGAAAAGAGTTATTGAAAGAGTTATTGAAAGAGTTATTGAAAAGAGTTATTGAAAGAGTTATTGAAAAGAGTTATTGAAAAGAGTTATTGAAAGAGTTATTGAAAAGAGTTATTGAAAGAGTTATTGAAAAGAGTTATTGGAAAGAGTTATTGAAAAGAGTTATTGAAAAGAGTTATTGAAAGAGTTATTGAAAAGAGTTATTGAAAAGAGTTATTGAAAAGAGTTATTGAAAAGAGTTATTGAAAGAGTTATTGAAAGAGTTATTGAAAGAGAGTTATTGAAAGAGTTATTGAAAGAGTTATTGAAAAGAGTTATTGAAAGAGTTATTGAAAGAGTTATTTGAAAGAGTTATTGAAAAGAGTTATTGAAAGAGTTATTGAAAAGAGTTATTGAAAAGAGTTACTGAAAAGAGTTATTGAAAAGAGTTATTGAAAAGAGTTATTGAAACGAGTTATTGAAAAGAGTTATTGAAAAGAGTTATTGAAAAGAGTTATTGAAAGAGTTATTGAAAAGAGTTATTGAAAAGAGTTATTGAAAAGAGTTATTGAAAAGAGTTATTGAAAAGAGTTATTGAAAAGAGTTATTGAAAGAGTTATTGAAAGAGTTATTGAAAAGAGTTATTGAAAAGAGTTATTGAAAGAGTTATTGAAAGAGTTATTGAAAAGAGTTATTGAAAGAGTTATTGAAAAGAGTTACTGAAAGAGTTATTGAAAAGAGTTATTGAAAAGAGTTATTGAAAAGAGTTATTGAAAGAGTTATTGAAAGAGTTTTTGAAAGAGTTATTGAAAAGAGTTATTGAAAAGAGTTATTGAAAAGAGTTATTGAAAAAGAGTCATTGAAAAGAGTTATTGAAAGAGTTATTGAAAAGAGTTATTGAAAAGAGTTATTGAAAAGAGTTATTGAAAGAGTTATTGAAAGAGTTATTGAAAAGAGTTATTGAAAGAGTGAAAGTTGATTGAAAAGAGTTATTGAAAAGAGTTATTGAAAAGAGTTATTGAAAAGAGTTATTGAAAAGAGTTATTGAAAAGAGTTATTGAAAAGAGTTATTGAAAGAGTTATTGAAAAGAGTTATTGAAAGAGTTATTGAAAAGAGTTATTGAAAGAGTTATTGAAAAGAGTTATTGAAAGGAGTTATTGAAAGAGTTATTGAAAGAGTTATTGAAAGAGTTATTGAAAAGAGTTATTGAAGAGAGTTATTGAAAAAAGAGTTATTGAAAGAGTTATTGAAAAGAGTTATTGAAAAGAGTTATTGAAAGAGTTATTGAAAAGAGTTATTGAAAAAAGAGTTATTGAAAAGAGTTATTGAAAAGAGTTATTGAAAGAGTTATTGAAAGTTATTGAGTTATTGAAAAAGAGTTATTGAAAAGAGTTATTGAAAAGAGTTATTGAAAAGAGTTATTGAAAAGAGTTATTGAAAAGAGTTATTGAAAAGAGTTATTGAAAAGAGTTATTGAAAGAGTTATTGAAAAGAGTTATTGAAAGAGTTATTGAAAAGAGTTATTGAAAGAGTTATTGAAAAGAGTTATTGAAAAGAGTTATTGAAAAGAGTTATTGAAAAGAGTTATTGAAAAGAGTTATTGAAAGAGTTATTGAAAAGAGTTATTGAAAAGAGTTATTGAAAAGAGTTATTGAAAAGAGTTATTGAAAAGAGTTATTGAAAAGAGTTATTGAAAAGAGTTATTGAAAAGAGTTATTGAAAAGAGTTATTGAAAGAGTTATTGAAAAGAGTTATTGAAAAGAGTTATTGAAAAGAGTTATTGAAAAGAGTTATTGAAAAGAGTTATTGAAAAGAGTTATTGAAAGAGTTATTGAAAAGAGTTATTGAAAAGAGTTATTGAAAAGAGTTATTGAAAAGAGTTATTGAAAAGAGTTATTGAAAAGAGTTATTGAAAAGAGTTATTGAAAAAGAGTTATTGAAAAGAGTTATTGAAAAGAGTTATTGAAAAGAGTTATTGAAAAGAGTTATTGAAAAGAGTTATTGAAAAGAGTTATTGAAAAGAGTTATTGAAAAGAGTTATTGAAAAGAGTTATTGAAAAGAGTTATTGAAAAGAGTTATTGAAAAGAGTTATTGAAAGAGTTATTGAAAGAGTTATTGAAAAGAGTTATTGAAAAGAGTTATTGAAAAGAGTTATTGAAAAGAGTTATTGAAAGAGTTATTGAAAAGAGTTATTGAAAAGAGTTATTGAAAGAGTTATTGAAAAGAGTTATTGAAAAGAGTTATTGAAAAGAGTTATTGAAAAGAGTTATTGAAAAGAGTTATTGAAAAGAGTTATTGAAAAGAGTTATTGAAAAGAGTTATTGAAAAGAGTTATTGAAAAGAGTTATTGAAAAGAGTTATTGAAAAGAGTTATTGAAAGAGTTATTGAAAAGAGTTATTGAAAAGAGTTATTGAAAAGAGTTATTGAAAGAGTTATTGAAAAGAGTTATTGAAAAGAGTTATTGAAAAGAGTTATTGAAAAGAGTTATTGAAAAGAGTTATTGAAAGAGTTATTGAAAAGAGTTATTGAAAAGAGTTATTGAAAAGAGTTATTGAAAGAGTTATTGAAAAGAGTTATTGAAAAGAGTTATTGAAAGAGTTATTGAAAAGAGTTATTGAAAATAGTTATTGAAAAGAGTTATTGAAAAAAGAGTTATTGAAAGAGTTATTGAAAAGAGTTATTGAAAGAGTTATTGAAAGAGTTATTGAAAGAGTTATTGAAAAGAGTTATTGAAAAGAGTTATTGAAAGAGTTATTGAAAAGAGTTATTGAAAGAGTTATTGAAAAGAGTTATTGAAAAAGAGTTATTGAAAAGAGTTATTGAAAAGAGTTATTGAAAAGAGTTATTGAAAAGAGTTATTGAAAAGAGTTATTGAAAAGAGTTATTGAAAAGAGTTATTGAAAAGAGTTATTGAAAAGAGTTATTGAAAAGAGTTATTGAAAAGAGTTATTGAAAAGAGTTATTGAAAGAGTTATTGAAAAGAGTTATTGAAAAGAGTTATTGAAAAGAGTTATTGAAAGAGTTATTGAAAAGAGTTATTGAAAAGAGTTATTGAAAAGAGTTATTGAAAAGAGTTATTGAAAAAGAGTTATTGAAAAGAGTTATTGAAAAGAGTTATTGAAAAGAGTTATTGAAAAGAGTTATTGAAAGAGTTATTGAAAGAGTTATTGAAAAGAGTTATTGAAAAGAGTTATTGAAAAGAGTTATTGAAAGAGTTATTGAAAAGAGTTATTGAAAAGAGTTGTTGAAAAGAGTTATTGAAAAGAGTTATTGAAAAGAGTTATTGAAAGAGTTATTGAAAAAGATTGAAAGAGCTTATTGAAAAGAGTTATTGAAAGAGTTATTGAAATCAGTTATTGAAAGAATTATTGAAAAGAGTTATTGAAAAGACGTTATTGAAAAAGAGTTATTGAAAGAGTTATTTTCAATAACTCTTTTCAATAACTCTTTTCAATAACTTTTTCAATCAATCATTTCAAAAACTCATTTCAATAACCATTTCAATCTTTCATTTCAATAACTCTTTTCAATAACTTTTCAATAAATCTTTTCAATAACTCTTTTCAATAACTCATTTCAATAACTCTTTTCAATAACTCATTCAATAACTCAATTCAATAACTCTTTTTTCAATAACTCTTTCAATCACTCTTTCAATAACTTTTTTCAATCACTCATTTCAATCACTCATTTTAATCACTCATTTCAATTACTCTTTTCAATAACTCTTTTCAATAACTCTTTTCAATTACTCTTTTCAATAACTCTTTTCAGCAACTCTTTCAGCAACTCTTTTCAGCAACTCATTTCAGGAACTCTTTTCAATTCCTCTTTTCAATAACTCTTTTATAACTCGCAAATAAGCAAGTATTCAAATAGTATTTTATCGCGGGACAAAATTGTGACTCGAAAACCGAGTCAGCGAGTCAAATTCGAGTCCGGGCCTTCGAGTCCGAGTCCGAGTCGCGACAAGCCAAGTCCGAGTCCACAAAAAATCGGTCTCGAGTCGGACTCGAGTCCTAGGCCGGACTCGAGTACTACATCACTGCCTAACCCACCTTAGGTTCGGCCGATGGTAGCGGCTGAACCCTGTTGGTATAGAGATGTTCTGCAGATGAGCACGTAGCCTAAAGCTTAGCTCAACTAAACAATGAAACCGAAGCTGGAGAAATTCTTGCCCCAGTACCTTTTACTAAAAGTCGGCGTCTCTGGTGAGGATTGGCCTACTTACTCTTATAAGGCGACTGGAAACTTAAAAGAGGTGTGTAAGGAACCAAGTCTTCTTTTGTCAAAATATCAACCATACAACAGCTATACGATGTTGCTAGAAAATATTAAGACAAACCGATCAGATTAAACACCTTTTAAACGATTTGAACAGACCCAATATAAACATCAGCAACAAAATTAAAATAATCACAACCGATTCATTTAATGAAGTCAATTAGTTTTTGAGGCCATAAGATCTCGATGAACTGTTGGATCCTAATAATTGCTATAGTTACTATAGTGACTACTGTCAGTGCTTTGGTAGTGCCAGTCCCAAGCCTGGATGAACTAGGAGGGCAACGCTAATCATCTCAACCTTCTACCGATGCGGATTAGTTGCTCCTCCAGTTCATGAATCACAATACTCTTTACGGCCTCGTCCTCACAACCGTGAAATTCCACGTTCTGGCCTCATTACTATTCGTTATTATTATTACTATACATTATTATTACTTCTATGTGTTATTTTACATTCTATTTCAATGTCCCATTGTGCGTTTGCTAATAGAGTAATAAAGGCAATACTTACTTACTTGCTTACTAGATAAGGGGCATCTACGCTGTACACCATCAAGAAGCGTGCCACAAACGATTACCCCATACCCCGAAAGGTCACGGAGTTCGCATAACCTCTCTTGACCTATTACTGCGAGAATCGGATACGTGATATAAATTGTCGAATGGTTAGCGTGCTGGACTGTCAATCGAGAGGTCAGAGGTTCAAATCCTCACCACGGCAGAAATATCGTTTTATGTTCCCCTGGCACAGTGGCAAATCCCCACCAAACAGGGGAGGCATAAAGTAGCCGTGCGAGGGTAGTAGCTCTAACAACGTCAAAGAGACGTTGACCGTGGTGACCGTGGGCGACCAAAACACGTAGCGCGAACATGGATTTTCGTGCTTTGCAGCATATTTTGTCCATGTGTGCCCCAAAGCCAATCCGTGACACTCAAAATAACCATCTCCTGGACCCGTTCGATGCCATGGATGAGAGGAGGAAGGGCAATAGGTTTGATGAGCACTTAGAGATATGGTCAAGTTCAGAAAGAGTGCTGTCAATGCAGGAAGCAGGGGCCAGCAAGTAGCTATCGTCGGCATATTTAGGGAGACGGTTGCCACTGTATTTAGGTTTAAGGCTAGAAATGGCTATGACAAAATTAGTAGTTCCAAGGCCAGAGCCTTACACTATACTGGTATTAATGGTACAGATGGGAGAGATTGCGGAAGGCAAGAAGCTCTTAACGACTATTATAGGGTATGGGGGAGCGTCGTAAGTTCCCCATCGGGGTCTGGAGTGCATTTTGGGCTCTTGGTTGCCTCACAATTTTCAAAAGGTTTTAGAATAAATGTTATCGTGGGCATTGATGGCAATAAGCTGTTGACCCTATAGGCTACTTACTCTTATAAGGCGACTGGAAACTTAAAACTTAAACTTAAAATAGGTGGGTAAGGAGCCAAGTCTTCTTCTGTCAAAATATCAACGATACAGCAGCTATGTGGTGCTAAAAATATAGTTAAAGCGCTCTTCTTAGACACCTTTGGAACGATTCCAACAGACGCAATATAAACATCAGCAACAAAATTACAGTTATACCCGATTCACTTGCTGAAGTCAATTAGTTTTCGATGCCATAATAAGATCTCGCTAAACTGTTGGATCCTAATAATTGCTATATATACTATAAGTCGCTGCTCGTGCTCTCGTAGTGCCAGTCCCGATCCTGAATGAACTAGGAGGGCAACGTTAATCATCTCGATCTTCTACCGATACGGATTAGTTACTCCTCCAGTTCACGAATCACAATATATATATACTCTTTACGGCTTCGTCCTCACAACCGTGAAATTCCACGTTCTGACCTCCTCATTATATAGAAATGGATTCATTACCAGGATGCTTTACACTAATTAACATGGTTTAGAACTTTACTATTGAATATTATTACTTCTGGGTGTCATTTTACATTATATTTCGATGTCCCATTGTGCGTTTGCAAATGGAGTGATAAAGGCTATACTTACTTACTTACTTACTTACTTTAGGGATATCTACAGTTCTACGCTGTACACCTTGAAGAAGTGTGCAACAAACGATTACCCCATACCCCACCGACAGGTCACAGAGTTTGCATAACCTCTCTTGACCTATTACTGCGAGAATCGGATACGTGATATAAATTGTCGAATGGTTAGTGTGCTGGACTGTCAATCGAGAGGTCAGAGGTTCAAATCCCAACCAGGGCAGAAATTTCGTTCGAGATTTTAGCCTCACATGCGCCCCTTATCGAGTAACCGTACACTGTCGGTTGGAAGATGAGACGGTGAGGGAGAGGACTGGCCACCCGTCCTCATATACCAAGGCTAAGAACTCTGTATCCATCCATGATCCATCCTTCAGGCAACAGTAGTCTAGTGTTTTGAAGACATCGAAGTAGATTTGTTTTGACTTTAGCACCAATACTGTTACAGTCGAGCACTGAGGGTGAAGAAATACTAAGTCTATAGGCCTACTTATTCTTATAAGGCCCCTGGAATCTTAAAAAGAGGTGTGTAAGGAACCGCGCTCTTCCGCTGTCAAAATATCAGTGGCACAGCATCTTCAGTGTCATTAAAAACATTGAGTTAAATCGCTCTACTTAGACACCTTTAAAACGATTTCGACAGACACAATATAGTCATCAGCAACAAGAAAACACTGTTTGTCAGGAACAGTTTGATGTCGACATCAACAGTACTATAATAGCCTTCGATGCCACAAGATCTCCCTAATCTTATTCATCGCCAACGACTAACCGTCACTGCTCGTGCTGTGTTAGTGCCAGTCCCAACCCTCGAAGAACAAGGCGGGCGACGTTCATCATCTCGACCGTCTACTAGCCCTAGCTCTTCTTCCTCTATGTTCCTCTGATAAAAAAAATAAAGCCTCTCATTCAATTCTTTGGTTGTATATATAAATTTTTGTTTATTTGTTTGAATGTATTAATCTTGCCATGTACATGTACAGTCCTGTGCGTTTGCTAGTGCTTCTCAATAACGGATATACTTACTTACTTACTTGCTGCGGTTAAGAACTTATTTAGATTATGGACATATACACTGTACTTCTTCGAGAAGCATGCCACAAACGATTACCCCCATCACTCTGACAAGTTACGGAGCTCGCATAACCTCTCTTGACCTATTACTGCAAGAATTTTGGTGTGCGATGGTGTAGTGGTTAACGTACTGGGCCACCAACCGAGAGGTCGCGGGTTTAAATCTCCACCAAAACTTGTTTCGAGATTTCTGCTCCACCTGCGCCCCCTAGCCAATGAGTACACTGACCGTACACTATTGGTGGGAAGATGAGACGGCGAGGGAGAGGACTGACCAACCGCCCTCATATGCCGAGGCTAAGAAAATGAAGTCACTAACACTTCATACCCATGGCGGCCTCTCAAGGTTTGCTGCATGGTTTGCTGCTCTTTAATGACGCTGGGTCGTAACAACGGTGACTGGCGTCTCCCTCCTCCTTTTTCCACGCTTGGGACTGGCACTGCAACAGTACAAGCAGTGTCGGAGTTAAAACTGGAGTGGTCGGTGTACTATAATGGTATTTCTGCATAAGAAAACAATGAGAGCTGCTGAAACAATTTTCTTGCGATCGACGTAAACGGTGTCTATGTCAAAAGACATTAGCCTTAGCCTCTGGATCCACTCATCAGGTAATAATAGTCTCTAGTGTTTAGCGACATCTTACGTAGAGTTCAGGGGTTCTTAAACTTTTTAGAAGCAGGGACCGGCTGTGCATTTATGATGTTGTTGGCGGACCACCAGTTAGAAATGCAAAATTTTATCTGACAATCGAATCCAAGATAAAGGGAAATTAGAGGAATGAGTCCATATTTTATCTTAATATTTTATTGAAATTATTCTAAGAGCGAAATAATGGGAAATAGTGACTAAATCAAAAAACTGCTTTTACAAATATATGTAATTACACATGTTCTTGTTATTCATTGTTAAATATAACAATAAATATCAGAATGTATTTATTATAGTTAAAGGAAGCGTTCAAGTTTTTATAAATAATAACTAGTAATTTTATTACACGAGAAGGCTTACTCCTATCTAAAAGTAGCAAGCCTAATTACTGAAAGTTTAATTAAATTAAACTTGACTAAACTTATAGCAAATGGAGTCAAGCAAGATGCCCGCAATGCAGAAACATTAACTTTAGTGGTCTTTAACATCTGTTTCTGTTGATCTTTTATTTCGTCACGCTTTCTTTTGAAAAAATCAATAGGCTTATCTTTGTATGCGGGATGTGCTGAATTCAGATGGCGAAGAATCAGAGATGGCTTCATGGCATCATTACTAAGTGTAACTCCGGCAGATTACACACAGTTGTCATGGGCTGTTTTCATCTCCGGAAGAAACAAATCCATATTTTAAATATTCTTGATCGTATTTTCTATTAAACAAACGATGTTTCTTGGCTTTTTTAAAAGAGATCCTTCAAGATTATCGATGAACTGTTGTGTCCTGTCATTGTCCGTGTCTGAGTTGCGGCGCTTTGCTGTGTTTCATTACTTTTAAAGCCAGTCCAAAGAGACTTGATGAACTAGGAGGGCAACGTTTCTCATCTCGACCTTCTAAACTATGCCTAGAACTTTATTTCGTGTTTAAATTTGTCATGCAAATAAACAAAATATATTCATACGCTAGCGTTTTCTTAATTATCGCTCAATTCCATCAACAAAGAACAAATATCTGGCGTACGAATGGTTGTGTTCAGTTGGTGACAGTTTCAATCGCTAGGTGATCGAAGTCCATATGCCTAGCGATCACGGTGTGGCGACAATGGGAACTTTAGATCTAGAATCTAGATTGATTTATTGCAAATAACGTTAACTATAATCATTCTATAAATTATTTTACTTATACATATATTATTACTATCTATGTCCAGGAATCATTTCAAATTTTCTATTTTTAGGGATTGTTTCGCGGACCGGCGACTTGTGCTCCGCTAATGGAAAGGCGCGGAATACTTACTTACTGGCTTACTAGATTTAGGGATCATTATACTGTTGTTTGTCTAGGCCTACACTCTTATAAGGCGAAGCATGCCAAAGAGATTAACCCATACCCCGATAGGTCACGAAGTTCGCTAAGAATAAAACCGCTCTGCTTACACCTTTTGGAGTTCAACGATAATATAATCATCAGAATTTACAGTAATAACGGATGCACTTGTTAAAATCAGTAAGTTTTCAATGCCATAAGATCTCGATGAACTGTTGAATCCTTAATTGCTAGTGACTATAAATCTCGATCGACTGCCCGTGCTCTCACATGCGCCAGTCCCAAGCCTGGATGAACTAGGCGGGCAACGTTAATCATCTCAACCTTCTACGGATGCGAAGATGTTACTCTTAAAGAAGCTCCAGTTCATGAATCACAAGACTGACCATTCGCCTCCTCACTAAATAGAAGGGATTCATTAGAAAATGCTTTACACTTCGCTTAACACTTCATATCCATGGCTGCCTCTCAGGCTAGCTTAAGGGTCTGCTGCTTCGTTTGTTGGTGTTTAATGACGCTGTGTCATAAAAACGGTGACTGGCGTCGCCCTCCTCCTTTATTCAGGCTTTGGACTGGCACTGCCACAGTACGAGCAGTGGCGGAGTTAAAGCTGTATAGTGGTGGAATTAATGTAATTGTATTATGGCGTACGAAAACGATGAGAGCTATTAAAGCAATTTTCTTGCGATCTGTACCCATCCTTTAGGTATAATAGTCCCTATAGTGTTTAGCGACATCTTACGTAGAGTTGTTTAGGCTTTAGAATCAACACTGACGTTAATCAGCTGTATAATTATTCTGTTAACATATAGGCCTACTTATTCTTATAAGGCGAACGGAATCTTAAAAGAGGTGTGTAAAGAACCATCGACTCTTCTTTGTCAAAATATCAACGTATGGTGTTTCTAGAAATAAACTAGAAATAAACCGCTTTCATCTTGGACACCTTTTTATGTTGGAAAAATATTGCTTGTCACATAGCCGCAATATAGTCAACGGCCTCATAAGACGACGTTAAACTGTGGTGAAATAAATAATACAATATCTGTGAGCAACTTTTATGTACAGTAACTAACGTCGTTAGTTTTCGATGCCATACGATCTCGCTATATTGTTGGATCCTTAGTTGCTAGTGACTGACTATACGCCACTGCGCGTGCTCTGGTAGCGCCAGTCCCAAGCCTGGATGAACTAGGAGGGCGACGTTTATCATCTCGACCGTATACTGAAGCGGTTAAGAAGTCATTAGATAAGGGTCATCTATATACTGTACATCTTCAAGAAGCGTGCCACAAACGATTACCCCACATCCACGACAGGTCACGGAGTTCGCATAACCTCTCTTGACCTATTACTGCGAGAATATGGGTGTGCGATTGTGTAGTGGTTAATGTACTGGACTGTCATTCAAGAGGTCTGGGGTTTGAATCCTCACCAGGGTAGAAATCTGTTCCAATATTTCTGTTCCAATTGCGCTCCATAGCCAACTCAGCTATAATGAGTACACTGGCCGTACACTGTTGGTGGGAAGATGAGACCGTGAGGGAGAGGACTGGCCACCCGCCTTCATATGCCGAGGCTAAGAAAATGAAGTTCCTAACATGAAATCGCTAAAATGTCATACCATAAAATAACAATAGGGCCTACCCATGGCTGATCCTCAAGATACCTTAAGGGACTGCTCTTCTTCCATTTATACGAAGAATGCAAGAATAAAAAGAAGTATGTAAGGAACTGCTCTTCTTTTCTTGACCTATTACAACCAATTGTTTTACAGCTACTCAACCAAGAAACAACAAAGAACAATCTCCTTACATCAGTTTTCATATTTACAATAAAAATATCAACTGCAGCTTACTAAATTAACATCGTGCAGTTTAACATTGAACCTTTTTAACGCTAATGATTCTGCCATTGAAACGAAACATTAAGTCTTTCTAACATTAATTATTTTGTGAGTGACAAGAAATTTAACAGTAAATCCTTAACTCAAAGGATTTCTAATTAACATGATTTCAACAGAAATGGAGTGATACCATTCGATCCGATCTTGTGTCAGCATTTTCAGGGTCAATTCAAAACTTCTTACTTACTAGCACATGCTACAAACAGTCCTTTACTTATAATAATGTTTTAAGTAATAATAATAATAATAATAATAATAAGAAGAAGAAGAATAATAATAATAATTATAATAATAATGATCCTGATGTTCAAATGTTCCCAAAGTTCAAATGATCCTGATTTTCAAATGTGCCCAATGCTCAAATGTTCCCATCTTCAACGTTTTTCCCTATGTTCCAAATGTTCCCGATGTTCAAACGTTCCAATGTTCTGAACAGACTTAAATCATTGAGAATGTTTGCAGATAGTCAATATCGGCACGAACACAGCTGAATCTAATGTAATCTAACCAAATTCTAACCCCTCTGTAATAAAATTCAAACCCCTCTCTAGTCAAATTCTAAATAACCAGAATCTTCTTCTTAGCAGACGTGCCATTCTTTGCGTATTTCACGACACACCAGTCGAAAACTGTCCTTATAAGCCCAGGTTGCAGATCATTGAAATGCTGTACAAGTGCTTGGACATAATAAACTCGCATAAGGAGTTAAAAATGTACTTCAAATTTAACTCCCAGCTTTTAAAACAACCTCTTTCAGATTGCTTATCCACCATAGGCTGCCTCTGTCTGAGTGGACTGGTCAGTTCTGGCTATTGACCTGATCACAGCTTGGTTTGGAGCGCCATAGGCTGATGCCTTGTGCATTAGACATCAACCCTATAGAAGTTTCTAATTACAATTTGCGCCAACAGTTTACATAGTAAAGTACCATAATTACAATTCAAATTACACAGTTCATAGAAGGGCGCTTTGAAGTAACTAGCAGCAGGATAGACAACACCAAAGACTGCTTCATGAGTGTGACAGAAGAAGACTTTGTAACTATTTTACATCAGCGATATAACTCACGACAATTCAACAAGTCCTTCCAAAAATTCAGCACAAGGTCACGTGTCACACGACAGTAGATGACACATGTCACGTATGACGGCTTTACAAACATCAACCAGAAAGCCGCTTCAAGCAAAATTCCGCAAGACTTTCGGTGACATCGGACACGTGTCACCGTTCACTTCCAGGCCTTGACCATCCCGTCGCGTGACGCCGTCACGATGAAATACTGTGACAGGTGGCACAGACTGACGTCGGTGATGATATCGAGGTGTCCGATCGGAGGGGGTTTCAGTCCGTTGTGAGCATCCTCGGGATTCGGAGGAACCGAAGCTTTCTCCCTCGTGTGACCTTCAAAGATGACCTCCGTTCCATCGATGAGCCTCGACTCATAGACGACCGAATCTGGCGCGTCATCCGCTCCAGGAACGACGATCTGTGACTCGCTTGGTGTCACGAGATCCCAGAACCTGATCCGCATGTCATTACCGGCGGCGATGACAAATGCAGCGCGACCGTGAGCGTAACCGAGCTGGAGCCCGTTGACGCAGTGCGGCGACGACTGAGTCGTCGAGAGCACCGGCGACTTGCTCGCCCAGAGCGCTCGCTGTCGAGTATTGGTCTCGACGTCCCAGAAGTCGATCTCGTTGTTGCCCTGGACAGAGGAGACGATTGAAGACGCGGTTGACTGATTGACGAGGCAACGGCGGACGTGGGATTTGTTGGGGTGGTGGATGGTGTTGACGGGCAGCTGGAACCGCATGTCCCAGCAGACGTGAGCGCCGTCGCTGGTGCCGAGCACGAGCCAGCTCAGCTCGTGGTGGACGTCGAACGAAGTCACAAGTCCGAGTCGCGGATTGTTCTGGAGCTTCCAGGCGACGCGCTGGGCGCGGATGTCCCACCCAACGATCAGACCGTTGACGGTCGTGTACGCAATGACGTTCTGCGACCCGGTGTCGAACGAAGTCATGTCGACGACAAGTCCATCGGCGTCAACGTCAAGGTTCTTCGTCAGCATGACGCTGACTCGACTCGCGTTCGGCTCCGTCCTGAAGACGTGGATCGCGCCGCTGTCAGACGCGGACGCGAGACTCTGAGAGTTGTCGCAGAAACACAGAGTCTTAATCTGACCGCCCTGGCGCCCGTATGTATAACATGATCTATTCGTGATGCTTTTCCCCTCGAGACGCCGACAGTCCCACATCTTGACCGTGCCATCGTTCGAGCACGTCGCGAAGTACCGCTGATCCTGGCTCACACGGATGCGGTTGACGGCGCCACGGTGCTCGTGAAGGTGAGCGACGAGCAGGCCCTGTGGTTTCCACGCGGACGGCATCGACCTGATCTCGTAGGCGCTGTTGTCGAGCTGGTCCGTCAAGGCTTTGTCAGTGACGTACTGGTGGTATTTCTTGTTGTGGAGGTTCATGAAGCTTGTCTTACAGTTGGCCCGGCTTTTCTTGTAACCGTCCTCGCGGCTTCGATCCGTCACCGAGCAGATGGCCCCGCTCTTCGAGACGATGATCGTGGACGAAGACGAAGCCATCGAAGTCGAGATCGATTGTTCGAGATTGTGGCTCGCGTCGGGTTTCTCGTAACCATAGCGACCCAACGTCTGGGATTTCTCTGCGGGTGCTCCAAACATCTGTTGCCAATCAGGGTTCATTCCCTGAATCGGCGAATCGGTGGCAAACCCGGGTGGTTTTCGATCGCGTCTTGCACGGATCGAAGACTCGATCCGGCTGCTCGAGGCCTCGTAGGCGCTCAGATTGATCGATTGGCAGATATTCTGTCGGTTGAGTCGAGCGAGGTTGACCGTTCCTGGTCGATCGACTCCGATCTCCTCAGAATAGGACGATTGATCGAGAGTCACGGTACGCTGACGCTGCTGCTTGATGATGAAATTCGCAAGTGCTACCGCCTTCTCCTCCTGTTCCACGATCAGGCCTTGCGAAACCAGCTTCCGTAGCATCGGGGCGATCTGCTCCTCCGGTTCGGGGTAGGCCGGTTGCTGCCCGTGTCGAGCGAACCCCCTCACTAGGTGTCGCTTCTGGAGGTGATCGAGAAGCGGCTCCAGCTGGGCGAACTTGGCGATGTGGTCGAAGAGCTGGCGAGGGAGCGGATCACGAAGCGAGCTCAGAAGGATGAATTCGTCTTCGAACTGGACGATCGGCTCCTTGAGGAACGGGAGGAGTTGCGGAAGCAGATGACAGTGGATGTCTGGAATCATCATCTTGCGTGCCACCTTTGCGAAGAACCCGACAGCGCCATGTTTAATCCAGACATTCGGGTGAACGAGGAACGGTGCCACGTCTTTGAGTAGCTCATGCACGGTGCCTCTTAATAGAAGTCCGAGTTCCACCAAGGCGCCGACCGCCTTCAGCGTCTTAACAATGACGAACTCCTCGCTGTCCGTCAGCCCCTGCTGCAGCAGCGGCTTTAAGATGACCGAACTCTGCCAGCCGACGCAGGTCGCGACCCCGACGATGCTGTCGAAGAAAGCGCCACGCAGCTGCCAGTCCTTCTTATCGTTGAGGAACGTGATCATGTGCGAGAGGAGAATATCGTTCGCCTTCTGCTGACCGAAGAAGACGCACAGGCGGGTTATTCCGTTGCTCATCAGCGTCTGTTTCACGAGGTTATCCGGGTCGCTGAGCAGGGTCGCGACCTTCTGCTGGACGATCTCAGTGAGTTCCTTCAGCTCGGTGTCGTAACTCGCGTGGCTGATCTCGCCCTCCACCGGGTTGCTCTGGACCTGAACGATCTCGAGAAAGCGGAGGGCGTTATCGGCGAGCACGGCGATGTTTTCGGCGAACGCGGACCTCGCGAGCGTCACCGGGTCTTGGGTGAGCATCGACATGTAGGGCAGGATGTATTCGGGGAAGATGTTTGCGTCGCTCTTGGGGACGTTCCGAATCTGAGACAGACACTGGGTGATCGTCCGGATCGCCTCGCAGCGCACCCGTGGGAAGCTGTCGCCGACGAGAAGCAGCATGTAGGGAACCAGTCTGTCGAGGATGACGTCAGCAGACACGTAGCGTGACAATGACATCATCAGCTGGAGCGCCGTCAGTTTCGTTTCGCAGTAGAGCAACTGGCGGATGCTCGACGTAATCAGCGAGATGACGATCACGAGCGACACGTTGTTCTCGCCCTCCTCGATCTTCAGATGCTCGAAGATGAGATCGAGATCACGCTTGATGCGATTGACTCGCTCGTCTGCATAGAGGATCGGCGTGCTCGCGAACCTCTGGCAGTAGAGACGGAGGAACGTGTAGAAGTATTCCGGAAACGCCTTTCCCCGCTGATCCACGAGGTATCTCTCGGCGGTCCAGCGAGACCCCGGTTCCCTCTGCATCATATGAATGACTAGCTCACGAATGTTTGCGTCCTCTATGGTCTGGGCAAGTTTGTTGGGGCTGTATTCCCCGGCGCGGTACGCGAGGAGCTGGCTGAGATCAAACGGCGACGTCCCCTCAGTGAATAGTTCCGTGATAACGCACCCCGCGGAGAAAATGTCCATCGACGGCGTCAGATCGCCCGTCTTGACTTCGTTCGCCGTCAGATCGAGGTTGCTCGAGTCCTTGCTCAGATCGGCTGTTCTCCAGGGGCTCTCGACGAACCGCTCCGGTGCGATGTAGCAAGTGCGGCGCCGCGACGTGTCGAAGAAGTACGAGAAGTCGGCCGGGTTGTCTTCAGGGAGGTAAGTCGGTTTGAAGCTGGCGAAGTCGGTGAGGAGAATCCAGTTCCAGCTAGTCACCATGACGTTCTCCGACTTGATGTCGCCGTGACAGACGTTGAGCATGTGACACTGGTTGAGCGCGCAGAGCAGCTGGAAGGCGATCCACTTCTTCTCCGTGGCGTTGAGGAACGGCCGCGTGCTGATCCGGTCGTAGAGGCTGTCCTTGACGTACTGGCGGAAGAGGAGCGCCGCCCGGTCGGACTGCGTGGCGCGCTCGAACGGCAGGCAGTTGTTCGCGCCCTGGAGTTCGTTCTGGATGGAGTCCATCTGGTCCTTGTAGTGCCTCAGCGGCAGAGATGGATCGTGGATGACGAAGACCTTCACTACCACCTGGCCTTCTTTGTTGCGCGCTTTCGCCACCTTGAAGAAGCGCGTGCTTCCGAGGTTCGCCTCGAACGCAAAGCTGGGAATGTCGGTGAGGTACTGCTCGACGGGGAGGATCTGGGACGGGGCAACCCCGGTCAACTGGTTACCCATGTTGACGCACCGTGTCAACCTTAAACTCTCTGAGGACTTGAATTCTGTGATAAGAGATATAAAGTAAGTAAGTATATTCTTTATTAAAACCAATTGCATATCCGCACTCTGATGTACATACATCTTAACAACAATCAACAGTTAATGTCAATACGAATACAACATTCTAAGAATAAACGTCTTTCGCTGTAAATTATCTGCAAGAGGTACACAATGGTCGTGTGATCGCGGTCGCACTACTAGGCCTAAGATTGTTGGGGCTTTTTTGGCGGAAGCAAACTATGCAAAAGTTTAATGAATAACTAACAACAGATGAAGGATATGCACAGAAAGTGACTCACTACCACAAAGAGTAGGAGAATTTATTACAGCTAAGAATATATATATACAATACAATACGACACAACTGTATTTGATATTGCCCTCGTTCCATAGCTCAGAAGTGCACAATGACCATAGGACAGAACATCGATGACGCTGAGCAATTGTGAGCTTGCTCAAAGTCAAATACACGTAACCTAAGTCAATAGGAGATCTAGCATAAAAGATTAGATCCTAGCATAAGAGATTAGATCCTAGCATAAGAAATTAGATCCTAGCATAAGAAATTAGATCCTAGCATAAGAAATTAGATCCTAGCATAAGAGATTAGATCCTAGCATAAGAGATTAGATCCTAGCATAAGAAATTAGATCCTAGCATAAGAAATTAGATCCTAGCATAAGAGATTAGATCCTAGCATAAGAAATTAGATCCTAGCATAAGAAATTAGATCCTAGCATAAGAAATTAGATCCTAGCATAAGAAATTAGATCCTAGCATAAGAAATTAGATCCTAGCATAAGAAATTAGATCCTAGCATAAGAAATTAGATCCTAGCATAAGAAATTAGATCCTAGCATAAGAAATTAGATCCTAGCATAAGAAATTAGATCCTAGCATAAGAGATTAGATCCGACCATAAGATATTAGATCCTAGCATAAGAAATTAGATCCTAGCATAAAAGATTAGATCCGACCATAAGATATTAGATCCTAGCATAAGAAATTAGATCCTAGCATAAAAGATTAGATCCGACCATAAGATATTAGATCCTAGCATAAGAAATTAGATCCTAGCATAAAAGATTAGATCCGACCATAAGATATTAGATCCTAGCATAAGAAATTAGATCCTAGCATAAAAGATTAGATCCGACCATGTAAGATATTAGATCCTAGCATAAGAAATTAGATCCTAGCATAAAAGATTAGATCCGACCATAAGATATTAGATCCTAGCATAAGAAATTAGATCCTAGCATAAAAGATTAGATCCGACCATAAGATATTAGATCCTAGCATAAGATATTAGATCCTAGCATAAAAGATTAGATCCGACCATAAGATATTAGATCCTAGCATAAGATATTAGATCCTAGCATAAGAGATTAGATCGGTTTGGATTAGCTTATCGTACCTTATCGAAGTGGAGCACAGATTAGATTAGATTAAGAGAACAAGCAATACTGAACCTTGTCTATTGTCTGTGTCTTTCTAAGTTCTTCAGCGTGTGGCGAAAAACTCGCAGCTGCGACAAAACGTTGGACCAAGAACTAAATGTTACCTACAATTAACATATTTTCACACAATAAAGAACTTTATATAGCAAACCAAATCATTACACAGTTATCATCTCAGAGGAGAAGGATCGAACCCGTACTCTCAGCGTTACAAGCCAAGCGCTCGATCACTTGGCTTAGATTGGTGTGCACTGCGAGAGGCGCGATACAAATTTATAAATACAATACTGGGCCTCACAAAAATAACAAAGCAAGTACTCAAGGGTTGGACAACAACAGAGTGGCTGCACCAATCCTAAACATGAAGAAAATGGGATTTTCAATCATTCTACTTTGGTGCACAAGCATCACTGATGATGAGGCATTATTTAGTTACATGTCTTGCTCGATAGTGTAGTGGTTAGTGTGCTGGATTGTCAACTGAAAGGTCGGGAATTCAAATCCCCACGTTAGAGATTTCTGCTCCATCTGTGCCCCATATTCAGATGCGCAGTAATGAGTACACTGAAAGCATACTGTCGGTGGGAAGCTGAGATGGCGAGGGAGAGGACAGGCCGCCCGCCCTCTTATGCCGAGGCACTTCATATCCATGGCTGCCTCTCGCGGTTAGCTTACGGGACTGCTCTTCTTCTATTAAGTTTTAATATAACCATTATTTTATTATTGTTAATTAGTAACTTCTAACACAACAGTGTCTAAAGCACAAGGCATCAACCGATGGCGCATCAAAACCACGCCATAAACAGGTGCATTGGATAACACACTGGCATAGAGAACGAGAGGTAGAGTTCCAATCCCGTAGGGCGGATATCTTAGTAGGCTGCTATTATTGTATTGCAGGCTGTCTGTTCTGTTAGTAGTTAAGATTTATGTCTTCTTCATTTGTGTTCTTGTGAATTGTTTCCCATTGCATAACTGTACACTGTAACCGACTACGGTTTGTCAACCGGATTGTTTCAATAAACGAAAATATTATTATTAAAGTGAAGAAGATCAGTCCAATAAGACAGAGCGGCAGTGTATTTTATATGGTAATCCTGGCAACCCTGGCGGTCCCAAATTATTAAATGAAAGAAATCAACAGAGGCCAGTATATTTCTTATAGTTGTGCTAAAACGTGCTATATATTCTCATGAATCCAGCTTCTAACTACTGAAAACATTATTTTCATCCAGCTTCTATTGAATAGAAAGTTAGTTTCATCCATGCAACCAGCTTGGTATCCAGCTTGTATTTACGGAAGAAATTATTTTAATCAATCCAGCTTCTATTTCAACACAGGAATGTTTTCATCAATCCCACTTCCATTTAGGGAAAGAGTTTTCTAATCAATCCAACTTTGATTTAGCTATAAAGTTTTTCATCAATCCTTCCATTTTAAAGTGACAATAACCGGGAACTTTGTCGACTTCTTTCATTGAATAATTTGGGACCGCCAGTGCCAGGATTACCTTTTATATTTTATTTGAAAGAGGCAAGTCTGTAGTTGAGAACGAAATGACATCAGCAACTGAGCAGAACAAAACGATACAGAGGTCCAGCAATAACTAGCTCGTTAGCGCATTACACATCCACCCCTCGGGTTCCTTCGGAATCTTTGGAAAGGTTAAAACAATGTAGAGGAGGTCTACATGTTAAGTTTAAAAAGTTTTAATTTTTTAGCATCTAAAACAACCCTGTATGGTATAAACATCAGATGATCATATGACGTAATTTACAGAATAAATCGATCGTCAAAATCCACCAAAAAAACAGCGTTTAATGTGAACCTTCAACGCCAATCAATGCTGATTATATTTGACCACATTCTTACAGACGAAGCCTTTTAAAATTCAGGTTTATTTGTTTTATTCTTGATTTTGTTGAAATCATCAGAAAATAATAATTAACCGCAAAAGCTCAAACCACTGAACATTACCGCAGACGATGTATTCTGAACAGGAGTCGACGTTTGGCTATAATTATTTAGAAGCGTTGGCGCGTCACCTTACGATTGAGTGATGTTATCTTGCTGCCTTCAAAATAATCTGATGTTTGATTTTTAATTTTTGTTTTTGAGCAACATTCTGCTGCAAGGGGATTGGAAGTTTTCGTTATTTCGAAATGGCTTGTTGTGAGTGGTTTTTTCATTCAATCGCAAAAGGCTACCTTAAACCGATTTTTAAAATCTTGCTCTACCCAACTATGCAAAATCACGTCAGTCCGTAGCCGTTTGGCAGCGAAATGCACGCCTACTGGGTTAATTCTTTATTTATATAGCGCCTCTTTAGGACCGCTCATGAGAGGTAAATGAGCTACCGACCTGATAATAGTAAAAGACCACCATCGAGCAGAATGATCTTCAACCGCTTGCGAAGGAAGAGCTCATGCCGCCGATTACAAGGAACCCTGTTCCAGAATGAGGGATCAACTACTGCAAAGCTTTCATGTTGGTTTGTGGACGTACGCTACAGACGGAGGCAACGAGATTACACTGTTCTACATAATGAAGAGAGATCTGCGACCAGGTATACGACCAAATGATGGCACCGGAATAAGTAGCTCTGTGAGGTAGTGCGGAGCGCAACCGGCCAGACATATACGCATTAGCGTAGGGATCTTCAACTGAATGCGTCTTCACGTGGACAACCATTTGATGGGACCCATGTGGGTTCTATATAATTATGGGTCCCAAATGGAAATACGGGCTCCATGTTGGAACTGAAGCTGGCAGCACAATGTCATGTATTAATACTATAGTATCATCATTAGGTTTGCCTATATCAATGAATGAATGAATGAATGAATGAATGAATGAATGAATGAATGAATGAATGAATGAATGAATCAATCAATCAATCAATCAATCAATCAATCAATCAATCAATCAATCAATCAATCAATCAATCAATCAATCAATCAATCAATCAATCAATCAATCAATCAATCAATCAATCAATCAATCAATCAATCAATCAATCAATCAATCAATCAATCAATCAATCAATCAATCAATCAATCAATCAATCAATCAATCAATCAATCAATCAATCAATCAATCAATCAATCAATCAATCAATCAATCAATCAATCAATCAATATTCGTTCAATCATGAGAGTTGAAACCATGCTATCACAGACGCAACTTGTTGCAGGCAATAAATAGTTAATGTCATTAACAAGGAGAAAATAATCATATGTCTCTTTCCTACTAAGGTACTATTCGAAAAGCATATACTTATGAAAATAGGGCTTCCTTTATGCGGGATACCTTGCACTTCCCCCTCCCATCCAACAGTGCATTCAGTTTAAGATCCTTACCCTTATACGTGCAATCGTATCAGTGTGATTTTCGTTAACGATAACGATAACGAAAATGTTCGTTAACGAAAATAAAATGACTTCGTTAACGATAACTATAACTATAACTAAAAAATATCATTAACTATAACTATAACTATAACGAAAATAACACTAACGAAAATTCATCTTTATTTTCGTTAATAGAAAAAATAAAATAGGAAGTGCAATATGGACGATTCTGACATAAATGAGAACGAAAAATGCGAAATTTTTATTGTGAAATTTGTCAGTTACTTTGGAAACTCGTGTATTCATGAAGCTGACTGTACCCATGCTTCAAAGGTTTTCATAGCTCTGAGTAAATTGTGAAACAGCGTATTAATACGCACAATTTTGCTTATAGACTTAATTATTGTAACTAAGTAGTAACTAAAATTAACTAAAATAAAAATCCATTAACTATAACTATAACTATAACTAAAAAATAATACTAACTATAACTATAACTATAACTAAAATAAAAAATCATTAACTATAACTATAACTATAACTAAAATAAAATCTGTAAGGAAAATCACACTGAATCGTATACCTTAGGGACTTCTGCATCTCGGTCCTGGGTCGTGGCACCCATGGACTCCTGACTGTCCCTTGTATGCATGGCTACTGCTACACCTCAGAAGCTTTGCCTATTTGGGCCCACCATGCAGCTGGAATCGCCTTTCTCAAGAGCTGCTACTCGAGCTCCTCAGTTTGTCCCTTCCACAGTTTCGCAAGCGCCTCAAGTCTGTATTATTCAACAGTGATTTCACTGGTTCTGGCGGGAGCGCCACTGATGAGTTTCTTTCTTGAAGTGACGTTTTACAAATGTCAGATTACAATATTATTACAATAATTAAGTCTAATATAAAAAATTATGACGTATGCTAAACACAGAGAAATGCCACAAAAACATTTTCTGGTTTTGCTATAGCGGCCATGGCATGCAATAGTCCATCATAGGCTAATTAATAATGACGAAACTGCAAAAACTGTGATCTTCGGGTCTCAGGACGCTTCCTGCCTGTTGCAACCACCGAGGTATATGTTATAAGCTCACATATTATATCAGATATCGTATTATAAGCTCATATATATACACCCGATTGCCTGCAACAGACTATAGGTCCTTAATTTGCCCTCAGATCACAGCCAATTCATATACACGTCGAGCTCTTTATATAACGTACCAATCGCGTTCACGTAAAAAAAGGTGTCTATGTGATTTTTCCTTTTCCGTTGTTAATATTCATAATTAGCTTATCGTTGTCAATTTACAGTTAATTCTGCACAATATTGCTTTTCACAGCTATTTGATATTATTTTACATTTCGTAATAATGTGATTGTCAGACAATTAATATGTCTTTCTTAAGACGAGCCATTCGCATATTCACCCATGTAATTATAATAAACTGCAATTATCATTATCAGAATGTCAAACTATTACCTGATCAAAGTCACTTGATGGAGGCCGCAAACCATGAAAAACTGGGGCGGTTAATTTAGGCTATTGCTAAGCTGATCGAGGCCCATGCAGTTCATATTATTTGGGTATTATTTTAAATAGGCTAAATTACGAAATAATGCCTAAAATATGAAACGAAAAGAGCAGCACAATAGCCTAACTCTGGCGTTCGTATTATTATTATTATTATTATTATTATTATTATTCAACAATATTTATTCTCTCAATCAATCAACATCAATACATCAATAGACAAGCTGTCGTCTGAAATTAACGTCATAAATGCCGTTTGTGTCACATCTCCCTTAGGTCTGGCTCCGCTAAAGTGCCGCGGAAAGCCACCGAGTTGAACCGCTGGACAGTTATAGAGAGACGCTGCAGCAAGAAGCAGGTTTCTCTGGTGTCTCCTGTGGACAGCGTCAGACTACGACCTAGATCTGATATAAAGTTTTGGCCAGTGGTGTTAATTGGACCTAAGGTCTCGAGAGCAAGAGGCACGAAAAAGTGCGTGTTCAAAAGTGCATTGTACTTGGTCATTTTCCTGTCCGTGGCGATCTCGGCTGCCGCGCCCGCCGTCGCTGCCGTGGCCTGGATGTATGATGGTGCAAGGGTATCTACAACCGTCGCGTCCCACACCAGATGGCGACCCGCGCGCCATGGGATATTATTAAATTATTATTATTATTAGTCTATTATTATTTTTTTTTTTTTTTTTTTTTTATTATTATTATTATTATTATTATTATTATTATTATTATTATTATTATTATTATTATTATTATTATTAGCCTATTCCTACCTAGGTAATTAAGACGTGACCTTAAACCCAGGGGTCTTACGGGAATCGAACCGGGTCCGTGGAAACTCAGCAAGAGTGTAATCCTTTATACTATCCCTCCTAATTATTATTATCATCATCATCATCATCATCATCATCATCATCATCATCATCATCATCATCATCATCATCATCATCATCATCATCATCATCATCATCATCATTATTATTAAACTGTCATTTTATAACGCGCCTAAACAAAAAGAATCTTGCACAAAAGCGCGTAACAGGAAAGTCTAATCATAATAAGCTTAATTCTTAAACAAAATAAGTCTTAATATGGGGGTTAGTTTTGAAGAGCGATAATGTTGAAGATTTGCAAATGAAGTCCGGCAGTTTATTCCATTCAGTGCAAATCCACGGTTTGCGAATTTCTTCGTAATCGTTGGACAACAAATTAAGTGATCAGCTGAAGAATATAATAATTATTATGCCTAATAGGCCTACTTAAATTATGAAGAAAAAATCATCACAACGCTTTCGTAAGATAACATTTTAAATCATAATTCTTTCATTGTTCGATCATAATCATTATTGTCACGAGATCAAGGCTCAGATCATCGAATAAAGACTGTTCAATCATCGAAAACAATGCCCTTTAAGTTATTAAGGTCATGATTGATTACGTAAATTTTAATAATAATTACAAAATCCAAGGAATGTCTTAAGCAGCAGAAGAGATAAATTTTAACCCATATGGGATCCAGCGTACTCTAATGAGACCCATTTTCTAATGAGACCCATTTTCTAATGAAACCCATTTTCTAATGAGACCCATTTTCTAATGAGACCCATTTTCTAATGAAACCCATTTTCTAATGAGACCCATTTTCTAATGAGACCCATTTTCTAATGAGACCCATTTTCTAATGAGACCCATTTTCTAATGAGACCCATTTTCTAATGAGACCCATTTTCTAATGAGACCCATTTTCGAATGAGACCCATGTTCTTAAGAGACCCATATTCTAATAAGATCATTGGGCCTGCCACAGAAAAAGCTCGGTTCTGCATTGTTGCAGTACGAGCAAAAGGAACCATAAGAACTCCTTTTTCTGCGGAGCGTAGGAGGCGACGCCCTGGGACAACCGAAATCAAACAGCAGAGCTCACGGAGGTAAGTTGGGGCGAGGCCCTGGAGACAGCAAAACCAAGGCAGCTACCCTGTACTCGATGCGCTGGCAGACAGGGAGCCAGTGGAGGACCTCCAGCATGTAGCTGGAGACGTGTCCATACTTTGGAATTTGCCCAATGAGTCGCGCTGCAGAGCGCAAGACTCGGTCCAAGCATGCTATGCGGCTAGATGGGAGGCCAAAGTAGAGCGACGAGCAATAGTCAAGACGAGCTGTGATGAAGGAATGCACTAGAGTAAGTTTGGCAACAGGCGTAAGCGAGCGGGTAACAGTACGAAGGGTCCCACTACTTATATGAACATAGACCCATTCAACACTTTCTCAAATAAAAGCGTTTAACGACTTACAAGATTCCTAGAAGCATTTGATATTCCTAGAAGCATTTGATGTGACATGTATCGCCAATCGTGGCCAATTCTTATACAGCATCGTTTGATGACGTTTTAAAGGTGTCTAAATTAGCCGTCTGCAGGCGACGAGGATTGAAGCTATCTAACAACGAAGCATCAATCGATGGCGTTGAGCAACTATTAGCAAAGAACTTGCTCAGTGTCCATACACAGTAACCATTTCCGGAAGGGGAGGATCGAACCCATTCCCTCCGTGTTAACAAGGCAAGCGCTCTAACCAGTCGGCTACCATGTTCCTAATTGTAGCAGCGTAGAGGGAGGAAGCAGGGTAGAATTTTGTACGAGTCAACCATCACTGGCTGAGCACCTTTGATGAGGCTCATTGGAAGGGGCGCCATGTAAATTCACAATAACATTTACACATTTACAATTACTGAAGGATGCAGCAGCAACCCTTCTGACCCCGTATGACCCCATTGTGGTTGAACTTAATTCCCGCCTCAGAATCCTTCGGTAAGTGACTCTTCGAGCCGTTGCATTTCTCGCTCTTATCCGCCGCGTCTTCAATAAGCAATGTTGTTATTTCCGAGCGTTTTTCCAGATCCTCTAACGACTCGACATTTCGCTGGTCTAACTCGGTCGATTCCTCCTTCCCGATCCGTCGAGCGCCTTTCCGGATCGCAGAGCGCATTCCAGTTTTCCGGGAAGGCGATAGGTGGTCGTCGTCGACATGCGGAGCTGCCGTGGAGGATCCGATTGGATGTGGAACGTTGATGGAATTTTCCGTGACGTGTTTCGCGTCGGACGCGGGCGGCTGACCGCTGGAGGAATTCGGTAAATCGGTTTCAGGCACACGATCAGTTGAACTGTTCTGAAAGAAATAACCGATAAGATTAATTGAAAAGACTGTAGGTGTGAATGCTCACTTCAACTCGAGCTCATCGTGCCTTCTCATGTATTGGACCATCCTCACGGAAGTCTTCACAGAAACGTAGCCAGGAAATAATTTCTGGGAAGTTCACAATTTCCGGGGCGGGTGTTCCAGTGCACATGGTCGCAGGGTAGAAAAAAATTAAAAATTTCGGAAATTATTTATTTCGGGGTTTGAACCCGTAAAATCATCCCTTAAATACGCCCATGAGACTTCCATTGGATTTATGTACTGTTGCAGTCTCTGCAGCAAACATTCTCGAACTGTCTTAAAACGCATTTTGTAATTGTAATTTCATAATTATTTAGACTTAATATAATAAAATAATAATGAAATAAATGAATAAGAAATCCTGAGTGATTGGCCGACTGTAGTTTCTATGACAACGGTGGTTCCGCTTACAGCAGCCTCCTCATCCTCGTCCTGCATCGGTGCGTCTTGCAGCCATCTTCCCTCTTCACGAGATGCCTTCAGCGACATCGCCTTCTTCTCCTTCATGCTTGAGCGCCTCACAGAACCTCTACAACAATAAAAATTATATGGAATCATTGTTTTATTATGTATGTATGTATGTATATGTGTGAATGTATTGTATGTTTGTGTGTATGTGTATGTATGTGTGTATGTATTGTATGTATGTGTGTGTATGTGTGTATGTATGTGTGTATGTATGTATGTATGTGTGAATGTATTGTATGTTTGTGTGTATGTGTATGTATGTGTGTATGTATTGTATGTATGTGTGTGTATGTGTGTATGTATGTGTGTATGTATGTTACAGTATGCAATACATAATAATAATAATAATAATAATCTTTTCTTTAATTAAGCGCCTGACAAACGCACTGCGCTGTACATTTACATGCTATATGCAATTTAAATCTTAACTACTAACAGAACAGACAGCCTGCAATACAACGGCGCCAATAGCAGCCTACAAAGCATATCCGCCCTAACGGGGCTCGAACTCGGTACCTCTCGCTCTCTACGCCAGATGTTGTCCAATGCGCTATCAGGCCCCCAGGATGTGTGTATGTATGCGTGTGTATGCATGTAGTCATGGCCAAAAGTTTGCGACCACTAAATTTTGGGCATTTTTCCAATGTTCTGAAGGTGTTTTGGCTATTCCTGAGCTATTTTTCTATGTTATTCCGCCTATATTACTATTAACATTGTGATAAAAGATTGCTACTATGTTAGATATTTGGAAAATAGTTGAAAATATTTGGAAAATAGTGTTAAAGTTCATATTTTGATAATTTTATCCATGTTTACTGTCGTTTTCGGCAAAAGTTGGTATCCCAGTATCTTAACAGTTTTACAAATTTTATTGCAAGTGTGATCATTATCCAGATTACTTGGGTCTCCAGGGAAGAAACCAAGCAACAGAACAATTGAAAGAAGACTATTCGATGTTGGTCTGCAGTTGAATCGTCCTACAGGAAATCAAACCTTTCACCGAAGAACGTAAAGGACCGGCTGACCTTTGGTCATAAGTGCAAACAGTGGACTTCTGACCAGTGGCAGAGCGTAAAGTTTTGGGATAAGAGCACTTTCACACTATTGTGCAGTTTCTGCAGTCATGTGAGGGGACAACCTAACCAAAGGCTAACCCAAGTACGTCATACCGACAGTGAAGCAAACATCGAATATCACGGTGTGGGGAGTAGTGTCTGGTCCTGGACTGGCTGGTCTGTGGATGATGCCAAAGAACATCACTATGAATTGAAAGATGTATCGGAACATCCTGAGAGAAAACCTGCCAAACTTCGGCAACTTCGATGACATCAGCCATTTCCAACAGGTAGTACCATGTCATGGTACAAATGCTGTCAAATCCTGGCTGAAGCAGAAGATCATTCCGCTGCTGCAGCTAGTGGCCTGCCTGGTAGCAGTCCAGACTTGAACATCACTGAGAGTGTGTGGACGGTGTTAAAACAGAAGGTTTCTATCCACAATCCAACTTCTGAAGCAGACTTGATAAACTGGATGAAGGCCGTATCGGTGCGCAAGATAACACCTGAGTTCTACAGAAAACTGGCCCGATCGATGCCTCTGCGCATACAAACTGGCATTTAAAAAAACAAAGGATATCATTGCAAATACTGACTTTCAGCTCTATTGATAGCTGTGATGACACTAAATGTCGAAACAATGGAAATAATGTCTGATTTTGAGCACTGCCTTTGTAACGCCATTCTATTCCAATTATGCAGAAAACTCACAAAAATCTATACTTTAACACAAAATAATTGACATTTCTGATAAAATATACGATTGCAAGTATTCACTTTTGGTTCTTGTGGTATATGATGACATTGAACATTGAAAAGACACTTCAGACAGTATAAATAATCTTTATTTTGTCAAAATAGCTTGCTTTTTCTATGAATCTGTTCATTAAAATGGGTGGTCGCAAACTTTTGGCCATGACTGTAGTGTATGCATGTACATAGTTATAATATGGCGCATTTTTAAGTATCTCACAAAAAGTGGTCTCTCTGCTCTGACATCTATGGTGTTAAATGTCATTTACTAGAATATTATTTCAGGTAGCAAAACAACGCACAGTAAATTGGAAGGAGTCACCAATGGCTGGCCCACCCACACACGTGGAACCAACCAACGGATTATTACTAAAAAGTATTATTTACTCTTACAAATTTTCTATTATTTTAATTACAATATATTAATAATATTATAATTGTATAGTATATGTATTGCCTATCATTAATACCTGTATTATTACTAGAATTCTTATTATAATTTTAGGTTTAAAAATTATTCTTAATAAATTATTCATGACAATGATGAAATCAAAAGCCAGCTGGAGCCAAAGCAAATCACAATCAGTGATCAATCACAATCACAAACAGAGAGAGAGAGAGAGAAAGAGACAGACAGACAGACAGAAATACAGAGACAGATAGAGATACAGAGACACAAATAGAGACAGAGAGACAGAGACAGATAGAGATACAGAGACAGATAGACACAGAGAGACAGAGACAGATAGAGATACAGAGACAGATAGAGACAGAGAGACAGAGACAGAGAGACAGAGACAGATAGAGATACAGAGACAGATAGAGACAGAGAGACAGAGACAGAGAGACAGAGACAGATAGAGATACAGAGACAGATAGAGACAGAGAGACAGAGACAGAGAGACAGAGACAGATAGAGATACAGAGACAGATAGAGACAGAGAGACAGAGACAGAGAGACAGATAGAGATACAGAGACAGAGACAGATAGAGACAGATAGACAGAGACAGAGACAGAGATTCGATCAGAAAGACTCAAACGAGATAGGATCGATAATGATTCCGATTGGATAGGATTCGAACCTGCGAATGGATGAGGTGCGTCGCTGTGATAATCCTCGAGACTTGAAGCTGCGGACGGTGCTGTCGAATTCCTGCTTCAGTTCAAGAATTCTCTTCTTTGTCTCAGCATCATCACAGATATCTTGAACGTAAACAATATCAATAATAATAAACACTGGAGTTTGCCCGTCCTAAGACGGTTAAAATGACCTTCATAGCGTATACGATAGGAGCGCCATCTACTGAAATGAAATGAATGTAGTACCTACCCCATCCATTCCCTTTCCCTCCTCCTCCCTATCCGTGTCCCCTCGCTCTCCGTCTCCCTCCCCTACTCATTCCCCTTCCACTTCTTCTGACGCTCCCTCTCTCCCCATACCCCTCCTCTGCCTGTAGGGAATGGAGGGGTAGGGCAGCAACGACAATAACTTGACCAATAATAGGTTTACAACAGTAAAAGCAAAACCATATTAATAATATATTGAAAATAATTAAATAATCAAAATGGAAGAGTCCTTAGGAAGACCAGACTGGTTGGTACCTACCGATTGGTGTCTCCCCGCTTTGTGTTCGAACGGTGAGACTGGCTCCCTGCTGCAGCAAGAGCTCCAGCATGGGCACCTGCACCAGCAAAAAGAAAACAAGGGAACCATAGAACCTCTGCTGATTACAGCCCTTACTAGTATAATAGGTAATGTAATCAATTGACTATCATCCGTCGCATTCATTCACTAATTCACTCGTTACATCACTCAGTCATTCAATTATTCACTCAATTATTCATTCATGCAATTAGAGAATTTAAATAGCACCCTTTGGTGGCAATGTAAGGTAAATGTTATATTAGGTAATGTAAGCTAAAACAAGGTAATGTAATGTGTGGCAATGCAAGGTAATGCAACTTAAGGTAATTTAAGGTAAGGTAATGTAAGATAATGTAAAAGGTAATTTGTAATGTAACGTAATATAACGTAAGGTGATGTAAGATAAGGTAATATAACGTAAGGTAATGTAACTAAAGGTAATGTAACTTAAGGTAATTTAACGTAATGTAACGTAATGTAACGTAAGGTGTAAATATTATTTTACATGTATAGGCCTACCAAAACGTAATTTAAGAGAACCATTATTTACAAACACGTATGGAGAACCATTGCTTGAGGTATGCCCCAGGTTACCTAGCCTGACAACCGCTGCCTGGCAACCGTTACCTAGCAACCTTTGACTGGCAACTATTACCTGCCAACCGCTGCCTAGCAACTGCTGCCTGGCAACCGTTACCTAACAACCGTTTCCTGGCAACCGTTTACTGGCAACCGTTACCTGGCAACTGCTGCCTGCAGGCAACCACTTCCTGGCAACTATTCCCTGGCGACTATGGCCCGGCCTGGCAACCGCTGCCTGGCAACCGTTACATGGCAACCGTTGCCTTGCTCACCTGACACCAGAAGGCAGCGCAGTGGATCGGTTGCCACAGATCGTTGTCTGTGACGTTGACGGAGACTTTGTTGTCGAAGAGGAACTGAGCCACTTCCACGAAACCGTTCGTCGCAGCAACATGTAACTGCACAAAGAAAACGAACAAAGCATATCAACATATGGGAAGCAAGTTGCATAGAGTAATTAATTATTATTATTATAATTTTAATAATTATTATAATTATTTAATATTATTATTAATTGTTTTCATCGTCGTCGTCGTCGTTATCGTATCGTCATCGTCGTCGTCGTCGTCGTCGTCATCGTCATCGTCATCGTCATCGTCATCATCATCATCATCATCATCATCATCATCATCATCATCATCGTTATCATCAGAGCCGCGTTAAGGCTAGTGCGGGCCCGGGTTACCTTCGAAAGGCCCCCTTCTGACGATTTCCACCACGCACATATTTATAAAATGCCGGCCTCTCAAAACTGCGGGCCCGGGTGCTGCAGCACCCATAGCACCCTCCTGGTTATCATCATCATCATTGTTATGATATTTGTTAATTATTATTTATTATTATTATTATTATTAGCATAACTAGAAATAGTAGTAGTAGTCTTAAGTAGTAGTTTCTATTGCACCCATGTCTAATGCAAAGGATTCAACACACCCACCAAAACCAAGCTGTAATTGGATCAATAGCCAGAAGATCAGACTGTTACAACAGGCAGCCTATGGTGGATAAGCGAATGGAAAAACAAATAAGTCTTAAGTCGACAACGAAAACATGACATTAGTGTCTAAACAGACAGGGCGAGAGATATTGAGCAGAGACGGACAGATACACAGACAGACAGAGAGACAGACAGACAGACAGAGACTGACAGAGACAGACAGAGACAGACAGAGACAGACAGAGATTGATTGAGCAGAATGGACAGATACAGGGAGAGAGAGAGATATCAGCAAGGATGAAGAGATACATGGAAAGAGGGAGAGAGTTCCAGATTCTCGGTCCATCTGCAAAGACAGAGAGAGAGGGGTGGATAAGCGGTTTGGAAACAGATAAATCTTAATTCGAGAACGAAATGACACAAGCGACTAAGCAGAACGGACATGGTACTTATTCTTGTCCTTCTGTTTGTATGCCTTTCTATCTGTCTCCCTTTGTCTGTATGTTTATTTGCCTGTTCTGTTAGTAGTTAAGATTTATGTCTCCCTGTCCTATAGCGCATTGGATAACACACTGGCATGGTGGCCGAGAGTTACCGAGTTCGAGCCCGTAGGGCGGAAATGCTTAAACAGGCTGCTACTAACGCCGTGTATTGCAGGCTGTCTGTTCTGTTAGTAGTTAAGATTTATGTCTTTTAAATTTGTGTTCTTGTGAATTGTTTCAAATGCATAACTGTAATGATAAATAGTAGTTTGTCAATCGTATTGTTTCAATAAAGAATAATTATAGTAAATATATGTCTGGCTGTCTATCTATCTGTCTAGTAGTAGACCGATAATGTTTTCCCTCCTTAATAATAATAATAATAATAATAATTCTAATAATATAATAATAATAATAATGATAAATAAGAATAATGATAAATAATAATAACAAAAGACAGAATCTGGAGAGTAGATAAATATAGTATACCGGGGTTTCCCCGTTGTGTCCTCGAAATTCCAGACTGGTTTCGTTTTCCAGGCGTTCTTTGAGATCTGCAAGCATCGTCTTTTCTGGGATGAGACGCGTATCGTTGATCAGGTCTTGGGTGACACCTATCGACAGATTTACAAAACACACAGTAATGTCAACAAATGCCATTGCAGTCAACCTGTACGTTGAATGAACGGCTGGATGAATGAATGAATGAATGAATGAATGAATGAATGAATGAATGAATGAATGAATGAATGAATGAATGAATGAGAACCTGACTGATGGGCAAATTACTCGGAATTTAAAATTACAAAATACATGGGAAAATGTAATTGAATTACAAATTAACAAAATAACAAATTGCTTCAGTTTCAAGTAATTTCAATTACGTAATTGAAATTACGCATTGAAATTACGTAACTTCAATAACGTAATTTCAATGCGTAATTTCAATTAGCCTACTGCCCATCCCTGCTGAATCGTCAATTAATAAACGATTCCTAATCAATCAATCAACATTTGAATAATTACTAACTGGACAGACGGTCGCTAATTGACTGACTTATCAATAAATGGGCCTACAAAATTTATTGACCTGCTGAATGCATAGTAATTAAATGACTAATGGGCAATATCATAATTACTGTCATTCAAATGAAATCAAATGAAGTCAAATCAAATCTCCTCTAATATAATCTAATATAATATAATCTAATCTAATCTAATCTAATCTAATCTGTTGAAGACCTCGTTTGGCCATTTCCGCTTCGATGTAGTCTAGAGCGCTTTCATGTTCGCAGATGTCGTACGGCATATTCCCATCTCCATTGACCGCCAACAGGTCAGCACCTCTGCCAATACAAAGCCACAGTTCGAGGTCAGGTCACGCCTACGAGGTCAGGTCAAGTAAGCTCAGATATATAGGTAAGGTCAGAAGAGGCACTTTCACCATAATGAAAACATTATAATAATTTTGCAAATAGTTTTAACACATGCACTCAATGACATACATATAATAATCATCGTCGTCGTCGTCTTCGTAATTATCATCATCACTATTATGAATTATACATCATCACTATTATAATAATAATAATAATAATAATAATAATAATAATAATAATAATAATAATAATAATAATAATAATAATAATAATAATAATAATAATAATAATAATAATAATAATAATAATAATAATAATAATAATAATAATAATAATAATAATAATAAATAAATAATAATAATAATAATATCTTTTCTTTAATAAGCGCCTGACAAACGCACTGCGCTATACATTTACATGTCATGCAATTTAAATCTTAACTACTAACAGAACAGACAGCTTGCAATACAACGGCGCTAATAGCAGCCTACAAAGCATATCCGCCCAACGCGGGCTCGAACTCGGTACCACTCGGTCTACGTGCCAGATGTTATCCAATGCGCCACGGGCCCCCCATGACAAATGACGAAGCATCAATCGATGGCGCTGAGCAACTGTGAGTGAAGGACTTGCTCAAAGTCCCAACACAGTAACCGTCTCAGGGGAGAAGGATCGAACCCTCACTCTCCGCTTTACAAGGCGAACGGTCAATAAGAGTTAAAAATGATTTATTAATCTCCTAGCGTGTCCCATCCTTATATAGCATCGGTTGACATCGTTTAAAAGGTGTCTAAATAAACCGTCTCAGGTGAGGAGGATCGAACCCGTACTCATCGCATTTCAAGGCCAACGCTCTACCCAATAAGCCACCATGTACCACGAGAGATAAGATTAGATACTCAGTATACAATAGCGCATAAGAAATCACCCGTAAAGTGTCGATTTTCGTTGGTTTAAAATAATTTGAGGAAATCTGAATTTTTTTGGAAATTTTCTTCTTGTCAGAGGAGGCTCTTCGTAGACCGCAGAGTCTTCGTTATCCATTGACAAACGTTTCAAAATATTATTGTTTCTGAATCGCGGAAATATTTGTCCATCTTTCGATGTTTTTATAGCGCCAGAGATGGGAAGACCGTCGGGTCCCGGCTAATGAACCTCTCCGACCCTCCGGGAAATCAGGTGGACAAACACAGTAACCAGGGCAACCGTTGAACGGTAGGGGTTGGGGGTAGGGGATGTACGTTACAAGCCCAGTGGTCGATATATATATTATACAGGCTCTTCACACGGAGTTTTGGAAGTAGCCATGTCTACATGTAGGGCGCACGTGGACGTGTGAGTGTTTAGGCAATATGTCATGCACGTGTGTGTGTGTGTTTGGTATATAGGTTATATATATATATATATATATATATATATATATGTATGTGTGTGTGTGTGTGTGTGTGTGTGTGTGTGTGTGTGTGTGTGTGTGTGTGTGTGTGTGTGTGTGTGTGTGTGTGTGTGTGTGTGTGTGTGTGTGTGTGTGTGTGTGTGTGTGTGTGTGTGTGTGTGTGTGTGTGTGTGTGTGTGTGTGTGTGTGTGTGTGTGTGTGTGTGTGTGTGTGTGTGTGTGTGTGTGTGTGTGTATGTATATGTATGTGTAGATGTATGCAATGGTATTGTATTGCACGTACGTGTATGCGTATGTAGGCTCATGTATGCATGTATTCATTCACCCATCCAGGCATCATTCAGTCCGTCCGTCCTCCCTTCCTCCATCCATCCTTCCGTCCGTCCATCCATCCATCCATCAATCCATCCATTCATTCATCCATTCACCCACCCACCCACCCACCCACCCATTCATCCGTCCATCCATTAATCCACCCATCCCTCCCTCCGTCCTTCCACCAACCCAGGCATCCATCCATCCATCCATCCATTCATCCGTTCCCTCTCCATCCATCCATCCATCCATCCATCCATCCATCCATCCATCCATCCATCCATCCATCCATCCATCCATCCATCCATCCATCCATCCATCCATCCATCCATCCATCCATCCATCCATTCATCCCTTCCCCTCTCCATCCATCCATTAATCCACCCATCCCTCCCTCCGTCCTTCCACCCACCCAACCACCCATCCATCCTTCATTCACTTATTCCATTCTCTTCTACAGAGAAACAAAATCCAGACCACCCGGACTGGTAACCAGCTAAAAAACGAATTTGCCAGACGGGACAGGGAACCAGAGCGACATCCGATCTCTGACAGAAGACGGGAGGGGAGAGTGGGGCGAGTAAAGCCGACGGTAGGGGAAGCCGGGTAGCGTCCACACCTCGAAGCGAACGGAGAATCCAATTTCCTGCCGCGCGACCAGAAATATATATATATATATGTCCCTCATTATATGGAACTCCTTAGTATATATATATATATATATATGTATATATACTAAGGTGCTATATAGAATGAGGGACAGGACCTGGAACGACCGGGCGGAGTTTGTGGCGGATCTGCCGGAAGGAATGTTCCGGTTCTTATCATACGTAATGAGTTAGGGTCTTGCTTTAGCTTACCCTACCTAATGATGAAGGAAGGGAGGTAATGAACAGGCAACCAGTCGCTTCTAAATCCACTGCTGTCGGGGTTCGATTTAAGTCGCCAGGTCCCTCAGTCTGAGTGGTATAGGGTAAGGTATATAAGGTAAGTTGAGGTCAGAAATGGTCAGGTTTAAGGTAAGATACGGCAATGTATGTTACTGTAATTCAGGTTAAATTATGGTAAGGATTCTGGCAATATGTGTCACCATGAGCGGCAACACAACCATGGGCTGTGATGGTGGCAATGGTGACAGATTCCGGATGTTACGGGGCGCATCGAAACCAATCTAATCCAATCTAATCTAAAATAATCTAATCTAATCTAATCAAACATAATCTAATCTAACATTAGATGGGGCGCGGTGGTGTAGGGGTATGTTCGGTGCCTTGCAGCCGGAGGGTTGCGGGTTCGAATCCACCTCAAGCCGCTGTGTAGGGACCCTGGGCAAGTCCTTCACTCGCAATTGCTCATGCGCTTCGACGTGAAACATAATCTAATCTAATCTAATCTAATCTAATCTAATCTAATCTAATCTGTTCGAAGTTGGACAACACTTATTCTAATCTATTATATTCTAAGGCAAAACTAATTAATCTATTCTATAAAACGCTGGAAACTACAGGTATACTGTGAACGGTGCGTTATAAATGGTAATGGAAATTGCAAATTCATACAGCGCCACTTTGAGAGAGAGACTCATCAGAGGCGCTCCCGAACTAACCCAATGAAACCACGATTGAACAAAATGATCTTCAGGCGCTTGTGGAAAAGAGGTAAAGACAGGAAAAGAGAGGCAAAGAGACGCAGAGAGAGGCAGAGGGAGGGACAGAGAGACAAAGAGAAACAAAGAGAGACAAAGAGAGACAAAAGAGGCAAAGATAGACAGAGTCTCAGAGAGAAGCAAAGAGACGCAAGGAGAGGCAAAGAGATGTAAAGAGAGGTAAAGAGAGGGAGGCAAAGAGTGGCAAAGAGACGCAAAGAGGGACAAAGAGAGACAAAGAGAGGCAAAGATAGACAGAAAGGCAGAGAGAAGCAAAAAGAGGCAAAGAGATATAAAGATAGGCAAAGAGAGGCAAAGAGACGCAAAGAGACCCAAAGAGACGCAAAGAAAGGTAGAGAGGCAAAGAGAAGAGAGAGAAGGCAAATGTTTAATAACAATAACACTACTAAACTACTCCGGAAGCTTCTAAGTCAAAGAATTGTAACACTTGCTGTTCGACGAGGTATCTGCAGAGTGGAGCGTGGCCACAGGTGGCAGCAGCGTGCAGCGGTGTCCACAATTCACTGTCGCAGGCGTTGACACTTGCTCCGAATTCGACGAGAAGGTGCAACATCTCATCTAGGTTGTCAATGCAACACTGCAACACAAAAAGACAATGCAATTCACATGCTAAAAACATGAAGAACTGTAACATAAGGACGCGGTGGTGTAGGGGTATGTTCGGTGCCTTGCAGTCGGAGGGTTGCGGGTTCGAATCCACCTCAAGCCGCCGCGTAGGGACCCTGGGCAAAGTCCTTCACTCGCAATTGCTCATGCGCTTCGGCGTGAAACTCCGATTCAGTGTCCGCGCTGTATAGTCGGAAGCGCCTCTGAGTAGAAATCTTGAATGGGCGCTATATAAATATCTGAAATGAATTAAATGAATCATTACTACTACTGCTATCATTATCATCACTTTTTATTATTTTTCGCTTACTGTCTGAGAATGCAAAACAATAGATATGCTGTAGTTGGCATAAGCAAATTATAGAATAAATTCTAAATTATTTGCAAATCCTAAAACATATGTAAATATTATACGTACATTTCTGAATAATATTCAAACAACATGTAGGCCTAGACTCTTCTAGCTAACTGTGCGTTGTTTTGCTAACTGATACAAGAATAATTATTTTCGTTCGTAATGACACTTGACACGAGAATAGACTGGCGCAGAGATCGCCTCTGAGTAGGTCTCTTGAAGAGGCACTAATAAATTCTCTGAATGAGTGAATGAAATTCAAAGTCACATACAGCATAAATTGTATAAATGTTATGCAAATTCTAACTTCAAAGTGAGTTACAATTATGTTTACTACAAAATAGATTCTAAATCACATGTATATTACATGTAGATTCACCGCGTAATAGCCGTAAGTGCATTTCGAGTTGGAGTGTGTCCCATATATTCAGTCTGCTAATCCTTTTAGATCCGAGCAAAGGTCTGCCTACCAGTAGAACCCTCGTGTCCATTCCCCCACAGTTTCAGCGCTTACCAACACAACCAGAACGTAAAGAGAAGGACCACTTGAGCCAAACGACCTCAAACGCACGGCTCTTAATTCCACCATTAAACTGTTTATGGCGCGAATAAATCACTTCAGACCGAAATGTAAATAGAAGTATTTTTATGACAGAAAGCGTTAAATGCTTTGAATAAAAGTATTTTTACGACAAAGCGCATTAAATGCTTTTAATAAAAGCTTTTGTTACGACGAAGCGTAAAACTGCTGTGAATTTCTATGGAGTTGCTCGAAGAAATCGTCGCTAAATACGGCGCAATCGAGATATCTAAAGGACTATACTGGAAGAATATGAGAAGCACGGCGACATTTTATCTTGACGGCATGCACGGTGTTAGATGAGATGGAAGCGTCATTATAATAATAATAATGACAGCGCTCTAAAAAGGTCAGCACCATAAAAAGAGACCTCGTAAAAGGTCATTGTCCTTACAAGGACAGCTGCCTAACACCACGGGATTGCCTGCTCGGTTTGATTAATATCTAGGGCATTAGACACCGGTGTGATAGAAGTTACTAAGTACAATCAAAATTACAGTAGAAAAAGGACAGTGTCACATCAGGCACAGTGTCGTAACACGGACAGCAGTGTCATAAAACAAGGACAGGTCAAAACCAGGACAGGTCGTAACAAAGACAGTTCGTTACAAGGACAGGTCAAAACCAGGACAGGTCAAAACCAGGACAGGTCTTAACAAGGACAGGTCAAAATCAGGACAGGTCGTAACAAGGACAGGTCAAAATCAGGAGAGGTCAAAACCAGGACAGGTCAACACATGGACAGGTCGTAACAAGGACAGGTTATAACAAGAACAGGGCGTAACAAGGTCAGGTCATGAATAAGGACAGATCATAATAAGGACAGGTCATAGCAAGGACAGGTCGTAGCAAGGACAGGTCATAATAAGGAAGGTCATAACAAGGACAGGTCGTTACAAGGACAGGTCATAACAAGAACAGGTCGTAACAAGGACAGCGTCATAACAAGAACAGGTCGCAATAAGTACACCGTCATAGTAGGGATATCATTCGAGGTCACAATCTAAAAATGTTTTAAATCTGGGCTCAATTAGTTAGATCGATGTTGTTGAACATTTTGCAATGCAAATTCTCCATCAATTCGACACCTTTAAAACGGTTTTCACTAAGGCTATATATGCACTCGTGTACCACATTTAAATAACTGTCAACATGGTGGCCTCCTATCACACAATAAGGTCGATGTCAACGGCTCTGGCAGCCGCACGATGTCGTTAAACAACGAAAACTAAATATAAAAGTTATTGAGATTAGACACCTTTAAAACGATCTTAACTAAAGCTATATAAGCACCCGTGTACCATTTAAATAACTCTCAGTTTCATGATCACATATCACAAAATAATTAAGATCGAAGTCAACGGCTCTGGCAGCCGCACGATGTCGTTAAACAAGAAAACCTAATAAGAAAAGGTTATTGAAATTCGACACCTTTACCAAACGCTCGCAACTAACAGCTATATATTATCGTGTACTGCATTTGATTTTTGTTTAAAATATGTTATGTAATAATAATAAGAACCCGATGTTAGAAAATTATAAACATTACTTATTGGTTAATGAATATTCATATTACAATATTACTATCATTCAATTTTAGTTCTTCAATATTGCATAATGGTATGGTTTGGTTAATGTACATGAACAGTTTAAAGGAATACCTTAATCAATTATAATACATGTATGCTTTGTTAGTTAATGAAATTTGTCAGGACATAATGATCACAACAATATGAGATAAATACTTTATGTTGCAAAAATATTGAATATTAGTGAAATTGTAAAGCTCTGTTTCGACACCTTTAATGGTGTTGTTCGGATGCTATAAGTTTTTTGTTCTAATAAGTATTGGTTTTTGTATTGTCGACACGGCCTTAAATGTCATAACTACGACTATATATTATCGTGTACTGCATTTAAGTACATGTCTGCCTGTTATCTTCATTTAAGATAAGTCGACGATTCAGAATAGACACCTTTTATATGCGAGTAACGAACGACATTAATACAACCGTGAACTGGTGTTGTTTACTCTTCACCACATAGTCGGTGTTTTCATCTAAGACAAGGTCGACGCTAAGGCTCTCACAATTTGTTACACTTATTTGGCAAGGACGAGGTGGCGTAGTGGTATGTTCTGTGCCTTGTAACCTGAGGGTCGCAGGTTCGAATCTACTTCAAGCCATTGCATAGCGACCCTGGACAAGCTGCTCACCCACAATTGTCTGTGAGGAGGGCAACGAGAAACCACCTCACTCATCTCATCCCCGGGTGGCGTAGGCCTAAAAGCCAATGGACCTGCCTACGGGGAGAAAACTCATCATCATCATCATCATCATCATCATCATCATCATCATCATCATCATCATCATCATCATCATCATCATCATCATCATCATCATCATCATCACTTGTTTGCATGCATGCATGCACAATGCACATGTAGGCCTATGTATGTAAGCTTAGACTTGTTTGTTTGTAAGCTCGAATGTATATAATTATGCTTGAATGTATGTACAAAATTTACAAATGTCTGTATGCAATATGAATATGTCTGTATGTATGTGTGTATGCATCTGGCTCCAGAAGACAAGACCAAGTGGCATCAAAACTCTAATTTGTAACTTCTATTGAGCCGGTGTCTAATGCAGAAGGCATCAACCGATGGCACATGGGGTATCCCTAGAGTCCTCTTTGCCCGTGATCACTGACAGAGTTCTGTTAACTCTTTTCATTTATTATTTTATTTGTCTGGTTTATGCTTCGACATGTAACTGGGTGCGGTGTGCCACCCAGATTTGTCTCTTTTCAAATAAACGAATATATATATATATATATATATATATATATATATATATATATATATATATATGGTAACCGTTTGTTCAGAACGATCGTTTTAAACACCTTTAAAATGGTGTGAAACGCTGCTATAATAAGCCTTGGATACGGTAGTGAATGGATTGTTAAAGTTACCGATTTTCTCTGATTTATTGGGTGTTCTGACATCAATTAACCTTCTCTTATCCTATGTCCCTTGACGCGGGCGATTTTGCACGGATATATATATATATACGTCAGAATGTGTCGTATACGTCCCTATGTGGTCGACCCTCCCCGACCCGAGAAGACAAGACCCAGGAAGGAGAAGTTGACTGACCTGATGGAGTGCGGTCAGTCCATCCTCGTTTCCGAAGTTAGGGTCGACACCAGACGACAGCAACGACCTCACTATGCACAAACAACAACAGAACAAAGGATTCAATTATCATGCTGCTATAAGAATAGACACGACTCCTGTAGAACTTCCGGGCAATAGCACATCCAACTGTGCTTACACTACAACAAATGCACGCATGCATGCATGTGCGCGTGTAAGTATGTAGTAGTTGTTTCAGTTTAACGACACTGTGTGATAACAAAGATCATTAGCGTCGCCCTCCTCCTTTATCCCGGATTTTGACTGGTAGTGTCATGTACGTATGCTTGCGTATAAATACATTTACGTATGTCTATATCACATGGCAACTCCGCCACTACCCTGCCTCCGATAGCGCCAGACCCAAGCCAGGATGCTATTCAACTAAACAAGATTTCTCTGGATCTGGTTATTTAAGCTCTTCATTTTACCCCTTTGACTGACCCTAACTCTTCCTTCCCGATGTTCCCCTTTATGTACAATAACTTTTCTCTTTCAATTCTTGGCTTGTATGCATAAATTTTGTTTGTTTGAATGGATTAAGGTTTCCACGTACAGCGCCGTGCTTTTGCTAGTGCTTCTCATTAAAGAATATACTTACTTACTTATTTAAAGGAGGAGGGTAACGCTAATCATCTTTGTTATGACACAGCCTCGTTAAACAACAACTAACAACCATATTTATGGTATCTACCTATTCCTGTGTGCATGCATGTGTATCGATCCTCTTCCTCCCCTGAGACGGTTACTGTGTAGGGGCCTTGAGCAATTCCTTCACTTATATAATTGCTCAGCGCCATCGATTGATCAATGCTGTGTCCATATTAGATAGTGGCGGCTCAATAACTGAATAATAATAATAATAATAATAATAATAATAATAATAATAATAATAATAATAATAATAATAATAATAATAATAATAATAATAATAATAATAATAATAATAATAATAATAACAAATAATAAGCGCCATAAATTATGCTTCGTCATAGATAAAGCGCTTAATAATAATAATAATAAAAATAATAATAATAAAATAATCTGTAAATGGTGCAGCAAGACCAATTCAGAGAGGAGGAGGCGGCGGCCTAGCATCGCCACACGTAGCCATAGATCTTTCCTTCCTTGACAGATGGAAACCTCCAAGGACATGGAAGGACTTCAGGAGTGGCAGTGGGTCCGGCGGCAGAGAACGAAACGTCATTCATCATTTGCGAATGTAAAACTGGACAGAAAAGCGATTGGTCAGCTGTCTTCCTAGATGACCACTTCAATCCATCTGCCCACCAACCACTCTACTAATCTAATCTAATCTAATCTAATGTAATTCTAAAGATCAGATCCCTACAGCGTCTTTGTGAGGTTAAAAATTACATACATATACACATACGTACACAGTACTACACACATACATTCATACATACATACATACAGACACTCATACACATGTACATTCATGCATACTTATATGTGGGACTATAATGATTGTGCGCCAAGGTGCAGTTGGCAGTTGGCATTAAGGGATACTGTCACTAACATACTTAATGTGAGAAACGTTTATTGTCAGGATACTTTATACTTTTTAAGTGTGTTTATAAGATGTCTGTACACCAAAGTGCGATTAGCAATTGATTAATAAAGAATATACTTACTTACTTACTTACTTACTTATACATATTTTAAAAAACATTCATAACACATCCATCCATACACACATACACACATAAATAAACACATACATACAAACATACATACACACATACATACACACATGCACTCATAGTACATACAGACATTTCTATATACATACATTATACATTCAACGCATACATTCATACATACATACAAAGCACGTTCATACATACATACATACAAACAAGTACACACTACGTACACACACATATTATACCCACATACATAATACATTCTCTTCTCTTCTCTTCTATTCTATTCTATTCTATGTTATTCTCTTTACGGACTGATAAAGCGCTCCTCACAGTACAACCTAATCAAGAGCAGAGGCGTTCCTATGCAGTGCGAAGAACCTCTGGAAAAAAGAAAAGTCTTAAGAGAACGGGCAGAAGCAGTATGGTGCTCCCAGATAAGATCTCAGCACGAGTTATAGCATATGTAACGTGTACATACACATACACACAAACAAGTACATACACACACACACACACACACACATACTTACATGCACATACATTCATACATACATATAAACAAGTATATACACACATACATGTATTTATACATAGAAAAACCATCCGATGCACGTGCAGTATGCGGTGCACTTGCACTTGCAACAAACGCGTGACAAGTGACAACGACAACGTACAACACCCAGACAACGAATCGTCCTCTTCACGCCATGCACTGGGAATTCCTCGGAGGTTAAAGGTCATCGCACACGTCACGTGACCAGCATCAGCAGCGCCATCTGCCTAAGAGTTTCACTGCGTTGACAAGATAAACGGCCTTCGTCTGGCAACTAGAGGAGGAGGAAAACCGTTCCTTCTTCTCGTACTTCCATCGCCTGGAAAATTTTATTTATGTTCTCCTATCCGTGGAGGTTCTTTGCTGACAAGTCACCAATAAATCAGTCGAACACGGTGCCTGATTGGTTAGAGCGTTCGTCTTGTAATGCGTAGAACAAGGGTTCGATCCTCTTCCTCCCCTGAGAGGGTTAATTTAGACACCTTTAAAACGACGCCAACCGATGCTATATAAGGATGGGAAACGATAGGCAATTATTGAATTATTGAAGGGAGAGCATACTTGGTTGAGCGTTCGTCTTGTAATGCGTAGAACAAGGGTTCGATCCTCTTCCTCCCCTGAGACGGTTAATTTAGACACCTTTAAAACGGTGTCAACCGATGCTATAAGGAAGGGAAACGATAGGCAATTATTGAATTATTGAAGGGAGAGTATACTTGGTTGTATTGTATTGTATTGTATTGTATTTGAACACTTGTTATAGCGCCCCAACCAGATTTCCCATTCAGAGGCGCTCCCGACTACTGCGCGAACGCTGAGTCGGAGTTTCACGTCGAAGCGCATGAGCAATTGCGAGTGAAGGACTTGCCCAGGGTCCCTACGCGGCGACTTTGAGGTGGATTCAAACCCGCAACCCTCCAGCTGCAAGGCACCGAACATACCCCTACACCACCGCGCCCCAGTTGTATTGTGATGTGTTGTATTGTGTGTTGTATTGTACTCCACGTTTATAATGCGACCGAGCCACCCGCAGTAAAGATCCGAGAAATTAATCTCTGATAATCCGACCCGACCGGGAAGCGAACCCGGGGCGCCGACGCGGAGAGCGGGCACCAACCCACTCGGCCGTCTTGAACGCGTAGAACAAAGGTTCAATCCTCTTCCTCCCTGAGACGGTTTATTTAGACACCTTTAAAACGACGTCAACCGATGATATATAAGGATGGGACACGATAGGCAATTATTGCAGGGAGAGTATACTGTCTTGGTTGAGCGTTCGTCTTGTAATGCGGAGAGTAAGGGTTCGATCCTTCTTAACTGAGATGGTTAATTTAGGCACCTTTTAAACGGTAACAACCGATGCTTTATAAGGATGGGACACGATAAGCGATTAATGACTCTAATCTGGCGCTCGCCTCGTAACGCGAAGAGTATGGGTTCAGTTTTCTTCCTCTTCTAAGACGGTTAATTTAGAAACCTTTAAAACGACGTCAAACGATGCTATATAAGGATGGGAAACGATAGGCGATTATTGAAGTGAGAGTATACTTGGTTGAGCATTCGCCTTGTGACGCGGAGAGTAAGGGTTCGATCCTACTCCCCTGAGACGGTTACTGCCATGCTTTTATTAACAACGAGTCACCGCGTTTTCCACTTGCTTCTCAGTGTGCCCACAGTATTGGACAAAACGGATTACTGTGTACACCAATCACCATAATATAATAATGGCAGGAATCTAACGGACGGACGGAGAAAGTAGGGAAGTAGGGGCGGACGGAAGTACTGGAGATAAGTACGGTGGAGGAAGGGAGGAGGAAGAGGCATATCACGTGACGACGCATCTCCTGACATTTTCAAATTGTTTTTAACCGTCTTAGGACGGGCAAAAACATCTAGTAGCCTAAACTTCAGACTAACTCCTGAAAGTTCTTGTTGCGGTTTGCCAGCTTGTTTTTAAAATAAACGAATATATCGGTTATCACTTTAGCTGTGCCGTTTGTCACTCAGTAGTGTCTGCCGTCTCCAGACAGGGTTTTTGAAAGTGCACGGACGAAACAGTTTTCCGTGAGGAGCAGAGGGCGCTCTGGTAAGAGACGGGTGATCGAAAGGAGAGAGAGATTCATTGCGACCTGGTCCAGCGGCTGACAAGCAGCATGAGAAGGTGGATTTTTATCTACTTGGGGTCGACCGAGTCCTATAATCAGACGCACGAAACACAGATAAGCAGTGCGACCATTCCTTGGGATTCTTCCCAAGATCTTGGGATTTTTGGGGTCCGACTTGGGATCTTGGGATTTTGCCTAGCAATCTTGGGATTTTTCTAAGGTCTACAGACTAGTTTTTTACCGTACTTTTCAACAGTGGCAGCGAATCAGATTAGAAAAAACTCGCGAGAGTCGTTTCTTATTATTGTTAAACATTGTAATTGGTTAATTCAATGCTCCGGGTTTTAATCCGGGTTTTTTTCTTTGCCACCTCTTATAAGCTAGGAATTTTTTAATAATTGTGATTGTTAGAGCGCATTTCATATTTCATCACAACTTTTTCTTTTTTAGTAACTTGGGATTTTTGGTACACTTTTGGCCAATATTAGGATTTTTCTGGCAAGAGCTTGGGATTTCAGAAAATGGAGAGTGGTCGCACTGCAGATAAGGCATCGATAACGCTGAAATCTTCTACAATCCTGAGTAGGCATCCTTGAAGGGGCGCTATATAAATTTTCTGAAATAAATATCCGTCCAGACGATAAATGACCTGGGAGGGGAAGCAGAAAGGGTCGCGTAACTCCGCTTCTGTCTGTACTCTGACAGTGCCAGTCCAAAGCCTGGATAAAGGAGGAGGGCGACGATAATGATCTTTGTTGTCATACAGTGTCGTTAAACTGAAACTGGACGCGCAGCAAAGGCCGCTACCAGCATCCAAAGTTTTGCATGGGATAGAAGTATTATTATTATTAGTGTTATTGCTATTGTTATTCTTCTGTAATTGTTAATAAATAGGGATGCGGATTTTAGCCAACTCAGCCATAATGAGACGTCGAGGGACCGTACACTGTCGGTGGGAAGATGAGACGGCGAGGGAGATGACTGGTCACCCGTCCACATACGCCGAGACTAAGAAAATGAAGTCGCTAACACTTCATACCCATGGCTGCCTCAGGGTTAGCTTAAGGGACTGCTATAATTCTTCATGTTCAATTATCATTATTATTGCAATTATGCGTTTACTAAAAGCTACATTTGATGACGACAAGACCAAGAAGAACAAGAACAAGGCCAAGAAGAACAAGAACAAGACCAAGAAGAGCAAGAACAAGGCCAAGAAGAACAAAAACAAGACCAAGAAGAACAAGAACAGGAACAAGAAAAGCAAGAGCAGTGCCTTGAGCCAACCCTGAGAGGCAATCATCGGTAGAAAGTGACAGCGACTTCATTTTCTTAGCCTCGGCATTTACTGCTATGGTGGTTGCCAGTCCTCTCCCTCGGCCACTGAGCCCCCCACCGGCAGTTTGCGGCCGATGTACTCGTTTCATATCGGAATTCGCCACTGGAGCCAAAAAACTCTAAGACCTTTCTGCACTGGCGTGGATTTGAACCGCTGACCTCTTGGATTTGAACCGCTGACCTCTTGGATTTGAACCGCTGACCTCTTGGATTTGAACCGCTGACCTCTTGGATTTGAACCGCTGACCTCTTGGATTTGAACCGCTGACCTCTTGGATTTGAACCGCTGACCTCTTGGATTTGAACCGCTGACCTCTTGGATTTGAACCGCTGACCTCTTGGATTTGAACCGCTGACCTCTTGGATTTGAACCGCTGACCTCTTGGATTTGAACCGCTGACCTCTTGGATTTGAACCGCTGACCTCTTGGATTTGAACCGCTGACCTCTCGATTGACAGTCGAGGACGTTTTCAATTGACTCTCGCTGCATTCGACCGAATCTCGTCCGCTCATCCCATTGACAGGAAAGAGGGTTTACAGCTTCCAATTATCACTCCAATGTTTCCCAACAACCGAGGGTCTGGTCTGACCTACTCCTCTATTCCCTCCCTTTACTATTCCTCCTCCTCCTCCTCTTTATTCTCGTCTCCTATTCTGTTTGTCTGTGTCTGTCTGTCTGTGTCTGTTTATCTATCTGTCTGTCTGTCTCTGTCTGTCTCTCTGTCTGTATTTGTCTGTCTGTCTGTCTATATCTCTCTGTCTGTCTCTGTCTGTCTGTATCTGTCTGTCTGTCTGTCTGTCTGTCTGTCTGTCTGTCTGTCTGTCACTCTCTCTCTCTCTCTCTCTCTCTCTCTCTCTCTCTCTCTCTCTCTCTCTCTCTCTCTCTCTCTCTCTCTCTCTCTTTTTTCTCTCTCTCTCTCTTCTCTCTCTCAATTCCCTCCTCCTCCTTTTATCTCCTCCGCTTTATCCTCTTTTTTCATCATACTCTGCGTCCTCTTCATCTTCCTCAACTTCATTCTCTTCAGTCGCCTTCTTTCCTCTATCTTACCTGTTCCTCCTATTCATCCTCCCCTGCTTCCTCTTGATCGCCTCCTCCTCCTCTCTCTGTCTGTCTCTCTCTGTCTGTCTCTTTCTGTCTCCGTCTGTCTCTGTCTCCGTCCGTCTCTGTCTGTCTCCGTCTGTCTCTTTGTCTGTCTGTCTCTGTCTGTCTGTCTCTCCTCTTCCATCTCTTTGTCGGCATTATCATCCTCCCATTCATCTTCATAGCTTTTCAACCTTCTCCTTTTCTCCTTCTTCCATCTCTTCCTCTTTATCATCCAACTCTTTATCATCCACAACCTCCTCATCCATAAACCAGGCGTTTCCAATTCCCATGAAGTTCCTGGTCGGTAGATTAGGAATAGGAGAAGGAGATGGAGGGGAGGAGGAGGAAGAAGAAGAGCATGTGAAGGAGGAGGAGAAGAAGGAGGAGGAGGAATAGGAGGAGGAGAAGGTGGAGGAGGAGGAGGAGAAGGAGGAGGAGTAGGAGGAGGAGGAGAACGTGGAGGAGAAGGAAGAGGAGGTGGAGGCATTCGGCTATAGGAGAAGGAGATGGAGGGGAGGAGGAGGAAGAAGAAGAGCATGTGAAGGAGGAGGAGAAGAAGGAGGAGGAGGAATAGGAGGAGGAGAAGGTGGAGGAGGAGGAGGAGAAGGAGGAGGAGTAGGAGGAGGAGGAGAACGTGGAGGAGAAGGAAGAGGAGGTGGAGGCATTCGCTGCTATTCCGATCATTCCTCCGATAAGAAAAGCTCATTGTTTAAATATCGACGAGTTCCACTGGGAAGAATCTATTCTCGCCAATCTCAGTAGTAAAAGCATCCTCTTTATTAATGCCTCATTCCATCCTTAGCACTAATATATATATACTCTCTATCTGTACTACAGTCCATCCATCCCACTGGATCTGGCTCTGGCTCTGGCTCTGGCTCTGGCTCTGGCTCTGGCTCTGGCTCTGGCTCTGGCTCTGGCTCTGGCTCTGGCTCTGGCTCTGTCTGTCTGTCAGAGTGTCTCTCGCTCTCTCTGTTTGCCTCTCCTTCCTTCTCTCTTTCGTATCTACAGACCATCTCCTCCTCCTTTCTCCTTCCATCCCTCCCTCTCCGTCTGTCCGTCTGTCCCTCCTTTCTTTCTTCTCCACTTCGTGTTTTCCAGATCCTCCCTCCCTCCCTCCCTCCTTCCCTCGGCAACCGATTTATCCATTCAACCCCTCCACCTTCTCATTTGCATCGTGAATACAAAAACAGAGGAAACTCTACTCCCAGAATATGTTCGCCTCCTACCGTCGTGCCATTTGCACGCACGCCGCCCATTTGCTGCCGATAGCCATCGCATCGCCCTTGAGGCAACGCGCAGGCCCCCTATCTTAATACACAACGGAAGAATGGACGGAAGAATGGATGGACGTACTTAGCAACGGAAAAGCAATCTGGAAAACAATGGGGAACGAATTCCAATGCATCCATCGTTCCTCCCTCTTCCTATTATTATTCTTGTTCTTCCTATTAATTCCTATTTAGCTCCCTCTGGCTCAAAGCCTGCTGCCGAGGGCTTGTTCTGATACGTTCTACTCTAATCTCAGACTGAACATAATTACTCAAGATCAGTAACGTCCCATAACACAACCCATCGAGAAATGTCGATAAACATTACCAAAGTCCAAAGAAAGCAAGAAAATATGAATAAATTACAAACATGTCATAATCGTAAATATTAATTCGTAAAAAATCTTATTTAATAATTTTAATGATAACAATTTCTTACTTTAATTCGTAATAATCTTGTTTAATAATTTTTTGAAAATAATTTCTAATTTTAATTCGTAGTAGGCTTATTTAATAATTTGAATGAAAATAATTTTTAATTTTAATTCGTAATAATCTTATTTAGCAATTTTAATGATAATGATAATTTCTAATTTTAGTTCGTAATGATCTTATTTAATAATAATTTTATTCAATAAAATACCGACCTTCCTCGATATCGTTTCTCGAGGCAGCTTCCAGAAGCACGATGTTTTCCCCAAAGCGCACTCCCCTTCCAGGGGCCTTCTGGATGGCTGGAGTCTTCTTTGTCTTCTTCCCACACTCCTTCTCCAGTTGCTTCTCAAACTGACCGTACTTCTTGATCTGCTGGACCCGCTTCTTCTTCGCTAGCTTCAACCGTTCCGCGGTAGAGAGCTTCTCTCCGGTGGCACTTTCGAAGAATTTATCATCAAATTCCGACATAGCGGCTGAAACTGTATGAAAAATCAGCGCTGTGAAATCTCATCAGTAACGTAACGTAAGAACTGTAATTACGAAATCGTAATCGTAATCGTAATCTCCAAACTTCTAAAGCGTCACTCGAAAGCCAAGCACAGGGCACCAGCTTATTCACGAGCGCTGATATACTTATGTTAAAGCGCACATATCGGGAGTCTGACACCGCGAGGAATAGGCTACACTACGCACGACTTTACAGTACAGGAAGGATGTGAAATCTGTCCTCGTAATCGTAAGCTCCAAACTTCTAAAGCGCCACTCGAAAGCCTAGCGCAGGACACCGGCTTATTCACGAGCGCTGCGTTGAGTCAGAGGTATGTGGGCCTATGCATGTATCCTCCGGGAACGAAGCTTGCAACAACGTGTTTCGGTCTTTGTTTATGAAGATGAAATAAGACCCCGTCGGAAAAATTGTTGCGTAACGTTCAACCACAACCGCAGAAGAATTATTAGACTTTGGGTATCTGGTTAACTAAAGTACATTGCAGAACCGTTGTGTCGAAGAATCTATATGGCAGGTTTTCGGTTGAGCAAAGTATCCAGCGTACGTCACGAGTTAATGCAGAATTTATGGGTTTATACTGGCTTAGTCCACTCAAAACGCCATAAACTCTGACCGAATCGTAGAATCAACACAGCAAAACAAACATCGTAATATTTTCGATCGAGTTGTCGAAGTGGTAGAGAGATGACCTTAGCACTTGCTCATCGAACAAAAGAACTGAAAAGAATTTTTCATAAATTGTCCAGAATATATTCCAACTCCAGGCAACAAATTCACAGCATCATAAAGTTCAGTCTTACAATGCCAATTTTCGAAATATCCGCCAAAATGATCGATGATACTCTGAGTGCCTGATCTAACCAGAAAAACTGTCGAGAATGGCAGATTCATCCAAAGAACGCTCAAGCCCCGAGCAACACTTTATGGGCACCATGCGTCCACAAAGACCGAAAAACCGTCACTTTTCAGTCACATAAAGTAGCATGCCAGTGTTGATCTGAATGTCTGAATGTCTATTCCGGAAAAGTCCCAGGAATTTCACAATTCCTCTTCCAACGCCAAGCACCTTTATTTGTCCACAAACAGACTAAACCCTCATTTTCTACAGAGTAATAATAGGCCTAATTGTGACACTTATCACTAGACAAATCGTAATCTCGTAATCGTATTCTCGAGATTTCTACAGCGCCCCAAAAAACGAGATGTCTGACCTACACGAGAAACTATCGCGACTTTCTTTCCGAATTCACGCATACAAAATCCAACTCTGTGGGACTTGACAAGGTACTCCTAATACAAACACTCCAAAAAATTCGGCCTCTTCGACCTGAATACACTGTTGTATTAAGCCAAAGTTTCCCCCGAGTGTATACCTCGAGGTCCAGCCTCGATCGCAAGACACACCACTAGTCGAAAGACATCGGTGGCAATCGGCCGAATAAGTTGTTTTTCACCACTCGACGGCCGGGAATCATCCTGGACTTGGTGGCCCAGTGCAGACACTTGACGGCCGCCCAGAGAAAATGTGATTGACACTCGAGTAGTCTGCTCTCGTCGGTCGAGATAGCATAAACATGTGGTATGGTCTAGTCAACAAGAGCTGCTCCAATCATTCAAACACATGATATCTTAGCGCTGCCGTTCACAGTAATGTAATGGTCCCGTTCTGGAGCAGAGTAGTCTTATTGGTAAACTGCTGTTTGTATAAATCCGCCGAAAACGACAAGAATCCATCCATCAATGTTGATGTGTTGTTAAGAAGTAACAGAAGTGTTGAACCATTTGAGCCTTTGAACTGCTTCAATTTAATGTTTGGTTCAATTTAATGCTTGCTTCAATTTAATGCCTGGTTCAATTTAACTCTTGGCCCAGTGTAACGCTTGCTTCAATTTAACACTTACTTCAATTTAACACTTACCTCAATTTAACACTTACTTCAATTTAACACTTGATTCAGTGTGATGCATGCCTCAGTGTAAAACTTGCTTCAATTTAAGGCTTGTTTCAATGTAACGCCTGCTTCAGTCTAATGCTTGCTTTAACGTAAAGCGTTTCAACGTAACACTATTGTCAATATAATGCTTCAACATAATGCTTGCTTCAATGTAACACTTGCTTCGACGTAATGCTAGTATCAATGTAATACTTCAACATAAAGCTTGAGTCAATGTACTGCTCTCTTTAACTAACACTTGTATCAATGTAGGTCCCTAACGCTTCAACATAATGCTTCCTTCAATGTACCACTTGCCTCAACGTAACTCTCAATGTGTCAATGTAACGCTTCTCTCGATTTCAGAATCAACCAATTTCCAATTTACGATAACTTTCCGATTCCTACACTGATTTACCAATTTACAAATTACAACTGTTTTCCAAGAGCTTCCGACAGCCCAAACACATTGTACAGCAGCTCTTTCCTTCTGTACATGTATATGTAAGCATTCCAAGACAGCTCTTTTATTTAAACCAGAGCTTCTACAGTCATGTTCTGTTTCTAACTAGTCAGAGTCAAATTTACGATTACATTCGGACTCGAACTAATTTACGATTACGACCGCTCGCTCCTCTCGACTCTTGGCAAGCTCTGGCTTGTTTCAATTCTGGCCAACCAATATGAAGGCTCGCTATCAACACTGACGGTCCGTCGGGCCCAGGCATCCGGGAGCGCAGAGAGAGAGAGAGAGAGAGAGAGAGAGAGAGAGAGAGAGAGACGGACGGACGACAGAGACAGAGACAGAGAGAGAGAGACAGAGACAGAAACAGAAACAGAGAGAGAGAGAAAGAGACAGACAGACAGAGATAGAGATAGAGACAGACACAGGCAGGCACAGAGAGACAGACAGAGGGAGACAGACAGAGAGACAGACAAACAGAAAGAGAGAGACGCATACGCATAGACAGACACATACACGCACATACATAGACACAGACAGACAAACACACAGACAGATAGACGATGAGTGTCTGTTGAATTGCTGTCTGTCTGCATCTGATTGTGTGTCCGTCTCAGTCCATTCTTTTCTCTCTGTATATCTGTACCTCTGTCTATGTTTCGCTCTCTGTCTCTTTCTGTCTGTCAGTATTTCTGTCTGTTTGTATCTTTCACTCTGTGTATTTCCGTATCTCTGTTTCTTCCTGCCTCATTATATAGATATCTCTTTTTCCGTATGTCTCTATCTTTTTCGATCTTTCATCCTCTTCATATCCCTCCCTCTGTCTGTGTGTCCTGCCTGTGTGTCTGTCTGCCCATCAGTCTCTATCTGTCTGTCTGTCTGTCTCTTGTCTCTCTGTCTGTCAGACTCTGTCTCTGTCTGTCTCTGCGTGCTGTGCGGTCCGTCTGTCTCTGTCTGTGTCTGTCTTTCTGTCTGTCTCTATCCATCCGACCAACCGACCGACCGACTCCTTTTGTATAACTCGTTTTGGCAACTCTTTTCCTCCAGTGGGAATTCGTTCTCCACTGCATCATCGACAGAGCAACAACAACGTCGTCGTCGTCTGCGGCAGGACCTGATGCGAAATCATCCTCCATCCTCCGTCTGCTCTGCTGTATATGCTCTACTGTACATGATACATCTCGGTTTGGTCGTCCTTTGAATTGCAAGAGACGACGTCGCTCGCTGATAGCATAGACTGAGCTGTTGTTCCTCCGACGCCTTTCCATCACCAGAGACGGGACCTCGTTCACGAGGGACGGGCCCTAAGAGGGAGCAAGAGGGAGAGGGATAGGGAGGGAGAGACACAGACAGACAGACAGACACACACACAGACAGACAGACAGAGACAGACAGACAGAGACAGAGACAGACAGAGAGGCAGACAGAGGCAGACAGAGACAGACAGAGACAGACAGAGACAGACAGAGACAGATACAGAGACAGAGAGACAGAGAGAGAGACAGAAAGAGACAGAGAAAGAGATAGAGAGTCTTAGAAAGAGAGCAATATGCTCGGAGAGAGGAAGACTGACAGACAGACAGACAGACAAACAGACAGACAGACAGACACAGACAGCGCTATAGAGAAAGGCACAGTGACAGCGACACACAAAGATGTATTAAATTCGATTTCCTGTTAAGTTTACGATCATCTGTTACTACGACTATATATCATGAAACCTCTCTGCGTACATTCGAGTTTGAATATTAAGCTTATTAACAAACGAATAATTACTATAATTATTAAAAGCGTTCTACTTCCGCGCGGGCGATAACATCCCAAAAAAGCTAGTAGCCCGTGCGCCCAGAAAACAAAACTGGGTCTAGATCTAAATTGTGATACTTCAATTGCAACAGCCGCCACGATAAAATCAATAGGCGTATGTCGGACAAGGGTTTGATTAAGTTCATAATTCACTTTCCAAAGTCAACATCATTAACTGGGCCAATTATCGCAACAGGACAAAAGCGAGCTAAGTTCATTAGGCCTAGGCCGTATACTGTCATGCAAGTCACTGCATCAAACACGTTTCATCATCATATATTATTCGTTTATTGTGTTAACAACAGACATAACGCTGATGGTGTACAATAGAAAAGAAACTAGGCCTAGATAGTAGCCTATAGTATGAAGCAATAGCTAATTAGTAAGAGTTCAGGAATAACATACGAGATATAAAATTTCGAGAGTCTTTGTCGGAAAGGTTAAAGTTATGTGGTCTGACCCTAAGAAATAGGGCGTGAAAAAAATAGGGTTGGCAAAAAGGCATCTGAGTGAATGATTCTCATTTAAGAGGACGGCTTTGAAGAGTGAAGTGTCTGCTTTATTAGCAAGGGGAATCTGTGTGAATAAATCCAGAGCCTTTTAGTTTCTTGCGAGAATTATTAGAAACCAGTTTGAAACTGGAAGTAGCCTACTTATTTAATAATTATATGAAATTTGTTTGTTTGACAACGAAGTACGTTTTTTAAACTTAAACCTCGGTTTGTGCAGAAGTAAATAAGTTTTGCGTCTAAACTGGCAGGCATCTTTGATACTGGTTGCATGCAACATGAAAGTTTTATAGCCCAAATATATTTTCTAGGATTTGCTCAGTAAAACGCTTCACTCGCTTAGTGAGGTAATGATGATTAAATATGAAAGAAGTTAAGCACTGGTTCATTTGACTAAAATACATAAACAGTGGGTTGGTCAAATTAAAAAATAATATAATATGCCACCTAGCGAATGTATGAAATATATCCGACCACAACGGTGGCACAACCTCAGAATTGTTGCAAGTTTCCACGACGTAATTATACCAACAGTTTCATTTGCTTGTTATTTAATTGCCCTGTCAAATGAAACTAATTTTTAATCGAGCCACCAACCAGCTTAAGAGAGAGAGAGAGAGAGAGAGAGAGAGAGAGAGAGAGAGAGAGAGAGAGAGAGAGAGAGAGAGAGAGAGAGAGAGAGAGAGAGACAGACAGACAGACAGACAGACAGACAGATGACAGACAGACAGACAGACAGACAGACAGACAGACAGACAGACAGACAGACAGACAGAGATAGAGAGAGACAGAGACACAGGCTTAACGACTGCGCGCAGTACGCGTTCAAGCTGGCAACGCTCCCATTATTGGAAGCCGACGTAAATGATACTACAGTAATCTATCCAATACTAGATCTAATACACGCATGAACAAGAGTAGGCCTTGGCATACTCTACAGACGGCCTTGGATGAAAGCGTTCAAGAAATGATCCACAATTAGTGGAACTGATCAAACCAGCGCGTAGTGTGAGATAGACCTACTACTTGTTCAGTAGGCCTAAGGTATTAACTTATCTTTGATCGTTTTTCGTTCACAGTTGCTGGTCCCTGCATCTGGAACTCTACCGCCTCCTGTTAGCAAACCCTGTTACCGAGACGACCTCTCGCTCTAAACTGAAAACCTTCCTCTTCTATAGTCTGTTAGCGGTTTATAATAGTGCTTCCTTTTGCCCGGTTTCAACATGCTGTTCTTGAGATCTAGGCTACAACCAGACTAATCCGATTTGCACCGTAGAGCACATACATAACCTCAACGACTTCCAGAAAGGAAGTTAACCCAGGGTTAATGGGGTGTCAATCACACGAGTTCATCGAGAGTTTATACTATATATTTCGAGATAACGAAAAGATTGGTAGTTATGGTAAAGAAGTGTGTATTGGCAGGGTTTAAATGATTAATACGAAGAAAAACAGGGTTAAACTAGGTGTGTATGTGAGGAATAAGTAGTTGCTCTTCTCTTCTTTGTAAGAAGAATCATCAAGTTTCAGTTATGTAAATCGCTCATTACAATAATTATTACTTAATCTTTGCAGGATGACATTTCGTTTATTGATTGGACGATGCACTGGGAAATGCAATATAAGACTGGTAGTCTAGGCTATCGTCTATTTAATATCTAGTCACTTTAATAAATCGGAGAGAATGATGTCAAGTGGGTGCGTACATGTCATTCACCGATTTCAGGTATGGTGTAACGCTATAATTTTGTTCTTTCCTGCATGCTCTACGGTCATAGCCTACTGGTCTCGTTAAAGATATCCGCTGTCTTGCTTGCTTCGGACTGCAGTTCGTTCCGTAGACTAGCACTTCTTGGAGTGTGAACAGCCAAATGATTGCAAAACTGCCAGCAAATCCAGAGTTGCTTCTATAAGGGGTCATTGCATAATTACGTAACGCTCCAGGGTGGGTGGGTGGGGTCCTTGAAAACGTTACGAAACGTTAGGTGGGTGGGTGGGTGGAGCTGAACGTTACGTAACGCTTTTACAACAGTTAAGTTTTAAATGAATTTAAACTAACATCAAATGACACGATGTGATGATGATCGATGCTCAAACTTCTTGCCATTGATTTAAAACTTAACTAAAACACGCAATAAGCTTAGTATAAAGAAAGCATTTATTCAGCATTATTTTAAAATTAAAAGTTGAAATTTAATCTGTTTTTATTGGTAAAATTTAAAGAAAATTTAAATTTTGTAGACAACCATCGAAATGTTCAAGAAAAGTAATGTTAATCATATGCCAGATCTTTACCTAGACCTAACAATAAATAAGTAACGCTGGGGTGGGTGGGTGGGTCTAAGGAAACGTTACGAAGCGTTACAGGGTGGGTGGGTGAAAACGGTCATTTTCGGCGTTACATAATTATGCAATGACCCCTAACTCCCGCCCTCTTCCCTCCGCTCCCTCGTGCCCTTCTCTTTCCGCTTCTTTCCTCTGTCCGCCCATGCTCTCCCTTGCCATCTACCGAATCGATCAGTTAGTCACTCAAAGAAGAGTCCAGCCCGTGCTGCCATCTGGCGAATGACGCAGCGCGAAAACAGCGTTACACAATGAACAAGATTGTTTCTGTGCGTTTATATAATTATTATTATTAATGCATCAGAGCTTAACTTAAAACTCCATCGGTATTGCCATATATTAGACTTATTCTTGTATTCTTATTCTGCGCCAAGGATTGATTAGGCCTAGTCTTGTGCATTAGCATGAGCATTGTGCATGACAATAAGGTTGTCAGGTTTCTGTGTTTTTTTTCAGACACCATAAGTGGATGAGATTTTCTTGTTTTGCTTCTCATGCTTTTCATGTTCATTTTTTGTTGTGCTACCAATGTTTCTTGGTGAATTAAAAAAAAGGATTGATATTAGACGCCGGCACTACAGAAGTTATGCCTACTAATTGATAACAATGGTTTCTTTTTTGTCGTTTATTTTTCTAGATTACATGTAGGCGGCAAAACTCCGAATACCGGTCCCAAATTCTATGACATTGAAAAGCGTTGATTTGAGAAGAAATTTTATTTATATGAAGCAAAAGAAATATTAGGAACTATTTGCAATCAGTGTTTCATGAAGAACTAGTAACTTCAGGCTAAATGTGGTAGTTAATGGAAAGCATTTGGAGATAGCAGCCGAACACATTGTGTTTGTGCATGTTACGCCACTGAAACTCCACCAAGTAGCTGGCAAACAGACCGCGACTCGTACCACACTGATAGCGTAGTTTACGCTTAGCCCGCATCCAAAGCCCTTCAATACTTTCCGTGTGAATGTTGTGGTCGTCAGAATGTACAAATTCATTGGCATGAATAATAACAGCGTGGTCATAGACTCCGTTATTCAGTGCACCGACATTTTGATAACCACGCCAAGCGTCCGTGACGATCGTTGTGCCTGGCAACACATGATCACTGATGATGCGCTCAAGTGTGGGCGCATCTCTACGGGCAACGACCTCCAGCCAGCATCGTCCGCTACCACGCTCAACCAAACCAACAACCCACTGACCACGACGTCGTTGGCCACGATGATATTTTCTGCGCAAAAAATAACTTTCGTCCATCTCCACGAACACAGACTGACCGTCATCATCGAAGCCTCCCAACATTTGATCAGTTGTATGAAACCATTCATAGCATTCTTTACGGAAATAGTTGTTATAATTTACAATAGTGTCCCAGCTAACGAGACTCTCGAATAACATCACATGTTTTGACTGAACTTCGTGTATCCAGTAGTACATCATCATAAGTATCTGTTCAGTTTTTAATTCACAGTTAGCAAAAAAGGAACCAGTTCTAATGCTACTGCGGGTGTTGCATTGGCGACAACGCCAGGAAAAACCGTCGCTACATTCAGCTCGACCGACTAATGACATTGGACGGTGACACGTTCCGCAGTCCACGTTGTTTCGGATCAAGCGGTGTCGGGCGAGCCATTGCAACCATTCACGTTTGTCGGACATAATCGCATACAATTCTCGCGGAGTTACTTTCATTTCCGCGACTTCGGCTGCTGACAAAACGTTTGCATTGATATTTATTGGAGCTGCTGGTCTACCTGCCATATCTTACGAAATTTCTTCAAAACATTTGAATTTCTCGAAATAAACCGGAAACCGGAAATGTTATCCGTCGTGCTTGGACATTTCACGAAGTAAGTAACCATTTCACATACATTCTCAATGTTATAGAATTTGGGACCGGTATTCGGAGTTTTGCCCATGTAGGCCTTTAATTTAGGCCTAACTGTACTGTAATATAATAATAGTCGCCGCGTAGGGACCCTGGGCAAGTCCTTCACTCGCAATTGCTCATGCGCTTCGGCGTGAAACTCCGATTCAGCGTTCGCGCAGTAGTCGGGAGCGCCTCTGAATGGGAAATCTGGTAGGGGCGCTATAACAAGTGTTCAAATACAATACAATACAACATGAGCACGATATGCTAGGCTGTGTGATTCATTTATTTATTGACTGTTCGCTGTTGTACTAGTTTACCCTCATTTATTAATTATTAACGTGCTTGATAGTTTAGAGGGCTGGCCATCCGCCCTCATCTGCCGAGGCTAAGAAAATGACGTCGCTAACACTTCATACCCATGGCTGCCTCTCAGGGTTAGCTTAAGGGACTGCTATTCTTTTTCTCTTCTTATTCACGTAGATTAGCACCTTACGCAATTAATGACGTTTAATTTTGCGTTTTCCAATGATGCATTTTCATTTGTAGGTCACTTGTGTACCGTACCCTGTGGTTCTCGTCTTCATACGCTAATATTGTCAATACATACTTTCTACTCTAGTTGGCCTCGTCCTTTCTTAGTGACAACGCACTTTACTTAAAGCGTCTACCACCTTAAGAGGTCAAATTGACAAAACTTGCAGATTGGTCAAAACTACTTTACTTAAACAGCTTACCACATTAAGTGGTTAAATTAAGAGGACTTACACACTGGTCAAGTTATGTCTACCATTTAAAAAAACCAGTCAGACAAAGCGTTAAAAAACGACGATTCTTTGTACATTTATTACACAGCGTTCCACAAAACGTTCGGCACGTTTCAAAGCATTACACACTGTTCGAGAAAAGGCGACCCTACAAACAGACACCATGTACAATGCCACATTCGAATATTTACAAAACCAACTGGATTCGAGACGTCAGCAGACTAAAAACAAGTTTCCATAACAACCGTTGCTGCGGCAACTGCAGCCCTGACAACGCGACCACGACGACAGCATCTACATCACAACTGCAGCTCTAGCAACATGATTAAAACAAGGATTCCACGACAACAGCAGCCACGGTAATGCGACAAAATCATGGCTTCCATGACGACCATTACCATGGTAACACGATAAAAGCACGTCTTCCAAGACAACCATAAACGGCCAAGCAACGTAACTGACACGAACAAAACTTCTAGAAATCAGTGTATCTCCGACAGAAAAGATACAATATTATAATTATTATTACTACGCATATATTAAGCGCCACAATCTACTGACGAAGCATCAATCGATGGCACTGAGCAATTGTGAGTGAATGACTTGCTCAAGGTCTCTATACAGTAACCGTCTCAGAGGAGGAGGATCGAACCCATACTCTCTGTGTTACAAGGCAAGCGCTCTAACCAATTGGCCAACGTGTCTAAAATTCGGATACAGAGCAGATGATACACTCAGATATCGAGGATACTATAAGACAATTTCTCAATGGTAAGAATACCAGATAGCTCCAACCGATTCTATAGTGCCTGCTCACAGTGCTATATAAGTCACTTGATCCATCTGATATGGCCAGAGCTCGAGGGTACGCGTACCCTAAAATAGAATACGTTAAAATACGTACGTACCTTTCAAAAAATAGAATACGCGCATGGTACGTATCATACACGAAAATTTTATTTATGGTTTACTCGGTGACCCATAGCCTACGTATAATCTGACATTAGTGCATTAAGTGTAATGTCTGCTAGATAAACATAGACCTACAATATAGCATTGCAGCAATTTACTACGTTGTGATTGTTTGCCTAAATTAAATTGAACATTCTTATAATGAGCAATGACGTGGTTAACGTATTTTTGTATTGTTTACGTACCCTAAAATAGGGTACGTTAAAAAACGTACGTACCTTTCAAAAAATAGAATACGTATGGTACGTACCCTCGAGCTTTGGATATGGCCAATGGCTAGATATTACAGTGACCTATTTATTGTAGCACACTACGACGAGATTTTCTGGCAGTAGTAGGTTTAACATCTGGCTATAATAATTAAAATCAGTTCTGAATGACACTCAATGCAATTTGACATCAGACAATTTATGTGTAATAAGCTTGCTGGCCACGCAAGTGTGTCAACCCTTAGATGTATGCTAGGAGCGTGTGGTTATGTAAGGAATTGCCTTCTCTACCAGTACACAGGATTTTGCTAGGGGCAAGAGGAAGGGGTTTCTGTGGTTGGGGGATTCATCAGATGTGGAGTCATTTATGGATTCAATGGAGGATTTAATGGAGGATTCAATGTACAATTCAAAGGGGGATATAATGGAGGATTCACTGTGAGGATTTAGGAGGATTCATTGAAGGAGGGAAAGAGGATTCACTAGACGATGCATTGGAGAGGATTCAATCGTCGAAGTAGGACATCAATTCATCACACAATTCAGGGCCGTAAATCTGTTTCAAAATGTGGGGAGGAAAACTGCACGTTCACTTAAAATTCAAGCAGTTGTCCTAAAAATTTAGATACAAAGGAACAGTTTGTGGTGATTGGGGTTGGCACCATAATATTTGTGACACAGCTTAGAAATATAATACAGTTTAAACATATTTGTGGGGAGGGAATTCCTTCACGTCCCTCTCCCCAAGCACAAAAGTGGGGAGGGAATTCCTTCCTTCCTTCCCCAGGATTTACGGCCCTGACACAATTCATCAGAGGAATCATCAGGAAGAATGATTAATCCAGTGTTTAAGTCGTCCATGGGGAAAGTGAGGTTAAGGACTGGTGGAGTTTAACCCCTTAGCTATTCTTCTAACCCCTCAGGCCTCAGCTAACTAACTCAAGAGATGTTTGGAAGGTTCCGGTCCACTATTACGGGGGTCCGCTATTCCAGACTAATGTGGCTGGTATGCTGCGCGAAAGGTAGGATGTTTTCTAAAGACGACAATAACCCTAACCCTGACCCTGACCCTAATCGACATTCACGATGCGGAGTCGGGAGGATCCCCGGAATAGCGGGCCCCCGGAATAGCAGGCTGTTACCGTTGGGATGGGGTCAGGAAGCTAAAATAGCTCACGTCACCCGTTGTTTTGTGTGCAACATCTTGACAACAATAAATTTCTATATGCGTTCATGCATTTCGGTAATCTAAAAATTCTCGAGCCCCCCAGCTTTTTTTACAACTAAAACACTCGATTAATCGACACAAAACGATTCCTAATCAGAGCGGAGCATTCACCGGAGGATTCATTTCGAGGATCCATTGCATTGGCGGCACCAGAGAAGAAGCAGAAGGAGGAGAATGCGGAAGTCTCCCACCGGAAGTGCCTGAAAGAAACGGGGCCGTCTGACGTCATCATCACCATTATCACGTGACAACGAGCAGATGTCGCTACCTCGACACGCACTGGTTCTTCGCTTTCGTCTTTCCGCCAACGTTCCTACTGGTTCCCTGCTTGCGCGCCGATGACGACGACGACGATGACGATGACGTGACGCAGCAGCGCGTCAAGACGGGGCTTGACGCCGCCGTCAAGCGTTCGAGGGTCACGTCATCAACGATGTGGCAGATCGTCCGATTCGGCGGCGGTTGGACCCAGGACCGAGCCTCGTCGCCGACGCCTCGTGTCGACCATCCACCGCCGGGTGGGCCGCCGCCCCCTCGAGCCGGGTGGAAGGTGTCCGGCCGCTTGAGGGCGTCGGACGGAGGAGGAGGGCGTGGGGTGATGACGCCCCGCTGGAGGTCGACGAGGGGTCGACGAGCCCCGGTCACGAAGGTGTCGCCGTCTGTTGACTGAAACGAACACAGAAAACAAGCGGAGGGTAAAAGGAATGTCGCTGCCAATTCTTTTAATTTTCGTTTCATATTTTCAAACTGACAATTACGCAGTATGATTACAATTATTCAGTATGAACGGATGATCACAAGTTATCACAGGAGTCGAATTTAACTGTATACGACAGCCATTCAAGGCGCCCATCACGTCCTACATCTCATTTCACCAACGCGCCATCTCGCGAATGAATAGGCTGAGTGGACCTTTGGGAGGGTAGCGGCAAGCGATCTCGCTACCTACTGCTCTTCACGCCACTGATGTTACCACTACTCTATGGACCCCCGTATTCATTCCTATATATTCATTAATTCATAAATTTATACATCGCCCCTTCAAGGGGACTACTCAGAGGCGCTCCCGTCGACTCCAGCACGGCCAGAAAGTACAGTTTTGAGTTTACTCTCGTAGTGCCAGGCCCGAGACTGGAGAAAGGGGAGGAAAGATGTCAACGGACCAGGCAGCCGTAAGATGTCGTTGAACCACTAAGAATGGCAAGGACGGGCACAGGTTAAAACAACACAAAGTAAAGATAGAAAATAAAAAAGGACAAAGTAAAGATACTTTAAGATAGAAGATGATTAAGATAAAGTTATTCGAAGGAGAAAGAAACAAAGGCAGACCAAGACTATACGCTGGATAGATAATAATATAAACGGGGACATTATAACATCACTTGCACTAAGTGGGACAATGGACTTGACAAATGACAGAGGACAATGGAGATCATTTGTTCGTACCCATCGCCTCCGAATGGAAGGCGTCAGTCAGTCACTGGTGGTGGTGATGATGATGATGATGATGATGATGATGATGATGATGATGACGGTGACGGTGACGATGACGATGACGATGATGATTATGATGATTATGATGATTATGATGATGATGATGATGATGACAGACAGATAAACAGACATACAAACAGACATACAAACAGATAGACAAACAGACATACAAACAGATAGACAGACAGGCATACGGACAGACAGACAGCCTTACAGATACAAGAACACTCACTGATAAACAGCCCATGCAGTCCAGACAGAGAGAGGCCTACTTCGGAAACCCTAAACGCCTCTCAGAACAGGGACTCCTCCACGAAGGGCTGTGGAATATCATAACTCTTAAGTTCAATGTCAAACACCAGACAGACAGAAACAACAGAACAGACACAGACAGACACTGGCAGACACACAGACAGACAGACAGACAGACGACAGGAGAGGCTAAAGTGCTGACGCAAAATCCCAAAGTGCACCAGAAATAGACACACACAAACGAACAGACAGATGTGTAAGTAAACATGAACAGATACAAGGACAGACAGTCAGACAAACAAAGTGACAGACGGATGGAAAGACGGACGGACGGACACAGGCAGACAGATAGACAGGTAGACAAACAAACAAACATTCAGACATACGTACGGACGGTCACACGAAAGACAGACAGAAGAATGGACATAAGTACTATACGGATGGACGGACACAAGGACCAGACAGGCAGAGACAGATAGACAGACATACAGACAGAAAACCGATACACAGACACACACAGACAGAGAGACAGACATACAGAGTTACAGACACAGACACATATAGAGACAGAGAGACAGACATACAGACACACATACATACAGACATACATACAGACACAGACAGAGAGACAGCAAACCGATACACAGACAAACATACAGACATACAGACACAGACACACATACAGACACAAGACAGACCTCAGACTGATAGACAAACAAGTCCAGACAGACACAGGCTTACAGGCAGAGAGAGACAGAGACAAAGAACAGTCGTTCGCTGACGCAATGGATACCAGAGTACACGCTGATCCATAACTCACACTTCCATACACATCGTACGTGTATTGGACTTCTAAGAAGGTCGACATGGTTCCAATCGATACTCGGAAGTAGGCCTACGGGGGCGGACAGGGAATTCCCCTACATTCTGGGACGTATTTAAGCGAGTAAGTAAGAAAGTAAGTAGCCCTTTCAAACGCTAACAGCTGCATTTTCGAAGACTATATAGGAGCATATTTTCAAAAGAGACATTTGTTAAAAGAGACATTTGTTAAAGAGACATTTGTTAAAGAGACATTTGTTAAAAGAGACATTTGTTAAAACAGACATTTGTTAAAACAGACATTTGTTAAAACAGACATTTGTTAAAGAGACATTTTTTAAAAGAGACATTTGTTAAAACAGACATTTGTTAAAAGAGACATTTGTTAAAACAGCTAGTTATTATTGTTATAAACAAAGTTATTAGACAGTGCCAGTCCCAATGCGGGATGAAGGAGGAGGGCGACGCTAATGATCATTGTTACCACACAGTGTCATTAAACTGAAACTACTACTACTAGATAAATATTAAAATAGACATTTGTCACAATAGACATTGTCAAAACAGACAGTTGTTAAAACAGAGTAGCTAAAATAAACATACGGCGGCTAACAATACGTCTGTGTTTAATCATCTAATTATCTAAGTTCCAAAGTTTGGACTTTGAGTAATAGCATCATAATTAGATTTATTTAATGTCAACGCGCTGGCAGTTTTAAATTACATCTATGGTTAAATTTTTAATAAACTTTTTAACAAGCGAAGCGCTCTGGAATGTGCCGTCCTATATGCCATGGTCTCGTATGCCTCTGTGGTAACTACGCCAATCCCTTCGCTCATTCACACACCACTCAACTAAAGCGTGTACACTTCCCCAACCACAAATCATATATAATTATTACCCAACCACAAATCATATATAATTATTACCCAACCACAAATCATATATAATTATTATTAGTACTAGTAGTATCAGTTTAAGTTAATGACACTGTGTGATAACAAAGATCATTAGCGTCGCCCTCCTCCTTTATCCAGGCTTGGGACTGGCACTGACAGAGTGCAAACAGTGGCGGAGTTTTATTATTAGTACGCATTCATTTATAAAACGCCACCAGTCAATGACATGTAGGACACGATACCCGTTTGGTTAGAATGCTCAACTAGTAATGCGTAGAGTACGGGTTCTGATCCTCATCCCTGAAACGGGGTTACCGCGTAGGGACTTTGAGCAAGATCCTTCACTCACAGTTGCTCTGTCAAACTGCACTTACAATTTCCAAATTCCACCAAAAATCGAAAGAAACAGACCCACAGTCAAGGCCGTATCGATTTCCAGAACTAGGTCCAAGTCCAAACGGCTGCGGACGCCAAATCCAATCGACTCAGGTCTTCCAGTCGTCAGTGCAATCGCCAGGGGGCCTTCTGGGAGTCGTTCAACCATTACCAAAAGGGACCATCTCAGAATACACCTCCTATTCCCATTCCCTCGCGGGTGCCGGTGTATTGCAGGCTGTCTGTTCTGTTAAGATTGAAATTGCATAACATAAATGTACAGCGCAGTGCGTTTGTCAGGCGCTTAATAAAGAAAAAGATTATTATTATTATTATTATTATTATTATTATTATTATTATTATTATTATTATTATTATTATTATTATTATTATTATTATTATTATTATTATTATTATTATTAATGTTGCTAACAATAATCCAACCAATGCGGTTATCCGTCACGTAACAATGCACTTACTGCGTGCGGTTAGCCACGACCCAAGTGCACGCGGTTCAGAATTTACGTAAGCTTGCACTCGACCGCGTTGCCCGATCATCGGCGTCACAGACGTCATGAATATTCATAGCGTCTACGGTCGTCGTCCATCCGGCCCCGCCCACCGATAAGCCCCGCCCACTGTTTACGCAGTCAGCCGTCTAGACAATGTTTGCCTTTGGAACAAAGGAGCGCGCGTGCGCACAAGGGCGCGTTTTATGTACCCACGCGTCCTACGCACCTACTGCATGCAGATCGTGTGGGGTAAACACTAAACAACTCGTCCCTCGAAATCACCCACCCCATTAGAAGTCAGCTTCCATGGCCCAAATACGCCGTGACCCCGCTCGCAAATTATGCCCCCTCACCCCGCTCTATGTGACCACAAAATGCCACAGTCATTTCCTGACCCCTCACGCCCTTCAACCTCGTTCTCAGAATACCCACAAGGGTCTTTTATCTGCGTTAAACACCCCTTAAGCTAACTCCGAGAGGCAGCCCTGGGCACGAAGGCCTAGCCACTTCATTTTCTCAGCCTCGGCTTATGACGGCGCGTGGCCAGTCCTCTCCCTCGCCGTCTCATCTTCCCACCGACAGTGTACAGTCAATGTACTCATAATAGCTGACTCGGCTATGGCCCCAGGTGAAGCAAGCACCCCAAAATCCCCCGAGCACTCTTTCCGTGACTCACGCATGCCCGGTAACCCCGATCATGACCCCAACACTCGTCGTGACCCCGTTCTTCGACTTCCCTATGACCTTGTAGTTCATTGCCCCGCTCGGGCGAGTGACGTAATTCGTCCTCTGGCTGGAGCCATAAACAACACCTGTTCGGCCTTATCACTCAGGCTTCCAGCTAAGAGAAGGTCAGCTAAGGTCACCAGCCACAGCCCTCGCAGCCACAAGATGTCGCTAGAGCAGAATTTCCCAACCTCTGTGCCGTGGCAGGCCGCGGCATCCAACGGTGCCCCGGCATCTAAGGGTGCCACGGCATCCAAGGGTGCAGTCAACCTGCTATAGTCTAGGGATGCCGTAGCTGAATAATACGTGCAGACTTGCTCCTCCTCTNCCTGCTGTTGCTATTGTTGTTAATAATAATTATTGTACATGTAATTAATAATTTCTATTATAGTAATGTATTGTACTAGATAGGCCTAACCTTTGTTAACCATCTAGCAACAGACTATAGGCCTACCGTCATAGAACGTCACGCTCCAGGGGGGGTTTTAAGAAAGTTTGTGACAGGGGGAGGGTCAGGCCATGTGTGACGTGTCACACATTTATTTTTATTTTTATTTATAATTTATTTTTATTTTTAGTAGAATTTCATAGCTTCAAAAATAATTTTCTCAAATATTTTCTGAAACATTTTAATTAGTTTTATGTCAAAATAGCATGAAATGCATATCTCCTGAATGTTTTTTTCCGTTTCCCCCGCTAGGAGCTCTAGTAATAATGCTTTTTGAAGCTTGTTTATGTATTAGTTGCTTTCGGTTTTATTATTTCACTGTTCAAAAGTGTGAGTATTTGGGGGGGGGCCCGAGTTTTGTGACAGTTTGTGACAGGGGGAGGGGGGGTAAAATGGTCAAAAATAGCGTGACGTACTTTATGGACGGCCCCATAGGTGGCCCTAACCATCGGGACCCTGGTCCCTTCTGGGTTCCCTTTTGCGACCAACAGATCTTTGTTCTTTGTACAACGAGATGTTACTTTGTCAATGTTTGGAACAATAAACTGATGGTTATGGTTATGGTTATATGAACAGGAATTATTGTTTCCGCTATTCTATGACGTCATATTTCTTATGATTGTTATTGTTATTATGTAACTGAGGTGTCTACTCAGAGGCGCTCTGAGTAGATGTTTGCATCGTTAGAATAGCATTAAGCTACTTCTAAGCTGCTTTAAACTGTCGGCTGTCAGCGCAAATGCTAATAGTTACATAACAAGTGCAGTTCGAGCTGGGTTTTTTAAAATAAAAAGGCTGATGACCTACTAAATATGACAGGGTGGCTTTTCCAAGCACATAATTATAGACCAGCGACCCTTCGGAGCCAAATCGCCCGTTTTAGTATCAGTTGCTAGAACTACTTCATCTGGCAGAATTGGATGATCGCAGCCGAAGTAGTCCTGATGTTTTGTGTGCAAGTATCAGAACAACATATCGAGCGAATTTTCTATTTTTTTTATCTCTCAGCGTTATATTTTATATATCTGTGTATATTACACGTTTTTAGGTAATTTTATGTAGGCCATTTATCAACAGCCATCATCTCCCGTTCACCGCTATCATACATTGCTGTTATGATTGTTGGAGACGGTTGCCATGGTACCGGTTAATTAGCGACCGATTCCATGGAGATTGCGATACGTGATGTTGACGTAACGGTTACGCTTCCAAACGTCGTCGCATACACAGCTGTCTCTGTCTGTTTTCTGTCTGTGTCTGTCTGTCTCTGTGTGTCTGTCTGTGTCTGCTTGTCTGTCTCTGTCTGTCTCTGTCTGTTTGTGCGTGTCTGTCTGTGTATGTCTGTCTGCCTCTGTCTGTCTGCCTCTGTCTGCCTCTGTCTGCCTCTGTCTGTTTCTGCGTGTCTGTCTGTGTCTGTGTCTGTGTCTGTCTGTCTGTCTGCAGGATATATCTCCCTTCAATCTGCTTGCATCCTCTCTGTCTTTCTCTCTGCCCCTTTGTCCGTTTTCATCCAGAACTGCCCATCGAGGTGCATCACAGTGACGATAGGGTTATTTTGTGGACACGTGGGGTCATGATCTCGTAATGGTTGTTGGCTTTTAAAAAGCGGCTAATGGGCAGAAAACATCAGGCAACATGATAGTCCTGCTATTAGCTTATTACGGACAGTGCACTCATTTAAAAGCAGAGTACACGTGGGGGCGGAAATGGAGCAGAAATCTCGAAACATATCTGTTCATGTATCATGCATGTATATATTTTTATGTGTATGTATTTTGTATTATGTATGTATTTTTTGTATGAATTTTTTATGTATGTATGTGCGACGATTGTGCGTATGTAAGTTTATAAGTATACGTATGTGTGCATATATATCGCGAACTCCGCCGCTGATCGTACTCTGTCAGTGCCAGTCCCAAGCCTGGATGAAGGAGGAGGGCGACGCTAATGGTCTTTGTTATCACAGTGCCGTTAAACTGAAACTACTACTACTATGTATATATGTATGCATGTATGTATGTATATACGTACGTATGTATGTATGCCAGAATGTATATGTCTTCCAACCTTCCGGGGTTTGAACCTCGACCTCTGGGTGATGGGTATGACAGCTGAGCACACTAACTACTAGACTACAGTTCCTTTAAGGCACAGGTGTCTAATGGTCTTGAAGACGCCAACACTCTTTTGCGTAAAACACTTCGTAAAGGTTTTTGTCGCCTCAATACGTCCTTCTAACATGTCAATATGTCTGTCCGTCTGTCTGTCTGTCTGTATTTAAGTCTGTGTGCGTATCTGTAAGTCTGCCTTCCCACCTGCCTGCCAGACCAAACGGCGCTATAAAAATTCTTTGACGACTGTTTATAAATAATGAACAAAGATTAGAGTTGCCGGGATTATTAAAATTAGGCGCTATATAAATGCGTGGGCGTATAAACGTGGCGATGACGAATAAGTCATTTCGGGAGAGATTTAGATCACAGCTCAAGAATTATCTTTTTAAACAATCTTACAGTATGACTGGCATTGATTTTTTTCTTTCTCATGTACTGTAGAGCACACTTTCCATTGGCCTCGGCTGAGCCACGGCGCTATAGTAATCGTCTTATTATTATTGTTATTATTATTGTTATCATCATCATCATCATCATCATCATCATCATCATCATCATCATCATCATCATCATCATCATCATCATCATCATCATCATCATCATCATCATCATCACTATTTTTTTATTTATTATTATTATTATTTTATCGATGACAGCGACAATGCGATGGTAATTCATTCATTCATTCATTCATTCATTCAGAGCATTTTATATAGCGCCCCTTCAAGAAACTACTCAGGAGCGCTCCCGGCCCAGCCACGACTAAAGAAAAAGACTTGAGAGACTCTGTAGAACCCTGTCGGATGGCTTACAAGTAAAAAACGGAGCTTAAGTGGAGGTGATTCCAGATGGAAGGACCACAACCAAAAAGTGAAGAAGTTGGAAGGAAAGATGGAAGAAGAAAGAAGAAGGTGAATCAAAAGGAGGAGCAGCAGATGGAAGGGATGAAGAAGAACAGGAAGAAGAAGAGAGGAAGAGGGATGGAGTAAGAAGAAATGAGGAAGAAGACGGCGACGACGACGATCGATGGCGTTTGGATCATCAGATGTAACGCCAGGGGTCGACAGGTGGCGTCGCCTGGCGTCGAGCAGATTATGTCGCCACCTGGTAATTAGATTTCTGGTCAATATGGATTAGTAAGTCGAGTGACATTGTGTCTGCGGTATTAGGCGGGAAATGGCAGACGGATAGATCACGTGGGGTCGTACTGGGCTGACGCAAGGTAAGGTTAGAAAAAGTAGGATAGAGTATGTAGGTATGCATGTATATGTATGTATATGTGTATTTTTATGTATGTATACATGTCTGCAGAGTCTGTCTGTGTGTATGTGTGCATGTATGTATGTATGTATGTATGTATGTATGTATGTATGTATGTATGTATGTATGTATGTATGTATGTATGTATATATTTATGTATATATGTAATTACTTCTCATAAGGTTTTAATCAATTGTAGATAAATTTCGCTGTTCTTATTTGCCCGTTTGTTGCTTCTGTGTTGCTTTCAGTTGAGTTAGTTGTTGTTGTTGTTGTTGATGATGATGACATTTTGTTGTTGTTGTTATTATTCTGACGCCCTTGTAATGGCATGGCCGTGTTACGGCGCCATATAAATTGTCGTAATTAAATTAATTATTATTCTCTTTATCTGTTTAATTGTATTGTATTTTAAAACTTGTAAAGCGCCTCTTGCAGTGTAAGTTATTCAGAGTGGCTCTCCGCGTGGGAGTCTCCAGGGAATAGGACAGACTTATTAGGCAGTGTTCAAACAGGAATATCTTATCACGGGTAGATGGGGATGGTCATTCTATGAAGCAGGACCCACAATAATTATTGCGAAAGCACGCTGTTGGACCATAGCGGTCCTTGCCCGAGGGACAAAGAGTATAATCATCAGAGGGTGCCGAGTGCGGGACATCTAGTGTCAGTTGGCTTGCATTCATTGGAGCTGTACCTCCCATATTCAATGGTCGTTCGATAAAAGTTCTTGATGAAAGAGAGGAACTATTATTCAGAAACGACTTCACAAACTTTTTTACGCTAAAGAATGAATCCGAGGGAAACAGGATTCGACGATAAAAGAATAACGGAATTAACATCAGGGAATCCCCATATCCTCCCCTTACTCCTCCTCAATCTCATAACCTCGTACTAATGGTTGTTGGCTTTTAAAAAGCTGCTAATAGGCAGAAGAGATCAGGTAACATACTCCTGCTTTTAGCTTATTACGGACAGTGCACGCATTTGAAAGCTGAGCGCACTAGGGGATCTCCTACTTCCTCCTCTTTCTTCTCAATCTCCTCCTTCCCCGTTTCCACCTCTTCCTCCTGCTCCTTTCTGGATCTCTCTTGAGCTTCTCTCTTGACCTTGTATTCCTCATTCCTCTCACCATTGACTCTCTTGATCCTCTTCCTCTTTCTTATATCTTTCCTTCTCTGTCTCTTTATTCTCCTTTTCTCTCCCTTCTCCGCCTTTTCCTCCCCATCTTCGTCCATTTTTCATCCTCTAAAATCCTCCTCCTCCTCCTCAACCGAATCCATTTATCCTCCTCCTAAATCATCCTTCTCCTCCTAACTGTCCTCATCGATTCTCCATCATCTTAAATCCTCCTCCTGTCGTTTCCTCCTGCCTTTGATCCATCACCTTTTCGGCCTCCCAGACGACGTCTTCCAATTTTTTCATCTCATTCATCTTCGCACTTCGTCTCCTCTTCGTCTTCCTCCTCTGGCAACGTTTGATATATTCCTCATCCACCTTCTCTTCCTCCTGTGCCACTTTTTTATCTTTAATTCCTCTGCTCTGCTCTGCTCTGCTCTCGCTCTTCCTCTTCTTCCTCTTCTTCTTCTTCTGCTCCTATTCCTCCTCCTCCTCTTTCTGCTCCTCCTCCAGTTTCTCATCTTCTGTTTGATCCTCTTTCTCTTCCTCACCTCCCTCCTCCTCTACTTGCTATTTCCATGTCCAGTGGCCCAATTCCTCCTCTCCTCCTATTTCCACTCTTCAAGATCCTCTTCCTTCTCCTATCTCTCCTATTTTCCTACCTCTTCCTCCTGCCGATCAATCTTTTCTTCTGCTTACTCCTCTTTCTTCTGACCCATCTCCTCCTCTTCCTCCTCCTCTTTCTTCCACCTATATTCTTCCTTCTCTTCCTCTTCTCCTCTTCCACCTTCTCAAATTCCACCTCACTCCTCTACTCCTATTCCTCCTCATCATCTCGCCTCCTACGGTTGCCTCGTTGTTGTCTCTATGGAGTACAACGTGTTGTTTTCCTGTTGCCTCGTGGCTGTCTCTATTGATGGATCGACTGCAACGTGTTTTCCAGTCGCGTCGCCAAAGAAGACGCGTTGAATCGTTCACTTGGCATCAACGTTGCTTCACAAATCCCAGACTAATTGGCCATTAACAAACAAAAACAAGTTCCCCAAACGCCGTTCCCCAGCAACTCCCCTTACCCTTGTCCCACCTCCTTTACGCCTCCCTAAGTCTTTCACATCTGCTTTGTGTTCTTCCAAAGATTCTTTAAAAGATTACTCATTCCTCACCACAATCCTCATTAGTTTACCATCTCTCTCATGCCGTGGTTTCTGCCACGACCTGGATTCAGCCACGACTCCATTGCTTCATACCTCATTCCCTCTATCCGTATCTCCTCTCCATCTCTCCATCCCTCCCCTTTCTACCCTTGCTCTCTCCTCCTCTATCCCTCCATCTGTATCTCTCTTGCGCTCTCTTCACACACTCCCTCTATCCAGTGACACCTACCCATCGAGTTTTGTTTTGACTGGGCGCCTGTGAATAAGCGCTGGTTCCTGCGACTTCGCTTTTTCGGCGCTGTAGAAATGTTAGGTTTACGATTACAATTACGATTATAGTAAATCCAAAACTGTATTAGAAAAAGCATTTTATGTTACTCAGCGTCGAAGAACTGATTACTTAATTTAAAAACCAAAAGTTGGCGAAACTAAAAAGGCGTTCTTTAAATTGATTTATTTTGTTCGACATCTTCTTGATTTGTAACGTTTCGTTTTAGCAATAACGTTGGGTATGTCTATCATCCGAGTCGCGCGTTGCTGACGCTACACGCGACTGAAGGTCACATCGTAAACGCTGGAACCTTTAAAAATAAACATAAGACTTAAAATAGTAAATAATTATTGCATCACGTCAGATAAGGACATCGGTACAATGACATTGGTGTAACACTGTTTAGTGTTTCTGTTTAACCGTGCATTGTCATAACAAAGATGATCAGCGTCGCCCCTCCTTCTTCATCCAGGCTTGGGACTAGCACTACCAGAGTATGGGCAGTGGAACTGTCTCCTACACAGAGCTAGACACATGCTTTTCTCTATGATCAGGCCTGGCTTGGGAGCGCCGCTGAGTAGAGCCCTTGAAGAGGCGCTATATAAATTCTATGATTGATTGAATGAAGTGGGTTTGATAACAATTAAAGTGTAACGTCTGACTTTTATTGCTCCTCTTGGATCTATTTAATAGTTGTAGTTTATAGCTCGTTCACCAGGTTGTGAAAAGCGCTTTTGAAAAAGTCCTATAATATTTATTTTAACAAACAATATTAGAGTTTATGGAGCGTGCATGTAACCAGGAAGCTTTGGAAAGAAATGCCTGTAAAACGGTTTCGGATGCGTTGTCAAACGTCACCATAAAAGAGAAATGCAGTGTCATTAAGCAAAGTGTAGGTAGCAGAATCTGTTTACAGTGGGCCATCGTAATCGTAATCGTAATCTCAAACTTCTAAAGCGCCACTCTAAAGCCAAGCGCAGGGGGCACCAGCTTATTCACGAGAGCGCTGCGTCTAGTCAGAAGGGGAGTCAGAAGGGGTTGTCCGAGAGAGTATAGTCCGAAATAGGTCCGAGTCTGTTATGGTACAGACTGTGTGGAGGCATTTTGTGATGCGCTGGTTGTCCCTCCTTCGTGCCGAATTTCAACAATTCAATATTGCGGCTTATCTGTGGCCGAATCCATAGAGCAGACTCCTCTACATTCTGCAGCATGAACCCGTTGTTTAGTTTCTGCATCTAATACGCCGGCGATTATTTCCGATCACACTCCTGTGTTGCAGGTCGCCAGCATCTCTGTGGAGTAGAGAGTGACATGGGGAGACAATCTCGTCCCCATCCCCGCCCCGCAACAAGTATAGGCCTAAGTCTTCCCCATCCCCGCCCCATCCCCGCAGGGTTTGTCCCCATTCCCGCCCCATCCCCGCAGGTTTTCTCCCCATTCCCACCCCATCCCCGCAGGACGACATCACATTCCCCGCAAAAGTTTACACCAATTAATATTTAAAAAATAACATATTTTAGCTTACATAGCTATTTGTATTGCTGACTGCATTAATCTGTTATTATCTTATCGACAGTTTGCATTAACCAAGTCTTATACCATTTCTGACTAGAAGGCTTCAGGAAATAAGGAAATCTCATTACCAGTTCTCAAGTTCTTAACATCACCCGGGTTTCTTGCCAGCTCATTCCCCATTACCGCGGTATTACCGAAATTGTTGTCCCCATTACCGCGGTATTACCGCAATTGTTGTCCCCATTACCGCAGTATTTACCGGTTTCCCGCGGGGAAATTCCCCATGTCACTCTCTACTGTGGAGTTCCATCAAGATGCGCTAAAATATATTGATTGCTGAATTAAGATTAATTGAGAATGCGCGTTCACAACTTACCACCAACCCCAATCTTTATCTTGAGGTTTGCTCCACCTTTAGGTTTCATCTCGAATGCAGTCTTCTTCGGATATCCTTTCTGCATGACGAAGGCAAATTTGTCCCTGCACCGAAGTCCACTTAGATCCATATTGTATCTGGTGAAAAATGAGCCAACGGCATTCCGGAACGACACATTGTCTTCGATTTCTGCCGTATCTACCGTAACTCCGACGATGATTGTACCGGTTGTCGCCGTTTCCAGGGTCTCCAACAGCTGCACCCTATTATCTGCTGACTCGTAGGTATCGAAGGTCTGTCTGTTTTTCGTGGTACACGTCTTGGGGTCCAGTTCGAAGAGTGTAACTCCGCGATCTTCTCTCCGGTGGTCGCCTTGTTCATCCAGCACAAGGACGTTCTCCGAACTGCCTCCACTTGTTTTCACGTAACCATTTTTCGTCGAATCTTCGTAGCCATATGACGCCAATTCTACTGTACAAGCTCCTGTTAATCAAACCATGAGATCAGTTCAAAGTTCATTCATTCATTTCAGAGATTTATATAGCGCCCCTTCAAGATTATCTACTCAGAAGTGCTCCTGACTCAACCCCGGCTAAAGAGAACAGTCTTGAGGTTAGAGAAGAATGTGGCTGCAAGGGCTCTATGCATTAGGCGTAGGTCCACAGGGAGCTCATTCCAGATTGCAGGGCCAGCAACAGAAAAGGCACGGCGCTGTATAATAGAGGTCCGTGACCGGGGAACAAGAAGCTCAACCTGCTTAGAGGAGCGGAGAGAACCACGGCGCTGGACGCTCAGGGTGGAGCACCAGAGCTCCTGTAAGTAAACAGGGGCCACACCCGCGAGGCAGCGCCAGACCAAGGCAGAGATCCGGTAAGTTATCCTCAAAGTTGAGACAGAGAGACAGGCAGACGCAGACGTTTAGAGAGAGAGAGAGAGAGAGACAGACAGACAGACAGACAGACAGACAGAGACATAGAGAGACAGAGACAGACAGACAGACAGACAGACAGAGACAGACAGACAGATGCTGACAGACAGACAGACAGAGACAGAGACAGAGACAGACAGAGACAGAGAGACAAAGGGACAGAGACAGAGCCAGATAGACAGAATTTGGTCGAAAGTCAAGGAGAGTCCGAGAAAACACGGGAACAGCCGACGGAGGAAATTACTTCGGGGGAAATTATTTTTAGTTGAGATCTGTTAATTATTTATCTTTGTCTGGTCATATCTTAAATAAGAACCATTCTTCGTGAGCGACCTTTTTCGGTTGATGGACCTACGTTTTGGAACTCTCTTACTGCTTCTGCCCTTTCTGATCAGACGCAGCACTTGTCATTTCGTTCTCAACTAAAGACTTACCTTTTTCAAATTGCTTATCCGTCATGGACTGGTCCTTTGATTTAGCAGACTGATCTTCTGGATATTGACCTGATTAGGGCTTGGTTTTGTTGCGCCATTAGTTGATGCCTTGCGCATTCGACACGGTCGCAATAGAAGCTACTAATTACAATTACAATTACATAGTCAAGGCTATCATGGGCCTTGAGTCCTTGACTATGTAACTTCTGTCCTACCTTTGATCTTTGGCGAAATGGTCGTCTCGATACGGTTCAGTCTCTTCTCTATGCTGACCAATTGCGACTCGAGATGTGGCGCAGGACAATGCTCATCGGACGCAGAAGACTGACTCTGAACATTTGAAAACACAAGTACTATCAACACCATGGAAGCGACCGATCGCCCGATGTTAAAGAAACCCATCACGATTCTCAAATACTTCAATTGCGTGCAAGAGTAGAACAATCAGCCACTCTATAACAGAAGGTGCATTTGCGACGAATTCAAATTACAGAGTAACAGGTTCCGTCTAGGTCGTATCATGCGAACAGTGTTCACAGTTATAGGTGTAGCTACATTGGGGCACGAGGAGGCACTTGCCGATGATCTGTGACTTTGCGTCCTCTTGAATTTAAGTCTCGCTACGTGCCTGTACACATGTAGCGTAGCCTATACACAGTATAGCTTATAATGCACTAACTGAAGGGGTCAAGATAATTGACAAGAATCTGATGTAGTAGTTGTAAAACTCAATACACGTTTGTCCGCTCACACAATAAACCAATCAACTTTGCGGATGACACTTACCTGCTGATTCCCACAACAAAATTAGTAGTACACGATTATATGGCTGAGCCAGATCGTGTCTCGGTGTGAGTGGCATCATGTAATCTATGAACCTAAACAAGACCTATGAGATGGTGATCCGACAGCCACGGGAACGCACAGGACGTGAGGCTGTTGCAATTTCAGAGTACCCGCACTTCACCTTACCCATCGGTAACTAGAAATCGCGTTCCGATTACCGATTTCAAATTACACCCGAGGGTCGCTTGACGGCGATTTCGTCTTACCCGCTACGACTTCAGGTTACCATTCAAAATATTTATTTATTGCACATTAACTAAATGTTATGGTAACTGTCTGTATTTTTCTGAGATACCTATAGCGCATAAATGTTCAGTAAATGTTCGATGAAAGCATAGTAAATTTAAATGTTGTGTCAAGTTGTAAGCATAAGAATTTATCGTTTTAACTAAATCAGAGAGGGTTAATATGACCAGTGCAGGGGTAACAGCAGGTTCAGGGAGCTTCAGGCTACCCGAGGGTACAATGATATCGATTTCAGAATACTGGAAGGTAACTTGAAAGGTGGTATAGAAGGTGGCGTATCGAAAAAAATGGTATACAAAAGTGGTATAAAAGGTGGCGTATTGAAAAAGCTCAGAAAACGCGGCCGAAAGATGGCGGTCGGATAATCTGGATTTCTCCAATAACTAAGGTTGCCAGACACATGGGAAACCAAAGGAGGACACAGACAGCCGGAAAGGAGGACAAAGGAGGACGCATTGAATGTTTTACTCCGGACTCCGGAGTCAGAATAATTCTCCTACGTGACCAATAAACGAGGTCACAAAAGATTGCTGTATGAAATCAAATGAGGCTTTTTATCATAATGTTGCAAAGTACTCATTTAAGCAATCAATTTCACCTTCTTGATAACGCACAGTATTTAATATGGGGTGGAGGGGTATGGGCGCCTTGCATAGCTGCCAGACAGTAAAATTCGACTCCTGTAATTAGGCCTACCTGTGATCATCCGTTCATACTATGAATTGTAATCACACTGCGGTGTGTCAGTTTGAAATAGTAAACGAAGATTATTATTATTATTATTATTTATTTATCTGAGCAGCCAACTCTACATAGCAATCCTCGTTACCAATAACATACTCATGGAACTTCTCACAAGAAACATTCTTTATAATTGTACTTTGTAAGAATTATTCCCTTCACAGAGTTAACATGTTTTCCCCAAGTTCCGCTACCACAGGCTACCAGACCTTGGAAGTTGGAAGGGAAACTTAGGGACAACACGCGCGTGTAAAGTCATTAAAAACTGCTATGAATTAATAGTCAATAGCCCAATACATGAAACGTTGAAAAAGCCGGACATTTCCCGGATTTTTAGCTTTGCCTGCCGGACAGAGGACATGAGGCCAAAACTCAATCAATCAATCAATTATTTTTATTGATCCAGTTCAAAAATAAAAAGTGTTTAACATAAAATTACGACAGAACTTGAGTAATGAACAAAAGTAACACAATATAAACAGGTATAATAAGAAATCTAGAACAATAAGCACACCTAGAAGGGAGGGAGCTCCCGCTGATTAGGGGCCCAAGTTGAGTAGCCTATATCTGTGGCTGGTTTCTTACAGTTACACATGTCAACAAGATAAGTTTACTGAAAATAGAAAAGCATAAACTAAATAACAATTCTTCAAAGTCGATAAACCGGACCAGTGAAGTTATACATTCATTTTTATGTATGCACTATGCACGCAAAAGTTTTTTAAATTGAGGAAAACCTGTAGCATTTTTAACGGGTATTAATAGATACTGACTTAAATATTGATAACGTTATAATCCCCAAGGTGGAAACTTCAAAATTCTTAGGTGTTATTATTGATCAGCATCTAAAATGGAACTCCTTAAAAGTAGCTAATGTTTCAGTCGTTATTGTTCTAGTAAGTACAGTTTTATTAGGTGCCCGATAGGTAGGAGGTTTATTTATTACCCAGGTGATAATTGGTAAGTGGTCCGAAATATCAGTCACGATTATAGCAGACTCAATGATTTTGTCCACCATGTTTGTAAAGATATTATCAATGTCCTCCTTTTGCCGGTTTCACGAAATAGAGTATCCCCCATACATGAGTATCCCCCTTAGCGTATTCGGTCGTACTGTTTGGATTTATTGTACACAAAACATTTTCAAGTAGCGTATCTTTAGTTTGTACGTCGACCTGAAATCAATTTACTTCGTTTTTGGCGATTTTGACTGGATTGTCGTCGAGGCTATCGTGATGCGTATGACGATGGGGGATAGAATGGTTTATCCCCCGGATACTCTAAACCGGTTTATTCCATCCGGGGGGATAAACTCATACATCTCCCCGGATAGTCTTAGGACGGATACTCTATTTCGTGATACCGGCACTATAAATGTTGCACAAATCCTTCTCCAGTGATTTATCATTACCTGTGTAAGATGTCACTGCACAGATATGTCTAGTACTATAACTGCCTAACTTGTTTACCTAGCACAGTCCTGCTGCAGATGTATGGCATTATAAATGTTACATAAATCCTTCTCCACTGATTTATCATTACCTTTTTAAGATGTTACTGCACAGATATGTCTAGTACTATGACTGCCTAACTAATTTACTAACCCATTCCAGCGGGTACAGCCTATGTTAGCTGGGCAACTAATGCCTAATATAACTGTAATATAAATGAGGCATGAACGTAAACATAATTTCTTGTTTGGTAAGCTATGGCACTATGTAATATAATGTAATGTAACAAAACATTTATAAAGCGCCACTTAAGAGTCTCCCAGAAGCGCTCAACACGTGGCCATCAAACAGCTGTAAAATGCGTCTTTAGGAGTTTTAGAGAAAACCATATAGCCGCGTGCAGCACGCACCGACATATTCTCCACGATGTGACTATTTGACACAGTGCTATTACACATTACGGCACTAAAAATGCCATATAAACTGTTCTAGTCGTCTATCATTAACTGTTGATATAGTACTGTATAACCCTGTGTGCGGTACTGATACCATACCACTCCTCTAGCCCGTCTGGGCGACCACGGCTAAACATGGCACTGCATCAATGTTTATTACAAATACCACATGCATTCTCTCTAATCCTACTACTCAACCGTACACGGTACACCTAACTGCCACTCTTCACACACATTTCAACCTAACTGCTCTTGTGAAATTTACATTACCGCACAGTAGTCAAGAAGTAAGCCATGCGTTTGACATGCTCAACTGACAGAGGTTCCTCATTCCGCACGACAATCCTCATGCGTTTACCATCTCTCTCATGCCGTGGTTTCGGCCACGCCCTGGATACAGCCACGACTCCATTGCTTCATTCCTCTTTCCCTCTATCCCTATCTCCTCTCCATCTCTCTCCATTTCTCCATCCATCCCCTTTCTACCTCGGTCTCTCTTCCTCTTCGCATCTATCTGTAGCCTATCTCTATTTCTCTCCCTCCACGACCTCCCCCATCCCTTGACCCCTGTCTATCAATTTTGGTCTGACTAAGCGCCTGTGAATAAGTTGGTTCCAGCGACTTCGCTTTTGCGGGCGCTCTAGAAATATCGAGTTTACGATTACGATTACGATTATAGTAAATCCACATCTGCATTAAAAAACATTTCATGTTACGTCAGCGTCGAAACACTAAGGATATATCTAAAAACCAGAAAGTCGGCGAAACTACAAAGGCGTTCCTTTAGTTGAATGTGTTACACATTTGATTGCGTTGTGGCGTTTCGTTTTAGCAATAACGTTGGGTAAAGTTATCACCCACGTCGCGTGTTGCTGACGCTACACTTGGTTGAAGGTCAAATCGTAAACGCTGGAACCTTAAAAATAAACATAAGACTTAATGAAATGATAAGGAATAGTCACAACAGCCAACCTCGCCATTCACATAGCCCTGAAGTGCAAAATATCCCAAAACACTATCTAATATTTTATCACTTATTATAAGATGCTGGTTGTAGATGTTGGTATATTAATTAACACGCGTAATTGAACTAATACGACGTTATCAGCAGCTCTTAACATTTATCTAGCATGTCATACAACCATTCTGTCTGCATTATAATAAGGAACAGTGTGTGGTAAATGGACATCGTCACAATGGCATCGCGTAACGTCTTACCTTAATTACTCCTCTTAGATGTATTTGATCGTCGTATTTTATACCGCCTTAAACCGGTTGTGAAATGCGCTATAAAAACGTCATATGTATATTTTATCAAACAATATTTTAGCATTAAATATGGAGTGTGCATGAAACCTGGGAAAGTATAGAGCACAAAGGCGAAATGCTTCTAAAATGGTTTCAGATGCGTTGTAAAACGACACCACAAAAGTCGAAAAGAAAGTGCGTTGTTTTAAACAAAGTTCAGATAGCAGAATCCAGTTACAGTGAAACATTATCGTACAGACTGCGTCACATTTTATGATTTGCTGGTTGTTTCTCTTTCGCATTTCAGAAATTCAACATGGCGTCTTATCTGTGGCTGACTCTGGAGCAGACTACCAAAGTAATTAAGTAATTAATTAAGATTAATTGAGATTACGCTTTCACAACTTACCACCAACCATAATCTTCATCTTGAGGCTGTCCCCACCTCCACGTTTTATCTGGAACACTGACTTCTTCGGATATCCTTTCTGCAGGACGAAGGCAAATTTAAACCTGTATCCCAGTCCACTTATATTGATGTTATAGCTGGTGAAAAAGGAACCAACGGAATTCTTGAACGCCACATTGCCGCTGTTATCTACCGCATCTACCGTAACTCCGACGATAATTGTACCCGCTGTCGCCGATACCAGAGTTTCCAACAATTGCACCCTATCCTCTGCGAACTCGTAGGTATCGAAGTTTTTTCTGTTCCTCGTTCTGCACGTGGTGGGATCCAGCTCGAAGAGTGTCACTCCGCGAACTGTACTCCGGTGTCCAACGAGTCCATCCGCAACGAGGACGTCCTCCGAACTGCCTCCACTGGTTTTCACGTAACCTTGTACCATCGAATCGCCGTACCCGTATGACGCCAAGTCTACTGTACAATTTCCTGTTATCAAATGCATGAAATCAGTTCAGAGTTGAGACTAGAGAGGGACGCGGGGAGACAATCCCAGTCCCCATCCCCGCCCCACAACAATTAAGTTTCCGTATCCCCGCCCCATCCCCGCAGGTTTTCTCCCCATTCCCGCAGGACGACATCACATTCCCCGCAGAAAGCTTACACCAATTTAAATTAAAAAAATTAAATTTTTTAGCTTACAAAGCTATTTGTATTGCTGACTGCATTCGTCTGTTATTATCTTAACAACAGTTAGTATCAACCAGGTCCTGACTATTTCTGACTAGTAGGCCTCAGGAAATAAAAAAATCTCCTTATCAGTTCTCAAGTTCTTAACATCACTCGGGTTTATTGTCGGCTCAGTCCCCATTACCGCGGTATTACCGCGAGAGTAAACCCCATTACCGCGGTATTACCACAATTGTTGTCCCCATAACAGCGGGATGTACCGCGGTTACCGCGGTTCCCGTGGGAAAATTCCCCATGTCACTCTCCAGTTGAGAGACAGAGAGTCAGACAGATTGACGCATAAATCCAATCGAGAGACAGAGAGAGAGCGAGACTGCGAGAGACAGAGAGTGACAGAGACAGACATGATGCGGATAAAAGAGTTACACGGCCATGGATATAATCTTTCGCATTTACAAGTATATTATTATGTTATATATTCAAATTACAAGGAGGGAATGGCGTTCATGTTTCTAATCCAATCCAATCCAGTCCAGCGTCAGTCCAGCCCAGTGGTGGCACAATCTAATCTAATAATTATAAGAACTCCTATAGCGCTACTAATAATTATAGTGACAAAGGCATCAGTTGATTATCGCTACTAAGATAAATCGTTTGGTGAAGCCATATTCCAGGTAAGTCCGGTCGAAAGCTAGGAAGAGAAAAGTCAAGTCCGAGAAAACACGGAAACAGCCGACGAAGGAAATCAGTTTGGGGAAATCAGCTTTTAGTTACTATCTGTTTAATTATCTTTGTCTGGTCATACCTAAATCAAGAACTGATCTTGGTGAACGAGCTTTTCCGGTTGCTTGACCTACTTTTTTTTAACTCTCTTGTTGCGTCTGTCTGTTCTGCTCAGTCGCTTGTGTCATTTCCCTCTCAATTTAAGACTTCCCTCTTTCAAATTGCTTATCCACCATAGGCTGCCTTTTTGGTGCGCCATCAGTTGATGCCTGGTACATCAAACCGGCGCGATTGAAGTTATTAATTGGAATTGCAATTGCATAATCAAAGTCCATCAGGGGCCTTGACTATGTGACTTCTCTCCTAGCTATTCCCATAATAAATATTACCTTTGATCAAAGGGTTGTTGATTGACGCAGTGATGATAGCCAGCATACGGTTGAGTCGATCCTCTATGCTGGCCAATTGCGACTCGAGATGCTCCACGTTGTTCATTGACGAAATGATCTGCTGCATGCTGTTCAGTCGATCCTCTATGTTGACCAATTGCTCCACTGGACAGTACATATCTGACGAAGAAGGCTGGACAGGTTGACCATGTACAGTTGACAACACAACCATCAACACCACGAAAGGGACCAATCGCCTCATGTTAAAGAAACACATCATCATTCTCAAGTACTTCAACAACCCGGAAGAGTAAAATGCCACTCTAACAGAACGTGGCATTGTGTGACATTCAGATTCCAGAATAACAGATTATGTTTAGGTCGCATCCTGTATAGATTGCACTAACCTGACCCTGAACATTTTACGACACAACCATCAACGACACGCAAGAGACCAATCGTCTCAGGCCTACTACTAATTGACCTCATAGGCCATTATTAGTAGTAGGCCTATTATAGGCAAATATAATGCGATCTGAAAAAATAAGCCTTATGTGGTATGATTGCATTACTGAGATAATTGTCTATTTTTAGTGTGACGGGGATTACATGTCCAGTGCTTCATTTAGAGTCCAACAGAGAACGTATTCACGTCCTGACCTAGAATTTTTTGGATGTAGCTTATTTCTATCGGCTAGCACACCGCAAAGTGTGGACGTTTTGGACGTTTTTACGGACGTAGCAAAGGCCAGTTGGGCGCTAACGGAAGCACTGCATATGTCGATTTTTCCTTTTTGCGAGTGGAGGCGAGGGGACTGCTTTTCAGTGCAAAAGACATTTCAATTTTTTAGCCGTCCTAGGACGGGCAAACATCTAGTTGTGTATTAGTTAGCAACGTTCTGTCGTGAAGAGATAACTTTGACGTTGTGAACGCAGTAAAGAAGAAATGAATTAAGCGTTGTTTGACTGCTAACTGTGTCAGGTACCAGTTTTATTTTGAGGATATTCCCCAGTCAGAGCCGTTTTAAGGAGTTTGGGAGCCCTAGGCACAACCTGTAACCTTAAACGTATACAATCCGATTTCCGCCTCAATCTCTCAGTCTCACATAGGCCTATATTGCATTAATGCATTGCGTGTGCATATGTGGCATTTTGCTAAATTTATTGATATAGGTCTAGTACTAAAATGCTAACACAGCTGACACCATGGGCGTCCGCAGGAATTTTTACGGGGAAAACATTTTTGAGGGGCAAATTATGAATTGCTGGCATGGAAAACTAACAAGGGTGTCGAAAGCAACCTATCACGTCACTCTCAGTGCTCGCTCCCGCGATTAAGGGTCTGAAAATGACTAGATTATAATACTGAGAGAGGTTTCATATTAAAAATTTATATTAACTTACCAAGACATAGAAAAATATTTGATAGCGTAATTAGCGTTGTATAGAAAGCAGACGAATGAATGCAAAAAATATACAAATGAGCAGTGCGGACAGTTTGCGCCATGCTTTAAAATTATTGATTTATTTCAGTCTAATTTCTCTAGCGTTCTGCGCAGACTGCGCTTATTAGGCCTACCAATAATTATATTTAACTAAAAACGTATGTTTAGCCTAAAGACGCTTTATTGATCTAACTTTGCAGAATTGTTGGAATATAATATTGTTGAGTAATATTATCGTATTGTTATTACATGGTCGCGATATAGTTTTTATTTTTGGGTCGCCGCGGGGCCCCCTGTTGCGCGGGGCCCAAGGCACGTGCCTCGCGTGCCTAGGCCTTAAAACGGCACTGTCCCCAGTTTAAGTCTCATTGCCAAAACGCAAGAGCCGAACTCACACTGAACTCTTGTCTCGGAGAGGCCCTCGGGTTTCCTGGCATACTGGTTAAACGTGAAGGGTTCCCAACCTCAACCATGTGAGCGCAACCGACCAGCTTCGCACCAAACCTTCCGTTCAATAGATCGCACTTTACTATTTCCTCGGGGCGGTCACGCTAAGAGTGCTTCTCAATATCTAGTATTGCAAGAGGCGCTTTATAAATTCTCAGATACGATACGACACAGATGTATTATATAATTGTGCCCCAAATTTTATGTTTAGCGTGTGTGAGTTGTATGCGATTGAAGCAAAATGTAGGCCTACACATCCCATTAGGCCTACACGATCGCATTGAGATCATGGAAGGCTATCCCTTTCGTCTTGTTTCGTCTCCTCTCCTTTCCTCTCCTCTCCCCTCCTCTCCCTCTCCCTCTCCCTCTCTCTCCCTCTCCCTATCCCTCTCACTCTCGCTCTCCCTCTCACTCTTCCACTCGCTCTCGCTCTCGCTTTCCCTCTTCCTCTTTACGATTACGGTTATAATAAATCGACAACTGTATTAGTAAGAAACATTTTATGCTACGTCAGCGTTGAAACACTAAGGATTATATTTAAAAACCAGGAAGTCGACTAAACTACAAAAACGTTCCTTTAGTTGAATTTTTTACACATCTTCATGTGTTGTAAAGTTTCGTTTTAGCAATAACGTTGGGTAAGTCATCACCCAAGTCGCGCGTTGCTGACGCTACACGCGATTGAAGGTCACATCGTAAACGCTGGAACCTTAAAAAATAAACACAAGACTTAATTAAAATGTGGCATTACTGATAAGGAATAATCACAACAGCCCACCTCGCCATTCACATAGCCCTGAAGTGCAAATATACCAGAATCCTATATAATATTTTATCGCTTAACAAACAATATTTCAGCGTCTATAAAACGTGCATGAAACCTGGGAGAGTAGAGCACCAAAGCGAAATGCTTGTAAAATGGTGTCGGACGGAGTGTCAAACGACATCGTAGAACAGAAATCCGCGTTATTTAGATAGCAGAATCCGATTATTACAGTAAGGGGCTTCTATCCCCCAGAAGTCATTGGAACAACTCCCTCCCTCCCCTCCCATGGTACGACATTAAAAATGTTGAATTCCCCTAATTTCTCAATGAGGACTACCACATATTTCTTGGATGGAGCATTTGCTCCAAGGTCTACATGGTGTAGACGCCCTGATTACAGTGGACCATCTTCACCTCATCGCAGCGACTGTGTGAATACATTTTGTGATTCGCTGATTGTCCATCCTTCGTTCCGAATTTCAACGATTCAACGTTATCTGTGGTTGGCTCTGAAGCAGACTCCTCTGGATACTGCAGCGTGAACACCTGGTTCATTTTCTGCCTCTAATTCGCCAGCGTCTGAAGTCTATACTTTCTGATGATGCTCCTGTGTTTTAAGGTCGCCAGCATCTCTGTGGAGTTTCATTAAGATACGTTAAAATAAGTATTTAACTAATTAAGATTAATCGAGATTATGCTTTCACAACTTACCACGAACGCTAATCTTCATCTTGAGGCTTTCGCCACCTGCAGGTTTTCTATGGAACACTGATTTCTTCGGATATCCTTTCTGCATGATGAAGGCTAATTTATCCCTCGACTGCAGTCCCCATATATTCATGTTATACCTGGTGAAAAATGAACCGGTGGAATTCTGGAACTCTCCGAGGTTTTCTGCGGAATCCGCCGCAACTCCGATGATGATTGTTCCCGTTTTCGCCGATTCCAAGGTCTCCAACAACTGCACAATATCGTTCTCGGACTCGTAGGTATCGAAGATTTGTCTGTTTCTCGTGGTGCACGTTTTTGGGTCCAGTTCGACGAGTAAGACTCCACGTTCTGCTTTCCCGTTTCTGCCGGGTTCACTCTGCACAAAGGACTCGTCCGAAGTGCCGCCACTTGTTCTTATGTAACCATATTTCGTCGAGTCGAAGTAACCGTATGACGCCATGTCGACTGTACAATGCTCTATTAACCAATTTACGATATCAGTTCAGAGTCGAGAGAGAGAGTGAGAGACTTGCTGTATCAATAGATATTATCAGTAGGCCCATTGATATGTATTAATAGGACTGGATTGATAAAGCTTCGGCTATTGGTCTATGGCCGACGGCGAATCGCACGTGGTTTCCGGTCAGGGCAGCGAGGTTTTGTTTACATACGAAACAATGTTAAAATCGTCAACTTTAAAGACATTTTTCAAGAAATCGGGTCTATGGCCGCAAAATGTAATGAAGCTGATAGTTTTGTATGTCACTCAACTCAAAGTCCCATTGCTGGTTTTAAACAATTCTTTATCATCGATGAGAAATTAGCTATTAATGCACGCAGTGTAGCTGCCCGCTCACGATGCGATTATACATAGAACTCAAGTAGACGGGACCAAAACATTTATTTATCGCCTGTTTATTGCAGGGATAGGATCGCTAAATTTTCTCTGCAGCAAATGAGGTTATTCTCATAACATTAATCTCAAAATTAAAAACGGTTCTCAATGGAAACAGAATACTTAAATATGCGGATGACAGTTATTTGCTGATACCATCATCTAATGCTACCACAGCTGTGGAAGAGCTGGACCACGTAGGCAAATGGGCAGAGATATGTTACCTTAATCTGAATCAGGATAAGACTTATGACATGCTGATTAGACTGCAGGGAGGGGTAGGGTGGGGCAGCCCCCTGTCATACCAGAGGTATCTAGAGTAGGCAAATTGACTGTCTTGGGGTAACACTTACGGAAACCCTTAATTTTGAAGCGCATATATGCAAGGCCAGAAGTCCATGTATGCATTGTGCATTTTAAGTGCTCATGGCCTCAAGGGCCCAACACTTTTTGATGTGGTTCCCGCGACTTCGCTTTTGTGGGCGCTGTAGAAGTTCCGAGTTTACGATTACGATGACTGTGGCACGTCTGCTGTACGCTAGCCCAGCATGGTGGGTTTGCTCGTCAGCGGGATAAAAACAGGCTTCATTCCATCATAAGTAGGATGATTCCGGCGGGGGTACCTCCCAATTGACAGCCCAACCCAGGGCATGTTTTACACAAGTTGCTTCCACCAAGGAAATCAACTACCTATGCCCTTCACCCACGGTATCATGACAGGGTTTCGACTCTTATCGACAATAATAGCTTAAGAGGAAAACATTTATATGAAGAATACTGTACTCCTATTGATTTTGTATTTGTCCTAATATGCACCAGAGTGCAGCTCTTCTGCAACCGGTTTAATAAAGAATATACTTACTTACTTTACTCTTTCTGCACCGAAGAGACATTAGACTGTTTGCAGAGTTTGCACACTTGGTGCTCGTGGTGTCATCTATTCGTGATCGAAGATCTGTGCCGCACAGTGGTGCGTTGACGTGGCTAAGCCTCAAAGTGTAGTTGTTATGTTATGTCTACCAAGTATACTGTTAGTTACAGTTACAGTTTGTATGAAACAATTGTTTGGTTTATTGTACAGTGCTTTAATGTAAACTCCAGATTTTCTGCTAGTTATTTATCACCAAGTATACAAATTCTAGATAATGAACACCTTTATTATACGCCAAAGAGGTAGAACGACAACCAGAAGATACAAAACTGAGAAAATGAAAAAAAGAATAAACGTACAGCATTAATCACAGACTATCAGCTCAATGTACATACAGCATTAACCACAGAATATCAGCTCAAAGTACACAAGATATCAAACTCACTGTACAATTGAGCATGGCATCATGCTTCTTCATGAAAACTAAGGAAAGGCAATCATCATTAAGGTAGTTATTGGATAAGAATGTCTACAACAGATTATAAATAGCAACATTTTCAGAATAGTAAAAATGAAAATACAATTTATAATGACATACTTTCATGAGAAAAGTGAAATTCAGTCTGCCCACACTTTCTCATTTCTTAAACCTGAATATAAGACGGTATGCAGAATTCCGTCATACATTTAATTCATTGGATTGACTTATTGACAAAGTCGGCAGGGAGACAATAATAGCTTAAGAGGAAAACATTTATATGAAGAATACTGTACTCCTATTGGACAAATCACACAACTACAAATCAGTGAATTCATGCCCCACTACAACTTCACTACATTGCCTGGTGCATACAAGAACTGCTTTAATCTAACATCTTATTACACAAGAAATCAAAACGCTTACAGGACCATCAGTATGAAATAATCTACCACTTAATCAGTAATTTGAAAAATTATGTCTCACAGTGTTACTGATGCTTGAACAAAATAGTCTTTGTTAGTGAGTGACGAACAGAAGAACGCTGTAGAGCTTGGTTAGTTAGATTAACAGCATGGAATCGTCGTAGCTTTAGGAAAACCCTACAGATGTTTCGAACAAGATCAGTGTAATGACTTTCAATGCCGTATAGTGTGTCACAGAAATGCTGACTCATATCACTGAACAGATTGTCAGGAAGGTTTTCTAAAACTTTTGCTTCCAAGGCTTTACCCCATTGATCCTGATTCGACACATGATGGAAATCAGCACTGGATCTCAAAACCTTCTCAGCATGTTCAACAACTTTCACAACACTATTTGAGGGTGTCACAAGTCCTCCATTGTTCTTTACTTGTAACAGACTATTTGTTTTGGGTCCTGCCGTTTCAACCAGTGCTGATAAGCAATCACCACATGCAACAGTCGCTGACAGACTGCGAACAATCCAACCGGCTATATATGTAAGAATATTAGTAACAAATGGTGACAACTTCATTAAAGTGGAATAATCGTGATCTTTGTCAATGTGATCAAAATGACTAGGCAAAAATTTATCTGTGTCCTCATCTGATGGATGTAAATGAAGAAGATCTGTGTGATCTTGTGGCATACAATTTCCAGTGGTTGTGGCAGAAATTGAGGCTCGATTCAACAGAGTACGGTAAGCACTAGAAAACTGCTTGGCACTTGGGTTATTGTTCCATCCACCCATTCTTCGTATGCAACTGAAATAAAGTTCCAGATGATCTTGCGAGAGTTTGTAGGTCAGCAGATAGCGTTGAGGGCATGGACTTGCTTCTGAAAAGATGACATTTCCTAACTGAATAAGGCTATCAATGTTTACAACAAAGCCTAATGCAGCCACACGACGATGACTTTCGCAAACCTTCTGCCCATTACTATTTTCCATATTCAAGAGCATGTGCCTAGACTCATTCAGAAATGGAGTTACCGCTCTAAGTCCAGAACATGTCAAGGCTTTCTTATATCCCTTTCCTACAACTGAACGACTGTTGAAGATGTCAAAGAGGCGATCAACAGTTTCAATAAACTTTCGTGTCCCAAAAGTATTGGAAAATCCAGGAAACTTGTTTAAATCTAGAAATTCCAAGGCCTTAGCAACTGATGAACTGAGAGTTTGTGCTGCCAATCGTACCTTCATCTTCTGATTTTGAAATTCCACATGTGCATTTGTCAACCTGTTGCCTGCTCGAAGACCATCCTTATCCTGCAATTCATGCAGATGAACAATGTTCGACCATCGAGCTTTGCCAATTTGAGGAATTACGATTTCTTTTAAAGCTTCAAGTGCATTTCTCAACAATTTCAGCATATGGCATGCATAAAAAAAAATGTACACATGTTCACTTACGAAAAAAGGATGTGGAAAGCTGCTTTTAATATTATTTGGCAACAACGAACCGCCTAACTGGGAAACCATGCCCTGGTTAGTAGCATGTCCATCCATCACCAATGCCAAACCACGTATTCCTATTTCACCTAGTTTTATTAATGCTGTTTGAATTAATTTGGCTTGGACAACTGAACTTATTCCTGTTATCAAAAAATAACCGAGAGTAACTTTCCAGTGACCTGTAAGACCTACAGCCATTATCACCAAAGCTTCAGTGGCTTCATGCTGCATGTCACTGTCAACTGAACCAGCTCCAAGATCAATGAATCCTACCATTTTCTGAGTTTTCGCATCCCAGTCTACATGTTTCCTAATGGCCATGCCATCAATCATGACAGAGCAAGAATTGTACTGCCATCCTTGACTGCTGTTTTTCCGGTCTCTGAGAGTTGCAAAGACTTGTTCAGAAAAGCCTGGATTGCAATCGATTCTGCTCATCCACTTTCGAAGAGTACTTTCGGCAGGTAGTTTTAGGTTGTTACGAAGGAATGCATAAGCTTTGGGACCATAGAAATGTAATGTTGTTGCGAACTGGCGCTGTTCTTCTGTATATTTGACAGTTTCCTTGGAAAAAAGGTGAATGGGAATGTCCTCGTACACTTTAAGCAACTGTTTTGTTTCAGATGTTAGTAGACGTTCGTGCTCCAGTTCTTCTAAAATATGCTGAATCTTTGATTTGGCACGACTTTCTCTACGTTCCGCGTTATACAGCGCCTGTTTCGTCGTACACAGTCTTTCTTCAAGATGATCACTCTTACGCTTCAACGTCTGAGGGCTGGCCAGTATGGCATACGAATGCTCTTTGCAGATGAAAGAAGGCTGAACTGCAAACAAGGTGGTAGAACTTGACGAACTTGAAGCAACATGATCTGAAGCCATCGCAGCCTTGCTGGTTTTTGTTGTGCGTGCGAGTGCTTTCGTATCCTATGTAAAAGAAAACATCAGTTGTAATCCAAATTGTAGGCCTATTCATTTTGCACCTACTTACACTCTTGAAAGATTGGCAATGTCAGAGTCACAATCAGAAGCACTAGATAAAAGATTTTGAATGAGCATGAGAAATCCCCAGAACCCACAACAGAATAATACCTAAGACAAACTTTCTATCTCGTAAAACATTTGTCACAATGATGCTTTATACTTACTTTTTTTTATCTATTTGATGAACTATTTACACAAAAACGCGGTTAGCAGTTGGTTTTTCAATAAAGGATATACTTACTTACTTACTTAGTGCTCTCATTGCAAATATTCAGCAGTTCTTTTTCTTTGGCACACTGTCCCAACGAGACTTCCACCTCACAGATACATAGTAACAGCTTCGATGACACTCTCAAACTGGTTGTTGTGTATAAAAGCAATACAATACAACTGTATTTGATATTGCCCTCCTTCCAGACGGCCGTTTTAGGGTCGTCGTAGGCCATAGGCACTCTTGCAGTGGCAGTGTTTTTCCAGCAGATGGTGGGCCAGGGAACCGAAGGCGCCTGAGCAAAATCGGGTAGGGATCTGGGAGGGAACTCGGTGAGCCCGTCCCCAGAAAAGTTCACATAGTCTAGGCTGTTGCACAGCTTAACTTAATTTTAAGTTAATACATGTACCTTGAAGTTAAATTGTTTCAGTACAATTGCAAAAAATATTAAATTAGAATTTGAAATTTCCTTTTTTCATTTTCGCATCAAATTCAATCATTAAACTTATGTTTTTATATACCTTGCATTGTGGGAGGAAACTGAACTTTGATGGGACTGCATCCTTCTTCAACACTGTTGCACCACGATAAAGGAGGAAGTCATCCATCTTAAAGTGCTCTGAGCACAATACAGCAGTTCTGCTAGGATTCCAGATTTTTCGTTTGTTTGGGTCGATGCGATTCACTGCTTTGACCCACGCTGATCGTCTCAGTTGCTCAGCAGGAAACCTAAAGAAAGAAAATTAATTAATTAATTTCTCAGCAGGAAACCTAAAGAAAGAAAAAATTTATTAATTCATTAATTCATTCAGAATTAGAATAGCTCACCAAGAAAATCTTAGCACCCTACAAATATGCCATAGTCATATTTGTTTCTACAGGTATATTACTAGTTCTATAGTGTGTCATGAAATCCTAAAGTACAATATCTATTGTTTACAGCAAACACTGTCTCACCACAAATATTTTGTCTGTTAAATTAGAGGCTATATTCCAGTCGAAATCCACATTTGCTTGCTTCCAATTGTTGATACTTTATCATTATAATATGGTACAGTAAAATGAAGAAGTGCTATATAAGTTAAAATTCAGAATCTGAAAACAATAATGAGTTATTGTATAGTTTCCTCCAAAATCTGCACAACTGTTTGCTTGTGTTATCTTAATTCCATCACTTTCTCTTGTTCGCAACTCGATTAGCGAGACTGTCTTTCGCTGTAAAGTGAAAACTTACCTCTTTCAGTCTATTTATGGCTCTTAATGGTTGCCCGGCTTCAATGTGCACTTCTGAACTTTGTAAGGAGGGCATTATCATTATTAACTCAGAGGGTCGAAGTGGGGAACAGATGTCGGTATGGATGCAAGAACCATTCCCTTCCCTACCGGTATGAATTTCTCGCCTGGAAAAGTACCGGTATGCTTGATGTTCGAGTGAAGTTTGCTGTTAGTGTTATACACGCAACCACTTGTGTTATTACAGAACTAAGATTTGCACAGACTAGTATGATGTAGCTTTAGCCAAGTACCTATGAAAAGTTATCTTTCGGTCACAACTAGACGAACCAACTCGATTTGTGCAGTCAATTGCACAACACGAAGCAACCATTTCGATGCGTATACTTTATATTTTAAGATATTTCGATAATTAAATTTCAGAGCTCATTTCTAGATTAAATTATTTTAGATAATCCGTTTTCAACAGGACACCAACTTGGCCATCAGCTGTCGTCTGTTGGCCTGATTTGCCCCAAGGAATCCTGGGATATGCCCTTACTGAGCGATAATCCGAACTTTCACAGCCATTTAGCTATCCAGTAACTATTAATAGAGATCACTGAGTAGGCCTATGTCTCACTAGAGATACACGGTCGTGCGTATGTGTGTCAACAGCAAACATGCAATGGATACATTGGCATAATAATTTCTTATTAATAGTTTATTTACATTGAAATGACAAGGAGACAAGGACGCCTACTAATCTAATCTAATCTAATCTAATCTAATCTAATCTATCTAATCTTATCTAATCCATTCTGATATAATCTAATTTAATCTAATCTAATCTTATCTTATCCGATATAATATAATCTAATCTAATCTAATCTATTCCATCTAATCTAATCTAATCTAATCTAATCTAATCTAATCTAATCTAATCTAATCTATCTAATCTTATCTAATCCATTCTGATATAATCTAATTTAATCTAATCTAATCTTATCTTATCCGATATAATATAATCTAATCTAATCTATTCCATCTAATCTAATCTAATCTAATCTAATCTAATCTAATCTAATCTAATCTAATCTATCTACAGTAATCTAAGCTATTCTTTGCCACTCTATTTTAATCTATTCTAATCTATTGTAATATAATAATCTATGCTAGGAACTTCTACAGCGCTTCTTGAATAGCGACAGAAGCATCAGAAAAATCGTTGCGTCAGCCAAATTTCAGGTGAGTTCGTTTGAAAGTTAAGCAGAGGAAATGAGTCCAGGAAGAGATAAGGGTTGAGTTGAGAGCTGAGGGTGAGAACAGACTGTCAAGGGCGAACGATGAGAGAGTTGCATAGACTTATCTTTATTCAACGAGGTCATCTGATTATCTTTGTCTGGTCATACATAAATCAAAGTCTGTTCCTGGTCAACGAGCTTTTTTGGTTGCTGGGACTACTTGTTGAAGCAAACTCTCTCTGTGTATCTGTGCGCTGTACTCAGTCGCTTTTGTCATTTCGTTTTCATCTAAAACTTACCTATTTCAAATAAATTCCTTATCTACCGTAGGCTGCTTCTCTGTCTCTTACGGACTGATCTTTTGGATGTTGACCTGATTACGGCTTGGTTTTGGTGTGCCATCGGTTGATGCCAATGAGATATTATTATCATCGCTAGAGGGAACATGGCGTATATTCCCTTCGCTAATTTTTGAAGCCACAACCATAGATATACATGTAATAACACCTTATCGAGAGCTCCGCAGTTAATTTAAATTGAAATGACGCGTTTTGATTGGTTGAAATTCATGGACTGTTTAATTTCTTTTCAAAGCTTACGACTTGCAAAAAGTACAACACACAAAATAACAACTTATCGATTAAATAATATTCCAGCGGCCTCGTTTTCGGGCTTTAATAAGTTGCCGCATCCACACACTACACAATTTAACTTTCGATCGTGTCGCCATTTTGAGCGGGCTCGGGGTCAAGGCCGTTATGGTTACACGTTAGCGGGCTCGGGGTCACAGCCTCAACAAAGATGGCGGATGCGGGCTCTAGTGCTATATTTATATATATTATACATCTCTATGGTTGATGCCTTATGCATGAGACACCGGCGCAATAGAAGTTAAAATTACAATTACTTAGCCAAGGCCATCAGGGCCTTGACTTCTCTCTTTCTCTCTTAACTATTCCCATAATTTTTTTACCTTTGATGAAATTGTTGTTCATTGAGGAAATGATCGCCTCCATGCGGTTGAGTCGATCTTCTATGCTGGCCAATTGCGACTCGAGATGATCCACAGGACAGTACATTAGGCTGAACCGGTTGACCATGCACAGTTGACAACACAACCACCATCAACAACATACAAGATACCGATAGCCAAATGTTAAGGAAGCCCATCACCATTCTTAAGTATACTTCAACTGCGAAGAAGAGCAAAACAAGCTGCCACTCTAGAACAGAAAGTGCATGACTGAATAACGGTTTTTATTTGGATCGTATCCTGCACAGCCTACACTATAACTGAAGGGGAAAGGCCAATTAGTAGTCGGCAAATATGTCCACTTGAATACACATCTGTCGGTCAGTTTTGCTGACGATACATTAATCTGCTGATACCCTCCGCAAATACTGCTCCGATCGTGGCTGAGCTAGGTCATGTGTCGGTGTGTGTGTGTGTCATCTTGTAACCTACGAAGGAAAGAGCAGAATTGCAGTCCCGTATAAGCTATCCCTGAGACATCCATGGGTATGAAGTATTAGCAACTTCATTTTCTTAGCATTGGTATATTATGAGGACGGGTGGCCAATCCTCTCTCTCACCGTCTCGTCTTCTCACCAACAGAATACGGTCAGTGTACTCATCATAGCTGAGTTGGCTATAAGGTACTAGTGTAACAGAAACCTCGACCCAAATTTTCTGCCGTCGCGGGGATTTCAATCCCCGACCGCTCGATTGACAGTCCAGCGCGCTAGCCACTATATTATCGAGCACCCCCTGTAACCTATGACTGAAGCTCAAAAAAGACCCACGAAATGGTGATCCACCAGCCACGAAATCGCGTTCGGATTACCGGGTGGTAGAATGAAATCGATTTCAAGTTACACCCGTGGTTAACTTGATGGCAATTTCATCCTACCCTCTACGATTTCAGGCTACTCCTACAAAACATTTTGATTTTACATTTTAGATACTTATTTCCTGCATAAACAAATAAACTGACATTCGAACAAATAATAATTGTAAATAATAGATAAAAAAATTGTTATTTATGAGGTCAATTTGTCATTAGTCTAATCGACTATGTCATCTAATAATAATAACAATTATTGCCGATGTTTATCATTTGAACTTCCATTGCCCACTGTAGCGCATGACATACGATAAGTTATCTTTCTAATTTCTTGATTAGAACAACATCAACTGCTAAACATGCAACATGCATATCTTGCACATTGACTAACTGTTATAGTGACTGACTGCATCATTTTTAGACACCCAAAACCCATAAATTTTCAATAAAAGTACCATGAGATGTAAGAGAAAGAATTTCTCGTGTTAGCAAAATCAGAGAGGGGAACGTGACCAGTACAGGGGTAATATCAGGTAACATGAATTCAGTTTCAGGCTACCACCAGGGCTAATGTGAAATCGATCTCAGATTACTGGGAGGTACCTTGAAAGGGGGTATACAGCATTAAAGCCTACTCTTTACACCGATACAATAGGGTCTCTAGCATGGTTATCCGTGGCGTTACGCTCACTGAAAGCTTTGGTTTCGATACGCACATAACCCATATATAGATGCTGCCAGGCAAGACAGTCGCTGAGTGCCTTGCATATTCTCGTGGCGCATTGACTTTCAGATACCACGCTATACGATGTACTACGTGCTGCAATAGTGGCATGCACTATGTTGCTCCGGTCTGGTGGAGGTTTTCCGGACAACAAGACAGGAACCGCCTGCAATCCATCATTCATGGGTCGTCTGATACGCCTACTGTACCTAACGATGGACAATCCAACGTTTGTAAACACACGTAAACACTAAAATGACCCCAATGCACGCCTTTTCTCTGTGGTCCTGGGAACTCGGGTCATGTACTACATGGGTTTCGCCCCCCACCCCACCCCACCCCGAATCCAGCTGATTCACTATACCCTAGTACGCCTCTGCATGATCGTTTTATTCATTAAGCGAAGCAATATTGGACGAAGAGCGTTTATAACAAGAATGACATACTCTGTCTAAAGACACTAGTAAACGGATGTGCGTATGTGCAAATGGTATAATAAAAGATACACTGACTAATTTACTTACAACCCCTTCCTTCCTGCCTTTTATCTCTTTATTCCATCTTTTCCTTCATCGATAATCCCTCCCTCCATCATTCATCTTCTTACCTCCTCATCCATTCTTTCCTCCTCCTTCCTCCTCTCTCTCTCCTTTCATCCACTCTGCTTCCTGTATACATTCCAGCAAAGTCGGGCTTTCTCGGCTACTTCCGGCTTAGTTCGGCTCCTCTCAGCTATGTTGGGATCCTTTCGGCTATGTTCGGCTCTGTTCGGTTGCGATCGGTTCCTTTCGGATATATGTTCGGCTACGTTCTACTCCTGTTGGCTATGTTCGATTCCTTTCGACTATGTTCGGCTCTTTTCGGTTATGTTCGGCTCCGTTCGGCTCCTTTCGACTATGTTCGGCTCCTTTCGGCTATGTTCGGCTCTTTTCGTCTACATTCGGCTCCATTCGGCTATGTTCGGCTCCGTCCGGCTACGTTCAGCTCCTTCCGGCTATGTTCGGCTCCTGATGGCTAAGTTCGGCTCCGTGGAGTTGTATTCGAGCGGCCATTGTGTGACCATCTGCGCGTGGTTACCAAAGACGTATCGTTGAAAAAGCGGATTCTTTTGTAGCTCCTATAGATCAGCTTTGTATCTGACACGTTCAGCTGCTCAGCGGCTGATTGACGCTGAACTTTAGACCAGTCACAGACAACTATGATCCTTATGCATGCATGGGTGTATGTATGTATGTATGATGTATTTATATGTTTGCATGTATGAATGCAGAGGTGTATGTATGCATATGTATATGTTTGCATGGAGATATTATGCATATGTATATGCATGCATCGCTGTATGTATGTATGCAGGTAAGTATGTGAGTGTACCTGAACGTTTATCTACAGTGTATGTAAGTATATATTTTTATTGAGCCATCTGCTGATCTGAATTCCGGTGTACGGACATCATATATAATAAACAAACAACGAAACAATGGCCAGTATGAACATAGCATTCAATGCCACTCTCTCACTCTGTCTGTGTGCCTGCCTGCCAAGCCCTCTGTCTGTCTGTCTCTGTGTGTTTCTGTCAGCCTATCTCTATCTGTCTTTCTGTGTCTGTCTGTGTCTGTCTGTCTGTGTCTGTCTGTGTCTGTCTGTCTCTGTGTCTCTGTGTCTCTCTTCCTCTCTTTGTCTGTCTTTATCTGTTTGTTTGTTTGTTTGTTTGTTTCTGTGTCTGTCTGTCTCTGTCTCTGTCTGTCTCTCTCTCTGAATGAACAGGAGATGACTTACTCCAATCGGCTGTTTGTTTGGGCTACATAAATCAGTCGGTCCATCCTCCATCCCTCTATTTATATGTCTAGATTCCTTTGTCTTTAACTCGCAACCGAGTGAATAATTGTCATTCACCTATTGTGTCCATTCAACGGGAATCATCGGGTACACAGAGGGTCAAAAACCGCCGTCCGCTGCGATTCAGGGTCCAATGACTTATGGGCGTTGGTTCAACACTCGACGTTTCTCCTACAAAGATAGATGTCAACTGGAATTGTTCGTCAAAACAAAATACAAGGCGGAAGGACACGCACGTGCTTACAGAAAGCGCATGTTTTATTATTATTTTTACCCGAGGTATTATTATTATTATTATTATTATTATTATTATTATTATTATTGTTATTGTTATTATTATTATTATTATTATTATTATTATTATTATTATTATTATTATTATTATAAAAGTAATCATAATAATAAGATTATTATTATTATTATTATTATTATTATTATTAGTATTTATTATTATTATTATTATTATTATTATTATTGTTACTATTATTATTATTATAATTATTATTATTATTATTATTATTATTATTATTATTATTTTTATTATTATTATTATTATCATGATGATGATGATGATGATGATGATGATGATGATTATGATGATGATGATGATGATGATGATGATGATGATGATGATGATGATGATGATGATGATGATGATGATGATGATGATGATGATGACGACGATGATGATGACGATGATGAAAATTGCTATAAGGAGCAGGAAAATTGTTTGACATAATCTTAGTATGGAGGTGAGTCTCTACATTTTTCGCTGAGACGGTGAAATGAAACAATAGTTTTTTGTCTAAAAGGTATGCACGTGTATAGATACTTAGGCAGCCAGATGCGTAGGCAGAGAGCGGAGGTAATTAGGAAAATTGATATGGACAGGTTGGTAATCAACTGGACAGCTGGATGGATTAATGAGTTTTTGAATAGCTTACCGTATGACCTCTTGCTGCTACTGCTGACAACAACGGCCATGGTGATGGTAGCAGTGATGATGATTATGGTAATGATGATGACGACGACGAAGATGATAATAATAGTTATAGTAAGAAAATTATTAATATTAATCATTATAATGATCGATTCCCTCCTTCTTCACTTCTTTCAGCTCTTCCTCCTCTTCTTCTTTCTTTTCTTCTTCTGTTTCATCATCATCATCATCATCATCATCATCATCATCATCATCATCATCATCATCATCATCATCATCATCATCATCATCATCATCATCATCATCATCATCATCATAATCATCATAATCATAATCATCATAATCATCATCATCAAATAACCCTAATAATCATCATAATCCTAATAACCCTAATAATCATCATCATCATCATCATCATCATCATCATCATCATCATCATCATCATCATAATCATAATCATCATAATCATCATAATCCTAATCACCCTAATCATCATCATCATCATCATCATCATCATCATCATCATCATCATCATAATCATCATAATCATCATAATCCTAATCATCTAATCATCATCATCATCATCATCATCATCATCATCATCATCATCA